>BLFK01000003.1:239038-261538 GCA_014634185.1 Astreopora myriophthalma
TGTCCAGGACGAGTACCTCATGAGCAGCTCTTTCAACTTGTCTGCTTCTGTCTGCATGAATATAGCCTTCTCATTCTTAATTTCAGGGTCATCTTCTGACAGGGTATCAACTGCCACAGGTGGCCACTCTTCTTCAGGCCTCAGAAGAAACGCAGGACCAGTAAACCATCTTTCTGAACTCAAAAGCTGATGTGCGGCAAGACCGCGAGAGGCATCGTCCGCTGGATTAAGGGTCCCCGGACAGTGTCTCCACTGACTTGGTGTAGATACATCCCGAATCTCAGACACCCTGTTAGCAACATAGGTCTTGAACCGGCGAGACTCATTTCTGATGTATTGCAATGTGACCTTAGAATCCGTCCAGAAGAAAGACGAAGAAATTTCCAAATCAATTTCTTTCAAGATTAAGCGATGAACTCGTGCTGAAATGGTAGCAGCCTGTAGTTCAAGTCTTGGCACAGAAACGTACTGGAGGGGGGCGGTGCGACACTTGGCCATGATAAAGGAACACTCCACAGTTCCATCCTTTGACTCCTTTCTCAAATAAGACACGGTTCCATAGCCGTATTCAGAGGCATCGCTGAAGTGGTGCAGCTGGAAGGACCCATCAAGGGAGCAGCCCCCACAAAAATAGCAACGAGGGATGCTGACATGGCTGAGTAGTGCCAAATCCTCTTTCCATTTTTGCCAGCCTTTCAGCAAATCTTCGGGTAATCGCTCATCCCAGTGGAGCTTCAACTGCCAAGTCTTCTGCATGACTCTCTTGGCTGGCAGCAAAACAGGACCAATTAAGCCAAGCGGGTCAAATGTGGAGCTTAGTGTAGACAAGCACCCTCGTCTTGTGTCATCATTGAGTTGTTTTGGTGAGAGTGACACCTTCATTGCAAGGCTGTCTGACTCAGTGTCCCATTGCAGCCCGAGTGTTCTTTCAATGGGAAGATTATCCAAATCCAGGTCCTTGACAGTTCTATCCTCAGCTGGTATGGCGGCTAAAACGCCCTTGTCATTGGAGGCAAACTTGGTCAGTCGAAAGTTCCCTTTGTGTAGTAACCGCATCAACTGAAGAGATGATCTTATGGCTCGTTCAGTAGTAGGAACTGAGAACAGGCAATCATCCACGTAGAAATTCTTTGTGACTATTTCACACACTTCCTTGCTAAATTCAGTCACGTTGTCAGTGGCTGTCCGCTTCAGTGCCCACGCAGCAATGCATGGAGAATCTGCCTTTCCAAACAAGTGCACTGTCATTTTGTGGTCAGTTGGGGGTTCATCCATGCTTTCACTCCACCACAGGAAACGGAGAGCATCTGTGTCCTCCTCAGTGCAAGCCACTCTGTGGAACATACTTTCAATATCTGATGCAACAGCTACCTCATCCTTTCTAAACCGGAACAGCACACCTACGAGTGAATTGTTCAGTTGCGGACCCTGCAAGAGTTCCTTATTAAGTGATGTTCCACCACACTCTGCAGCTGCATCATAAACAACTCTGACCTTGGACTTGTTTGGGTTAATCACACCATGGTGAGGAAGATACCAGGTATGGTTAGAAGTCGAAACTGCTTCTTCCTTGGACAATTTAACAGCGTATCCCTTGTCGATGTAGTCACTCATCACTGCTTTGTACTGGTCGGCAAATGCCGGTTCACGCTGAAACCGTTTCTTGAGTTGCTTTAATCTCCTTTCAGCTTGTGGCCTGTTATTTGGTAGCCCAGAGTTCTTGTTCCGCCACAAAAGGCCAACTTCATATCTCCCATTTCTTAATCTGGTGGTACTCTCCAACATTTCTAGTGCAGTTTTATCTTCGATACTGTTGGAGCTGTCACCGGCATTTCCGAAACCATAAGCCTCAGATTCCCAGAACTTCTCTACCTGCTGGTGGAGTTTCATAGCTGGCTCGTCCTCTGTCCAATTAAATTCAAACACTGAAAGCGCGACCGGCTTGGTGTCGTCCTCCTTCCGATTTGTTGGACCAGCTACACACCATCCAAATGGTGTCCTTGTTGCATACGGCTCACTCTGGGGATTGTCCCCCCAACAATAGTCAAGTACAATATGTGCCTGTGGGACATCTTGGCCAATCAGGACAGATACCTCGTTCAAATCCACAGGGATGTTAGGCAATGCTAAATCCTTTAGATGTGGCCATTCCGACAGGTCAAGACGGTTTGGGCAGTAACGATCAGACACATTCAAACCTTCAACTCTAAGGGCATGATGAACAGGGAAACAAGGACCATCTTGACTTGTTGACGTTATCATGAATTTCACCTTGGACAGCTCACAGTCATGATTCCTATGAGTTACGGTGTTAATGCTGACTTTCTCTGGGACTCCTTGAAGTTGCAATCTTGCTGCGAGGTGGGAAGTAATCATCGAACTGACAGCAGCTGTGTCCAATAAGCCATAAGTGCTCACAACTGTTCCATTCTCAGAAACAACACGTAGAGGGACAACCTTTAGGAGTACAAAGGCTCTTTCACAATCTTCCATAGTCGCTTCATGTACAGTCACGGCTGTTCCTGGGGGAGAGCTCTGATCAACACTCCCTTTATCATTGTCGGTCTGGTTTGGTGTCAGTAGATGTAACAACAAATGATGACTTAAAGGGTGAGCACAGTCCTTCTCCGTACATCCGTTCTTTTCAGGACACTCTCTTTGTAAATGAGAAGAGGAAAGGCATCGGTAACAAAGTGTGTTAAACCTGGCAAATCGTCGCCGCCAACCCACACTCTTAGCCAAAAAAACAGAACACTTGGAGATCCTGTGTGATCCTTTGCAGACCTTACAAACTTCTTTCTCAGAAGGGAATTTCTTGGTGGCCTGAGTTTGTCCGTTTATGTCTGTCGTTAGAGTGGTAATTCTTGCACTGCTTGTTGTTTTCTGGCGAAATGCTGATTTCTTGAGACTATCACTGTTAGACTTAACAACCACGCTGCTATGTTTACCATACACTGGATCACTCTCAGTTAGCGACTCTGTACTGATGAAGTGGCTGAGTTCCCTCAATGTTGGTTCTCCACCACCTGTTTGATCACGATACGACCTTGCAATTTTCCGCCATTTGCCTTGCAGATGATCTGGTAGACGGTCATATATCTGCTTCAAGTTGGTTGTGCAGTTAAGCTCACTTGATTGCAATTCAATCATTGCCCAGCAACAGTTCTGAATTTTATCTGATAGCGCTAGAAGGGCTCCACTGTCACCAGCCTTAATCCTGGGTCCATTGATGACGGACGACTTAAGAGCTTCTACAATCATGGCATTCTGGCCAAACCTTTGCTTCAAAACTTGCAAGGCGAGTTGGCAGCCATTTTGAAGTCCTTGATAATTCTCAATAACCCTTTGCGCTCTTCCAGTAGTGTAGGCCATTAAATAGTTCATTTTCTCACTGTCACTTAGTGATGTTTTACTTTCAACTTGATCTCTGAAGTTTGCTCTAAACCGCAGGTACTGGGCTGGATCACCATCAAATGGAGCGGGTGAAGGTGGTGGTTGGGACATTCTTAACTCCATCTTTTCCCAGAAAGATGACTGAGGTTCTTGCTTAGTCTCCACAGGGGTACAATCCTCTCTTTCAGTAGTCACGTGATTCATTGTACGTCCGTCACTGCCTTTAACAACGTGCTGCAAAGATGAAATCGGTAAGGGGAATCCTGAAGTATCAGGATTTAGGGTACCTGGCAACTGTGTCCTAGCAGGGTCGACTGACTGCTTCAAGTCTACAGCAGCTGCTAATTGCTTGTTCTGTTCCCTTTCCTTGGAAGGGGTTGCTTGAAAGTTGCAGTCTTGCAATTCCTTCTTTAGATTGGGGCTCTGTGCACTTTCAAATTCATTGTCAGGGTCATCAGAGCCTAAATATTGCTCATCATCCTCTTTAATCGCATCCTCATACACCTTACTCACGGCAGCAGCGGCAGCGCATTCTGCCGTCAGTCTTACTCTTTCTGCCTCCTTTCGTGCAGCTTCAACAAGATCAAGTTGTGCAATTCTCGCTTCCAACTCTGCATGCTTGGCTTTAGCTTCAAGTGCCTTTGCTCTAGAGGAGGTAATTGACACACGTGAAGATTTAGAACTCTTAGATTTGACACTCGATTTGGTGGAAGTTCTCTCAGCTTTGTCTTGTCTAATTCGCTGATCTGCTTCAACCATCCACCCCTTTACAAGGTCACAAACATGTCTTACTTCCTGCTGCATATCATCATAAACGTGACAGTCCAATGCTTGCTCTTCTTCGGTTAAGAGCTCTTGAATCTCTTCGTGGAGGTCACCAAACACTTTGAAACGTTCATTAAGTTTAACAGCTTCAGCGCTTACCAGTTCCAAATTTCTGTCCAATCCCATGAGTGTTCCAATATTGGCAATTTGAGTTTGAATTTCTCTTTTGAGTCCCTTTCGTTTACGAATGTTTTGACTGACTTGGTAGGCCTTTCCCTTGTCAGTAAGCTTGAGTTGCCTCCTTCCCTTGCCTAGTTCAACGTCGACAAACACGCCCTTCGCGTTCGATTTCTCAATCACAGTCTTGTCTTGTAACGAATCGAAGTTACTGTAAGGACCAATTTTCCTTATTCACTGAAGTTGACGGATGCTTTAATGGCACCACAATCAATCGCCCTGGCGTAAACAAACATTCAGCAATACAAT
Organism: Astreopora myriophthalma; assembly: GCA_014634185.1. Taxonomy (NCBI): domain Eukaryota; kingdom Metazoa; phylum Cnidaria; class Anthozoa; order Scleractinia; family Acroporidae; genus Astreopora; species Astreopora myriophthalma. Next base: position 243,683 of record BLFK01000003.1, read on the forward strand.
TTCGGCTAAAAGAGGCCAACAAACAAAGCTATCGATATCATAACTTCGAGTGAATCATTAGTTTGCAAGAGGGTCACATGACCCCGAAAAGCGCGCGCAAAAAATAATAAATAAATAAAACACACACACACACACACAGGCAACCCAGCCGCTACAGCGTGCTTTATTCAGTTGTTGCGGCTTTGGTGGCGTACAAAGGCTGAAAAGACGTGTATACGAAAAGAAGGCAAAGGACATCAGAAAGGAAATTTCTATTGCGAAATCAGAGAAAGATTGTTTGAAGGAAATCGTCAAGTTACAAGAAGGGCAGGAGGAACCGGCCACCTGGAAAAAAAGAGTGCAAGGTGATTTCAGCGGCCTCCTGCATGGAGGAGCAAAAGTGCTGAGGAAGCTAAAGCGAGGGTTTTGTGGTAGGAAGAAGCAAGAGTAAACGAGATTCTTATTACATCGCCAGTTTAATCAAAATGCCAGCGGTGTCTATGCGACCTTTGACTCTATTGTGAGGGAAAATAGTCTGAATTGAGAATAGTAGCCGAGTGGCTTAAGGAGGTGGAAGCTGCAGTATGGCGTCGCGTAGCCCCACCATCAGAAGAGGAGTGCCCCCGTTGCTCTTGTTGTCGTTGTTTTGAAGTGAATAGTACAACGGGAAAATAACTGTAAAATTGTAGGCTGACGGGACAATTAATCGAAATACTCACATTGACAGCGCATCTGTGCAAGTCCCCCACACATGTATGAAGCAACGTGATACCACATCGCATGAATTGATGCACTGTGATAGGTTTCCTGGTCACGCCCGCATTAATTTATTGAAATACTATACCATGTAACCGCAAGAACATCTTAAGAACCAGGAAAAATCGAAAAAAACAACAACAAACAAACAAACAAGAACAACAACAAAAACAAACAAACAAACAAACAAACAAAAAAAAACGAGGAAAAGAAGGTTCAGCCTCAGCTCCAAAATAATACGTTCTTGTAAAGAAATATTGCAAATATATTTTCGTTAAACGTCAGCATTTTTACAAGTATGTAAAAGTAAAAAACAAAAATCTGCTCTTTTACAGTTACATAATTGTAAAGAAGCAGCATTTTTACAATTTACGCGATATATACAATATATATATCTCTCTCTATATATATACAATATACATGAGCCTATTTCTAACTATAATTGACAGTATAACAATGTTGAATTTACATAAAAACATAAAAAAATTCCTAAACAATACGTATGGTACGTGTCTACATTGTCAAAATTATGAAAAACCTGTAAAAAAAGTCGATTAATCAATTAATTGAACTAAAAATGCGTGCGTTGGTACATGTCCGAATATTTGATGGGAGCTCATTAAAGGGTGTTGAAATAGAGTCCGGGAAAATCCCCTTTTAGGAGTGGGTAGCACAAATAGCTGACGGGCAAAGCTTGAACGTAACTGCCTCCGGCTAGAAGCATGCCTTATGGCAGGTTTTCTGGCCAAGATGGCTCATTCAATGCCTAATGGGCAGCTCTGAGTAGATGAAATTGTGTTCTTTCTTTAGTGAGCAGCCATCCTATCTTAATCGCATCGCGTTTAATGGCCTGCTGTTTGAAAATCTCACTGCAGCATCTTCTGTTAACCTGTCGGGAGGGGCTAACAAACAGTATTGTTGATGTGGAGTTTCAAAAGGAATGAGACTTTCCACTAGCTGCTTTTTCAAGTGATGTGGGGTCATGTTCGGTACTTTATGCAGAGTTGATAAGACTCCATAGCTACACGATAGCAGGTCTTTGTTCATCCAGGTGCCCAGCAGCTTGAAAGGGTTCTAACAATGCGGTTGGGTGAAGGTGGCAAGCGTGTGTATCCTGGACATCTGCTGTGGTGTCAATAGCATTTGTTTGGTCTTTTTTTTCCACTGCGTAGCACGTTGGACTCAGTTACTAAGTTCTTGAATGAAGATACGATTGCTTTCAACCTCTCTTCAGATGCCTTGGGATCTTTAGGTGCGCTGTGGTCATACAATGTTGTGTCATCAGCTAATCGACAGCAAGAGCATTGAAGAGTGTTCTGGATGTCACTGACATACAAGTTAAAGAGAACGGGGCCGAGTATTAACCCCCGCGAAACTGGACATCTACCGGATCAGATTACCTGTCGTTGATTTGCATGAGCAGAATTCGTCCCGTAAGATAGCTTACTATGCAATTTAAGGTGTTACACTACATCAACCGTTTATTAATTTACATTCACACGCGCCATGAAAATGCGGTTGCTTGTCTGTAGAATTGTGGAATGGTGCTTTTAAACAAAACCAGAACATTTCACTTCACTTCTCTATGATTTAAAGTACCCATCTTTCGTGAATTTCCGTGTGCTCCTGTCTGTCATAAATAGAGTGGCAAAAAAAGTCGTGTATCATTGCTCACTTGTCATGGGCTGCTTCAAAAAAGTAATGGAAAAGTTGTGACCATTCAAGGTTTAATTGTCGGCGGTGTAATGTATTTAGGCAGGTCCACCTCAGCCTTGGCTGTCTCCTTATATTATCAAAGAAAGTCATGCGTGTGTATGTGTGTACAACACGATGTTATAAGTATCCTAGATCGGTGTTTACTTTTGTTGCTTTTAGTGTTAGTTCTTAAGTTTACGAACTGAACTTGGCTTGAGTCTTTACTATGCTTTAGGCTTCTGTAATGTAGCGAAGTTGCGGTCTGTTTGTCTTGCCTAAAGTTCATTGTTATATTCTTGGTTAGAAATATTTAGGTACTAAATTTACCTGCAATAACCCATCTTAAACAAATAATGTCGGCTTAGCTTAAATGTGATGGCAATGTATTTGATTGTTATTGAAATATCCCTCAACCTCAGGGTCATTCGCACGAACTTAATTAAGGGGGACTGACTCAACTATGAAACATTTGAACTGTGAATGTGAACTGATTTTGAAGTTAGAATGATTATGGCAGTTGAGGAAGCAGCTTAAGCAGTTGCAAGGAAGCTTGGAAAAAAAAATGACTCCCTCATGTCAACTACAACCATATCTGGAAGGTTATGTGACGGGAACAGAGAAGACCAAAAACTAAACTATGACCACTTTTGAGTGATCCTTTATCTGGATAGGTTAGATGGCCAAGGTCGCCTAACGTGGTATTTGGGTGTGCGTATTATGATGCATACAGGAAGTTTAAAGAACATAAGGGAACCGTAACAGATGCTTACCTTCGTGTCAATCCTAACATGATATATGCACAGTTAAATGCGGGAGCTAATAGACCTTATTCACGATAGCTTTGTGTTGGCATTGTTATTATCATGCAAATTGAAGTACGCATTTCCAGGGGGCAAAAATTCTCCACACCTGTCTCACATATGTTGTTGCTTTACAACCTTTCTACTGAAGACACACTGTTCTACTGGTTTTCACTTGTGGAAAATGCGGCCGTAGTTTGATCTGCCACCGAGCAAGGAAGGGGAATGGGTTCAATACCGGGCTGACGTCACAAATTACTTTGCCTTGGTATTTTTCATGCAAAGTAGTTTGTGACGTCAACCTGGTATTTAACCCATTCCCCTTGCTCGGTGGCAGATCAAACTATGGCCGGATTTTCCACCATTTTAAGTTTTGATTATAGGTATTTGATTTTCAATGTCTAAGTGTGCTTTTAGCAATTTTACTTTAACATTGTGACAAGTCGATTTCCAGAATTTGCCGCTTTTCTAGTGTTTGCTCCCTGGTAAAGTACATGGCTAATTTGCATAACAATTTAAAAACAATCATGGCCGCTATCGTGAATAAGGCCTATTGTTTTATAACTTTGCAAATGCCTCTTTTGTGAAGAAAGAAAACAATTACGTTTGCTTACGTTTGTCATCAGCATGCACAACAATATTATGATTGACGTGCACGCGTTCCAAATGTGATTATGATATTACAATTTAGATTGGACTGCTTCAGGTGTTGTTACCGAACAAGCAGTTAGAGTGGTTAGAGTTTCACTTAAACATAGCAGTGTGTTACTTTCGTCAACAGTGGCACAGATATGCAGTTTACCACCAGAAACGGGTCGCTGTCGGGCTTCGATGAGACGATTCTTCTTCAATGCTACCTCACGCACGTGTGAACAGTTTAGATTTGGAGGCTGCGAGGGAAACGCCAACAGATTTGACACAAGAGCGCTGTGTAACGACTATTGTGGAGGTAAATTAATGTGGATTTGATTGTATTATGGAAAGAAGTCGTGCCAGATTTTTGAAAATCGTTCCTTAAATCTACCAAGCATTCGATTAAGATTTTGGAAATCTGTAAATTGCCATAGCCTTGTTTGTATTTTGTGAAAAATATTTCCTCTTCTATTCGTGGGTGAACATTGACTGGATTCTCTAGTTAAGTGGAGGCGTGGTATTGTCACCCTGAGGTTGGGGGGTCTAGACTGACTTTGCCACTGTGTTGTTTTCTTAGTCAAGGATCTTCGCTCCACGCTGCCTCTCTCCATCGCAGTATTTAAATAGGTACCTACCAGGAGCCCACAACCTGGAGCGAGCGTACAACTCCCATACTAGGGCTATGTCACGGCATTTTTAAAGACCGAGCTATTCTTAGACATGCTTTCCCCGCGAAAAGTTCTGTTCCAGTTCGCACGCGTCCAAGCAGTTAATTATGCAAGGCTTATGACTGGCTAGCAAGGCCCCTATGGGAGATTGAATTCGCGGGAAAATCAATCTAAGAATAGCTCGGTCTGTAAAAACGCCGTGACACAAGTATATCGAAGTTGTACGCTCTGGATTATAGGCTCCTGGTACCTGCGATATACTACTTTTGGGGGGGAGGGGGGTAAGCTTGTCATGGACTAGTATCCAATGCAGGGGTAAGAGGGGGCAGCTATACTCTCATTTGCAACTGCTCAAATCAAGATAACTTAGTTGATTTTTCTCATTCGGTTCTCCAAAGTATAAAGACAAATGACTGTGAGAGTGAAAACATCATAATGGAAGGAGGCTTCAGTTTGTCCGTTGAACCCTAGTGCTGAGAAAACCAGTGAAAATCAGGCAATGAGTACTCAACGCTACAGATCGTTTTCACTCACGTGACCAGCGGCCATATTTATTTACTGAACCAATAGGACATATTTGCATAAAAATGGAGTTCAATTCCCCGAGGAATTTTTTTCGCTTCGATTTATTGAGTTCAGTTTTCGCTTTTCAAGTTCACTCGTTTCCGACCTTCGATGAAGTCATACGTCTTTAGATCTTACGTCTTCCTGGAAATCAAACACCATCTTTAAGTGTCATTCTAGCTTCGCTTTATTTCATCTTGTTTTAGTTTCTTGTCGCTTTCGGTTTGTAATTTATTCCTGTGTTATTTATGTTTCGTTTTCATTTGTTTTGTAGCAATCGCGTCATTCGATGAAATGTTTTTTTTGTGACAGTTGAGAGCGCGTTGGGACTTTGATATTTTGGCCTCGACAAACAGATATGTCTAGAAATGCAAGTAATTAGATGCAGGATGATTTTGATATGCATCGCGAAGTGTTCCCTTCCTCTTCTCCTCAACTTCAACATCACTTGTGTTCAGAAGTACGGGCAATAAACGTCACAAAGTGTCCCCCAAAGTTTGATTTTCAAGTAAGCATAAACAGTTGCATTTAGCCACGCCTAAAAATGACCCTAACGCTAACCCTAACCTTATTGCTAGAAATTAGCACTAGACCGTTAACGGGACACTTCCTGATCGATATGACAATTGTGCGTGCATCTAATTATTTGCATTTCTTGACATAAGTGCCGACCAAAGAATTTAATACTTTGATGTTTCAATGCTTATGGAATGCGAAAGACAAAGTCACTAGACACTCTACTTACGCGCGTTAAAATTCTGGTGTATCAAAAAAGTTGAATATGAAAACAGCGGCAGCGGCTTTTGGAAACTTTATCTAACTAATCTATTAAGTAGTCACAGAAGATTAGTCTTATATTTAATCGTAACTATGATGTTGATCAATTAAATATTTTACGCGATTTTTGTTATGAACTTGGTCAGAATTACGTGACGTTGATTGTGACGGTGAGTATAAATATATCGTATGTAACAGCAGAGAAATTAGGATCGACTTAATAAAGCATACGAAATGGACCACGATAGGAGAAAAAGTTGACTTGGAAATAAAACATATCAGAGGCCTTCTTACTGCCTGTAAAAGTCTCGAGCAAATCTTACTTAAGATCTTTTCTATATAAAGTATTGAATTCCATCCTTTTTTACCAGTTACATTATTTTTAAAATAGGCTATATTCCAAGCCCTAACTGTTCCTTTTCTAACGGATTTACGGATTTTATTATTTTTGCGCTATTCATTACAATTTAAAACAGGTAAAAAATAGGTATTTTTCACGTTACGTCATCACCGCCGTGTTGGTGGACGAAAACAATACATCTCTCATTAGCTTTCTTTGTAGTGGTACATTTCACCATTGTGATCCCTGCCCCTAGAGACTGGGTGAAAACCACTTATAACAATTACTACATATTACATCACAACAATAAAGAAATATACGCGGAGTAAAAAGTTAGAATGTGCGCAGTGACCAAAGTAGCTAAGGCTTTCAAGTTGGCCACTGCTGCGATAAATTATTAGCATAGACATTGTGGAGATCGATGGAAGAAGGATTAAAGTATGATGCTAGGGTATAATTATTCGAGTTTTGACGTATATGTAAGCCCGTATATTACTAGAATATCGCTAAGTTTTGACATACAATAATAATTATAACAACATTATGACATACCAGAGCAAGAGATCGGGTAGATAACAGTCATTGCAGTCACAGTAACTCGTTATTAGGCATTTGGGTGTTCAGGAGGTACAGCTTGTATTGTTTATAAGATTGGGTATTAGAACGTTTTGATAGTCTTAGTTTAGTGTTTTCAAGTTGTGGGATCTCTAGGAAACTGTAATTTCGCACAACACTCCCTACCGCGAACGAAAAACATTGAACGGATAGATTTGTTTTGCTTAGTAACAATCTTGCAGAATCTAGTTTTACAGGCGCTGCCCCAGCTTGTGATACCATATGCTAAGTACGGATATATTTAGGCATAATACAACTGTTCCAGCCCATGGACCGGAGATCTAAATAATATCTCAGTTTGTTAATAATTCGTTTCTTCGTTGCCAATTTATTTTTAATATGTTGAATCTGGGGTTCCCAATTTAATTTTTGACCAATATAGACACCTAGATACTTTATTTCACTTTTTTGCTCAATATTAGGTATGTGGATCCTTGTTTCGCAAGGTTTACTGATACTCTGTTAATGAAATAATACTGAAAGACTATTTTCAGTCCCTCATTGATAACCAATCCAAGATGATGTAAATTATTACCAGTAAAAATATATATTTGTATCATCAGCAAAAATCCCAAAGGATAGTCTTTTACTACAGTTAGGCAGGTCATTAATACAGAGAAGAAATAGTAATGGATCCAGGGTTGACCGTTGTGGTATTCCACGGTTTATAGTCTCACGGCTAGATTGGGCATCAGCAATTTTTGCATATTGAGCACGATTATGCAAGTAATTTCAAACCATTTAAAAGGAGTTTCTCGTATACCATATTGATAAGGCATCTGCGATAAAAATTTCAGGGTTAATTGCGTCGAATGCTTAAAGAAAATCAGAAACAAAACAAACAAACAAAAAATCGAGGAGTAAACGAGTAAATAGTTATTTTGTCCATTGTCAGTAATTTCTAAGATAGCCTGCTCAGTGGAGTGTCCTTTTCTCCATCAAAACTGATAATTATACAAAATGTTGTATTTGTATAGAAAGCTATACAGTTGATTATGAATTAACTTTTCCAAGGACTTTGCTAAATGGTGACAAAATTGAAATGGGCCTATAGTTTTCTGGGTCGGTCGCATCACCATTTTTGTAGACTGGGGTATTTGGCACAATGCCAGTTTCAATCGAATGATCATAAATTTTGGTGAAGGGTACCGATAGTGGCTCAGCTGCAAGTTTTATTAATTTATTTGGGGTATCTGTTGATGATTTACGATTTACCTGCATCTAAACTTTTGAACTGGTTAGAGACCTGAGTTTCTGAGACAGGACATAGATAGAGACTACTTACTGGAGGTGTCATGGTATACTGCATTGGATTTCGATTGGTAGGTTTAATTTTATTGGCCAGGTTTGGTCCAACAACAATAAAATGTTTGTTAAACTGGTCTGCGATACCATCATTATTGGTGCACGTTTTGTTGTTTCTTACTATCCTTAAAGGTGCCGTCTGTGCCTCTGTCTTCCATTTTATTAGTGTTCCTGTAAGCTTCCATGTGCCTTTCAAATTACTTTTAGGTAAACCAAAATGCCTACAGAAATAATTCAGTTCAGTTCTTCAGTTCAGTTCAGAAACATGTTTTCTTAGTAATATTCTTAAATTGGTTTTAATTTATTTAAATATTTTCTAAATTCAGATATTTTAGTTGCAACATTCGACAAAAAAAAAGGTTTTATACGTAACATGTTTAGTTTTGATAGCTCTGAGAATTCCTCAGACATCATAAAAGATACCATAGAAACTGCAAATCATGTATTGTAGAGCTGTCCCTTTTCATACTCTTTTTGGATGGATGTCATTCCTGTTTCGTCAGTTGTGGGTTTTTGGTTCACTGTTATTAAACATCTTTATTGACGACTTCACTGCCAGACAATAAAAGAAGTGCGTTCGAATCCTAAAAGGAAGTTACATTGTTATGAAATGCTCAGATAATAAAGTATACGAAACGATTTGATATTTACCCAGTGAGTCGGCTAGGTCCGCAGCTGACAAAATGGCCAACATTAGTGTTATGACATCACTAAAACGAATCTCATTGGCGGATAAATTAACTTAATGATAGATTATAGAATTTCTCGACGAAACAATTTCGAACATTTTAAACAACAAAAGCACTTGCAGATGTCTCTTACTTCGTGACGTTATTATAGTAATCTTGAGGGAGTGGATGGATCTGGTTAATTATGTAATATTTTTAGGGGAAAACGATTTGTGGAGTTGTAGGCACAAAAAAAATTAAACTGTCTGGTAGCCACGTTAAAATTATTAATAGATATGAAACTGAAAAAAGAATTGCACGAAATATGGTAGAATTGCTTTTTCTCGTACTAAATGGAAAGCCTATGAATAATTTCTTTTAAGTGGCTATAAGTAACTTTCTTTTTAGCTAGCTCTAGAATGTTTACTTTGTTAGTAATTCAATACGCGCGCACAAAAATGGAAACTGTAAAAAAAGAAGAAGAGATCGTGGCACTAAATAAATAAATGAGTGCATAAGTGAACGTCTAATGAAGCGTTGCAGGTGCTCAGGATGGTGCATGAATTTGATTTGTTGTCAATGTGTATTGTATAAAGAACACAATTCTCCGGAGGGATTTCTCTCATATTTTGTTCATGCAGTTGAAGGGATAACTTTCTCTGACTAACCTCTTTACGTTGATGGCGACTTCAATATAGACCTCTTCAAATTTGAAAGTTGTAATGACGCCGTCGATGCTGAGTTGCTTTTTTATTCCCTTAAGTGATAAACCGACACGTGTTTATGATAATTTACCCACCTTTATTGATAATATGCTCTTAATAATAAATCGCGAATCTCCTATGCTGTGGTAGTATAATCTCGGACATCAGTGATCACTTTTAACTACAGTTTTGTGTGACGCAAACTAACCCAATGAAAGTACGTGTCAAGAGCTCTATAAAAAAGGACTTGGTTTATCGTTTATCTCAGAATCTAAATTCTTGGCGGATTTTTCAAGTACTGATTGGTTGGGAACAGTTTCTTCATGAAACCCCATAGTCGATAAATAGCTATCTTATTAACGTTACTGCGAGTTCAACAGTGTAATTAACAGTCACTCCCCTTTTAAAATCATTTCAAAACGTAAAGTGAAACCGTTTTCAAAACCTTAGATTCTCAAAGGAATAAGGACGTCAATCAAAGTCAAGAACGTTTTCTTCCCCCTCGAATTTCTCCTAATGGACACTCTCATAAGACGGCAGCTCTACTTGAGACCGCCTGGAGAAAACCCTGTTTGAACTCTTGTACAAACTCTGCATTGACAAATTCCCGTACGTGGCTGTGGACACTCTGAGATTTAGATGTTTCCTTTGTTTTTAAGCTCCCATAAGCGGACAACCAAAAGAAAATCCTATGAGCCTGAATTTTATGTTAATCAATTTCACATCGCAGTGACTACAGTCCATCTAATTACTCTGACATATTTCAGTCTTTGTTTTGTTGTCGTATACATCCGGTTACACTTCGACGCACTCCTTGCAGACTTGTGAGTTTAATCACAACGTCGTTATAACACAACAGTGTGGCCGAGGTGCTGAAGTTTCGGTTTCCGCCATGGCATTTTATTGCCTCCATAAAATATGTACTGCCAAGGAATTTCTAAGCCATAGCAAGCTTCTCTATTCAGCTTCTCTAGTCAGAGGGTTTTTCCTCACATTCTCATTGTTTAAATGTCCAAAGTGAAAGGAGCACTTGTTCTCATTCACTGGATTAAATAAAGCGGAAGTTTAGTTGAAAGCCATCTTATCTTGGTATGCCTCTGCCAAAACAATAGTAATTCGAGTGAAGTGAGAGCTGATAATATTGGTTAATTCTCTTTGATCTGGGATCACTTGATTTGAAAAATAATTTCGTCAAAGCAGATCGATTTTCTCTTGCAGGGCAGAATGTAGTTGAGGGTTTTCAGAAGCTCTTTAGATTTTTCTTGCTGGCCTTTCCTTTTTGGAGTAGTCTCTCCTGCTTTTATTCTTGATGTGGGTTACTTGGTTTCCACATGATTTGTAAGCTGTCTAGGAAGCTCTGTTACCTGTTTTTAAGGGTCTCTGTGGATGCGGTTACCTTGTCTCATGAGTTTAAGAATGGAGCTGCTAATCCATTGATGAGTGTTCTGTCTGATTCTTTTCTTCTGGAGTGAAAAATGCTTGTGTAAGACGTGAATAAAGAATTCCGACCATGTTTAAATCTTTCTTCAATGCCTGATTTCCTTGTTATATCTTCCCTTGAGATGCCATTGATGTCAGTTTCAAAAGCAGACAGGTTTTCATTGTTCCATTTGCGAGTTGTTGTCCTTTATTGACACTGCACCATCTCACGCCATTCCCTTAAACACCACCTCACGAACTCAGCCTCTGGTCACAGCATTCATAAGAACGTGGAAGATGTAATACAAGAGAAAGCTACTCCAACACATTGCAAGTGAAACCCACCACACATAGACAGCTAGGGAAATTATGAAGTCCGTTAACCTTCTGATGGCAGTGAAGTGGATGGTGAGCACTCGGTAGGAGATACCATCAGAAGTAATCTGAAGGTGTTTTAATCATGTTGGAATGTATCCATGTGAGGAAATGGAAATGGAAGACGGTGGATTCGCTGGTGAAGAGCTGCTGGGAATTGAGGAACTTTTGTCTCATCTCTCCAGATCTCGATGTATCTTTGGTCTATAGTGAGATTAAATCGCATGAACCTTCGACGCAGCACTGCCCAAATCGGTGGAGAAAATACGTAATGACACCCTAGGCGGATCAGATGAGAGCGAAGTGAGTGACGAGCAGATGATTGCAGAGTCCAAAGAATACGAGTAGCCATTAAGGACTCAATTCAGTGATGGGGGCACTCGAGCTTGCAAAGGAGTTGATGGACCAGGGCCAGCCCTAGGACTGCAATAACAGTATTGCGGTAATGATATAGTAATGGTTTACTCTGGCGTGATAAAATGTTGGGCTCTTACATAAGGCAATAAGTCAAAAACCAAACAAACAAAAATCATGTAATATGGTAATATATATTTTTTCATTTCTAATGTTTGTTGTTAGCTCGTAAGGTCATGTAAGCGGAAATCTGTACGTTGTTCCTTTGGTGCCCCTCTATGAGAACTACTCTGACAAGCAGCCCGCACCAGTTATGGGCAGGTTTTTCCCGTCCCGAGAGTGACCACTTACGATAGCCTCCACTGTAGTATCAAAATGTACGATATTAGTGGCAGTAGGTATTGTTCTGTTTATTTGTTTATTGTTTGGCTGCCTCAGTACAGAGCTTAAAGAGCTTAAATATTAAAAACGAAAGCTAATGGCGAAGCCCGAAAGAAGCCACTGGGCTTATAAAAATAGGCTCCCTCAGCTAATTACGTATTATAAAGAAGTATTAACAGAAATATAAAATACAATCGATTGCAGAGATTTTGTCAAATTGTTAGGAATCCTCTTGATAGCAAGCTACAGTGGAAGAACTTTGGGGATCGACCTCTGGGGTGTTAGGTGGATTAAGACACTTTGTACTGCTTCAAACACTTTTAATGATATATCTATCACTTATTTATCACTTATTTTTGTATACATGTCCTATGGGATGTGTGTGGGGTCATGCAGCCAAATCCTGCATTAAGAAGTTCTTGGTCGTACAAAAACGCGCTCCTTAACTGATTTACTTGCCCCCAACTTTGCTCTTGCCGTTCCCTTTTTTCATTTAATCATAAATTTTACTAGTGAAAATGATCTATTTTAATACTCGAGTGAATCTAATGCATGTTGTTTGAAAAGGACCCTTCACCTCAATGAGCTGTTTTCACCAAATCAAATAAAATTCACAAATGCAATACAACGCATAGTTTTAAGGTAATTATTATCACAAAGAAGCTTAGCTGGACATTTTCAATCGCTATTCTTTTTGAGAATTGGAGCAAAAATATGAAGCCAATCCAAGACAATCTCAGACAATCTTAGAGAAAAACGTTGGCAAATTCTCTTTCGAGTAGGGATCACTATGTTGATGTTGACTGACACTCAAACCTAAATCTGATTACTCATTCAATGTCACTGAACTGCATCCTTAATTTACAATCCGCGACAGAATTGTTGAGATACTTTAACTTTTCACACGTGCTTAAATGTATTCCTGACTTCACGATTTATTTCAGCACCCCTGCCTGATCCCCTACACCCCCAATCAATCTTGTTAGTCACTTGTGTCATAGAGGTTTGACCCAGACAACGTTGCTTGGGGCTGGAGGGTTTTTTTGTTTATTGAGGGTGATACGAAAGAAAGGGGGTGATTTGCAGCTAAAAATGTGAGGTGTCTCAAGACGTGTCCTGAAGGATTGTAGCTTCTCGTAATTAGTGTTATACGCTTAGACATAGCCTGGATATTACTGTAGTCGTCATTATGAATTTTTGTCACTTTTATTTCTACGTTACCTCCCGCTTCCACCAGCTGCTCCTAAATGTGGGTTGTGTGAAATCGTCTCTTTGTCATATAGCCGTATATATCTTGTATAGGACAACCGGCCGGCCTTGACTGAATGGATCTTGACGGCTAATGATGACATCACCAACGTGACAAAAAGTGAGAGACAGAGAGAGTGCCTGGGATCGAGATTGGCCCAGGCTTGTGTACATATTGCTTCTCGATTATTCGTGAAGGTGTGGCGTACTGTTGTGCTGATAATGAAAATTATTGGGGTGAAGACCATTGCAGTTGACATTTATTTTATTTATGTCTTACTGAAGTACGCATGATTCATGGTACAAGAACAAAGCTTCTGGTTGGCCTGTCATTTTAACCCGTTCGCCTTTGACAGCAAACAACAACTGCATCACCCCAAGTGAATATGAACACCGATTGTGTAATTTCATCTTGCTGCCAATGTTTAACCCATCGAGTGGTGTAGCTGACGACGGCAAATAGCTATAATTTGCGGTCAGAAAACTAATTCAAAGAGTTGGATAGCTCGGAAAATGGCAATGATTTGTGGTCAGAAAGCCGAGTCCTGTTGGTCTGACTGAAGACTCTTACTTATCAATTCTTGTATCTGGATGGCTACTGTGTGTTACTTGCGGAAACGTTTTACTGCGACTCACACAACTCCCCATGAAACTTCGATAAACTATTGTCTTTGCTTTGATTATAGCAAAAAATCACCTTGTGTGGGGCTAGCTATAGTGTTGAAGAAGGTAAGGAAATCATTAGTGCAAAGAGTAAATGTTTATCTGAGCTTAATTTAAAGGGATTTTGAGAAAATCCAGCCTGTCATGAAAGCAAATCAGAAAAATCAGCCCGTCCTGAGACCGCCATAATCCATAATCCATAACCCATAATGTGGTAGTACCGAATGCACTCTCTCGTGTTTGATTATTACTAGTTTGCTAACTTTATGTGTCTGAATAAATTTAATAAATAAAACAACCACAACAACTCACAACCAATATTTGTGCTGTAATTTGGACGTAACTTGATACAATGTAAATTAAGAATACAGTAGCTGGTCACCTAAAATAATTTAATGGCTTAACTAGTTGAGTGACCACCATTTATGTATTAAAAATAGCTAAGTACTAGTCAGAAAAGAGGCTTTACTGAAATTAAAATTACTTCCTTCCGTTTCGTAATTAAACTATGTAGTGTAGAGACATCACTTTTGAGTGATGGCTTATTTTGGGCTTTGCAACTCTGGGAAACATATTATGTAATCTTTAAGAAAAACGAGTAGCCTCCGGTCCTTTCAGGATGATCATTTTATCCTGCCTATAAAAATGCATACACGTGACTGATTTCTGTCATCTGATAGGATGATAGGCTCACGCATTACTAATGTTCTGGAAGTAGTGTTTAATAACTATAGTGAATTGAAGGAATAATCCTCAGACTTCCTGGACAATTTAAGCAATTGTCTCATATATGCACATAAAAAATTCAAGTAACTTAACGGGACTCGAACTCAGGACCTCTGCGATGCCGGTGCAGTGCTCTTACCAACTGAGCTATGAAGCCACACAGTTGAGAACATCTCAATTTGTTGGGCTCATGCGTGTTTTCCCGTGAAAGGAATGATGAATGAAAGAAATGATTGTGAAGTGCGGTTTAGAAATAAATTGAAGGAATGATCCTCACACTTCCTATAGTATCAGTGGCCTGTAATTGCCAGAAGATTGGCTACTATCTTTTTGAGAATGAATCATGTGATACTGTGAGGGATGTAGATTTTCTTGAAATCCCTTACAGTCAGAACGCATTCCTAGATTTGGAAGGAGTCCTTTTGATGCAGTGGAAGCGATCCATTTGGGCCAAAATTTCGGAATTTGCGGTTCAGAATCAGTTGGGACGGTAATTTCCGGAATGTTTGTTTCGAACATTTTGACAACCTCTCGAGGTCGTCAAAATGTCGAAATTACAGGACATTTTCTGTCCCATTTGGTGCCAATATTTCCGGGGAACTCATCCAGCGCAGACATGTAACGAGATTGGTTCAACCAAGTGGAAAATTACTGTTCCATTGGGCAAATCAAATGTTCAGAAATTGTAACCAGAAATTTTTGCTAAGTGGATCGCCTCCATTAGAATTCTCACTCAGCTGCATAGCTCATCCAGGAGAAAAGGATTTTGGCATGTGAACACTAACAAGAATTCTACCATTCAGGCGTTGGTGTCTTAAAGTTTCTTGAAAGTTTGTTGACAGTCTCCGTTCGTCCTGCTGGTTAAATTTTCTGTGACTTCCGGTATTTTTTTCTTGGTCAATCTGTGATTAAAGCGATGATGCTCTCTCAGAATAATGACCTGTGCCCTGTGTCTTTAGCATTGGATGCCTGTCAGCTAAATCCTTGCCCAGATCCTTATGCTATGTGCAGTATCTCTGACTCCGGTGAGCGTGAGTGTGCATGCCCACAAATATGCACTGCAGACTACAGGCCCGTGTGTGGAACAGATGGACAGACGTACAATAATGAATGCCAGATGAAGGTTTCTGCCTGCAGTCAAGGAATGATGATAAAGATCAAGTCACGGGGAAGTTGTCGCAGTAAGTTACAAATAGGGCATTTTCATGTCATTTCTAGAGTGTAAACGCTGTGAATATTGGAAATCAAATTAACTTGAATGCAAAAATTTGTTGGCTTTTAAGAAGAGGAAAATCCTCTCGGAGAAGCGTAGGGAACGAACAAACTCAACCCATGTATGATGCCCAATTTGGCAATCAAACGTTCGACGTATTGTTAGAAGGCGAGCACTGCTCCAACCCTGCTCCTCAGATGGAAAGTAACTACAAGTTTCCAGTTATAGCCTTAAAAGTGATAATTATCTTTCTCTTCGTCCTGGTGAGCTAAACTGTGATACTCGATCGATTGCAAGGAGGAGCTGGTGCTCGCTTATATTTTGAGATGCACATTAGGTATGTGTTTTGTTGTTGGGTTTCATATTCTGTTAAAGTAAGTAAATCTTGAGTGCTTGAATTTTCAACACCTAGGAATATAGAGGTGAGATCTAGGGCACTTACCAATTGCACAATTCAACTGTTAAATTTAGGGCAAATATTAAAAGGTGCACATGTTGTGTAGCGCAAATTTCATTCTAAGAAATGATCAAATGCGGTTCACGATAAAAATCTAATATTAAGTAATTAAATTTACAATAAAACTTAAGAATTAGAGGTGCTTTTAAACAGATAAGTCTTAACATTCTGTTTAAAAGCACCAACGGACATTAAAAGCCTAAGGTGGTAATTTGTTCCATAGGAAAGGGGCGTTCGATGAAAAAGCCCGTCGCCAGTAGACCGTTGCGAGCTTCTGACATCAGTGTCTTCATAATAACGTAGGATCTACCTAGAAACGTTCTTAATGTTCAGCATAAACTGGAAAGCTCAAAAAGAGAGGAAACAAGATAGTGATTAAGTCGATCGCCCAGCCAATTGGCTACGTTGGAATTGTGCAAGAACAAGAGAACAGTGTCGAGGTTGAGAGGACAAATTTGCATTGTCCTTTTTTTAACAACAAAAACCAACACAACAGAACAAATGTAAATTAGTCCTTTCAAGCTGGACCCTAGATCTGTTCTTTTGTTCTTGCGCAAGTGGAAAAATAGCGAGTTTCTAAAATGTTCCAAATGGAATGGTGCGTACCATTTGCCGTTCCAAGCGGAATTTCTACGTTTTGCATTCGTTTGTTTTCAGTGTGTCCACTGTATGGTATCCTGTGTTACAGATACCTATTCTATCATTTTCGTTGACAGACAATCCAGGATTCTGTCCCATAGTGGACCCACGCATGTGTTCGGGTGATCAGGAGGATGTTTGCTTTGATGATGCAAGTTGCTTGTCAAACGAGAAGTGTTGTCATGATGGGTGCCGGAAAAACTGTGTAAGACCTTTGCCCATGCCTAATGCTGCTCCTCACCAAAAACGTGTACCACGTAAGTAGTGTACTATGGATTAGAGACTCCAGTGGACATGGTTCTTTAGTGGTAGTCAGTGCTGCTCGCTACCAAAAGGCTACAGCACAATTTGGAGATTAAAGCGGTCAATCGATCTCTTGCAGCTTTTGAATATAAGATCCAAGGGATGGATCGAAATATAGTCTGTAACAGTTCCTGTTGAACCAAGTCTCTGTTGAATTGAGCTCTCCTCCAAGAAAGACTAAAATCCTTGGGGAGCACTCCCCTATAAAAATGTGCTAGTCCTACCTTTTAGGGTGTAACATTTGTGGATTGGTACCACTTAGGGTGCTAAAGCCTAAAATGGTCGCTGGCAGAGTAGTCGTAGTACCCTTTAGGTGTGATTAATGGTTATCGATCTGGCCCCAGTTGTTCGAAGGGTGGATAGCGCTATCCACTGGATAAATCACCAGGTTTTTGTAGCACTTATCTGCTGGATAGTGATTTATCCGGTGGATAGCGTTTAACCACGCTTTGAACAACCGGGGCCTGAAAATGACGGGAACCATAATCATATTTGTAACGCGAATAACAGTTATTTCTGAATCATAAAAAGCAAGAATTGCTTAAATAGCGCACTAGTCTTTGACAGTGTTTTC
>BLFK01000003.1:266538-268896 GCA_014634185.1 Astreopora myriophthalma
ATGCCACCACTGAACGTTGCGAAAGGTTCATCTATGGAGGCTGCCAAGGAAATGGCAACAACTTTGACACAGTTGAAAGCTGTGAAAATAAGTGTATTAGTAAGTTACATTGACTTCTTTACTTAACTTGAAATATGTTGTGTGTTGTTAAAGTAGCGTCGAGACCGCCAAGCGGGAGTTCACATGTAACACATTCTTATTGGACCAGCAACTAGTCTAGAAGTAAGTTAAAGGGTTATGTTGTCAGTGCTGGAGCTTGATATGCCTGTTCACCAATATGAGATAGTCGTTTTCGAGCAAAAATATGAGATATTTTACCTTGCTTTAACGAAAGCTAGCAGGTGTTAAACAGGTTTGGGAATTTGATTAGGTGTGTGAGGAAGTATCCTTCGCAAGTAATTCAGACTACTGACCTTCTTGTGCGGTAGCTGTTCGTCAGGGTTTCCAGTTATTCCACAAAAATTAAAACAAACACACAAAGGGCAAAGCTAAGGTTAATCTAATCTCGTTCCCAAAGCACGCTTTTCTTTTCGTCAGCACCAAGAACGCGGACTCTGGTGGCCAGAGTCCGTGTTCTTGGTGCTGACCAAAAGAAAAGCGGGCTCTGGGAGCGAGATTAAGGTTAATCGCTCTACGATATTTTTTAGCACCTCAACTGCGCAGGCGTGTTCCACATGCACAGGCTACCCACTAATCTTCCGAACAGTTGCTGTTATTGCTTTTAGGGCTAAATGCATAGTTTTTGTCGTTTGTTTTATCTTTCTGTGGAAGGGTATCAAGCGCATAATGAGCTGCATGGTCTGCTAGTCTCACATTCTAAATCCGTACGTTTTACTCTGTGGTTTGTAGGTCC
The DNA here is from genome assembly GCA_014634185.1 of Astreopora myriophthalma. Taxonomy (NCBI): domain Eukaryota; kingdom Metazoa; phylum Cnidaria; class Anthozoa; order Scleractinia; family Acroporidae; genus Astreopora; species Astreopora myriophthalma. Next base: position 267,392 of record BLFK01000003.1, read on the forward strand.
TTGTAAGCACTACAGTTGTCCATTTCCTCAAACAGTGTGTGAAGTAGAAGGTGGTCGCGCTGTGTGCAAGTGTCCGACAATGTGCACTGCATCTTATCGGCCAGTGTGTGGAACAGATGGAAGAACATACGGCAGCATGTGCTTGCTAGAGGCTGCTGCTTGTAGAACAAAACACATCAAACTGCAACTCAAATACCTTGGAGAATGTAAGTTTTAGAGAACATTATGTGACTGTGTGACATGCTGCTTGGCAACGCTCATGAAATCGTAACTTAAATTTGTTTCGTTGCGAAGCGATCGCGTCACCTGAAGTACTCGAATTTAAAATCAAGGCATAAAATCATTTCCTACTCACGTAGGCATTAGTTGAACAGTCGTGCATTGCGTTCTCCAGGAGGTCTCCATGGGACATAAAAATACGTTGTTCGCATCTGACAGCGATTCTTCAGTGTCTTTGGTTATTAGGGTTAATTGCGATATTCCCCATATTTACACCACATGGATTACGCCCATGACTGTTTGAGTTTCTGTCAGTTTCTTCCTCACTGAAGAAAATGCGCAAGGATGTGAACGTTAGAGGCTTGAGAGCTACCTTCCAATATCTATATTGGGGTCAGAGTGTTCGAAATACTCGCTTATATCAAAGTTTGCTGGGGAAATGAGAAATATATATTTCAGCTTTTCAGGAAGAAAGAGTTGATTATCAAATCGTTAATTGAAATTTCCTTGGTGCCGCCATTTTGGATTTTATAAAGTATAGAAGTCACTCAGGAACCACGATACGTTCTCTCCCTTCTCTTCTACTCAATGTTTGAAGCTATGATAATTCAAATCAGAAGTTCTCTCTGATTTCGTAAAATGTAAGGATAGTGTCATATCACAAAGGAATTCTGGTTCTGGGCATTCCAATGACCCAATGTCGGATCCGCCACATTGGACTTTTCGATCTTCTCAGTATCTCATCACTGATTCCAGACGAAATACCCCAAATGAATAGTCCCAAGGAATGATGAAACTTTTGCCACGTATAACGCGTCTAAAACTCTGTCCATTCATGACTCTAGACTGCGATAGTGCTGAGGCGAACCATTAGAGGAAGCTAAACCATTAGCCTATTGAAAGGGGTTTAGCTCGGTGTAAGAACCTCTGAAACTTTTTCTTTGTTGCTTCATGTTTTTGTTGTTGTTGTTGTTGTGTGTGTGTTGTGTTGTTTTCTTTGTGCTACGACATCCGATGAGCCATTGAGAAGGTAGCATCAGGGTTTAAATCTCGAAAAACAATCAAGCTTGACTTTCAGACAATCAAAGGCAAAGAAGAAGTGCTGAAATGATACAAAATGAAACTGTCAAAGAAAAACTCAATGGTCAAAATTTCAAAAAACCTGGCGGGCAGAGTCTTGTTGTCACGGATGCAACAGCTCACGGTGAATGTAATACCATATTGCTGTCACTTGAATTTGCAAAGGAGTTAGAGTTTGGTTATGCAACTCCCCCCCCCCCCCCCCC
>BLFK01000003.1:268906-271406 GCA_014634185.1 Astreopora myriophthalma
CCCCCCCCCCCGAGCGTAAATTGGGTTAAATTAGTGAATTTAGTTTGAACAAAAACACTGAAGGAGCATGAGGAGCATTAACTTGATAAGTTAATGTTTAGCTTTGTATTTGCTCGTTTTGCATTCGACGTTCCTTTTTAGCTTTGTATTTTCTCAGGAAAATTATGAATTTTGAGCCCGTCATGGAGCAAGTTTAGTTTACTTTGCGTTTTTATTCTTTGATATGAATTTCTAGCTGTTCCTTAGTGTCAAATCAAGCCGACTAGATTTGAAAGCATCATCAATTGTGTGTTATTTTATTAGCCGACATTTATGAACTTGTATGTATTTTTTTTAATTTTCTCGAGCAAGGATTACGAAGAAAGCTCTGCGTGGATTTAAATGCGGTTATTTCTTCTGTTGATGTGTCATCAAAAGTCGTATGGCTGCTGGTTAGTTTTGTCCTATTTGTTTGCTTTGTTAGGTTTGAGTGTTAACCCATGTGACGGATTTGTGTGCAGTCACAAGCGCCATCGATGTGCAGTGAAGCGCGGCAAGGCTGTCTGTTTGTGCAGTGAATTATGCACTAGAGAGTTTGACCCCTACTGCGCTTCTGACGGGATTACTTACCCTAACAAATGCAATCTTGAAGTTGCCGAGTGCAAGAGTGGCAAATCGTTGACAGTTTTACATCCAGGGAAATGCACAGGTTGGTTATGACGTGTTTCCGCTAATTTCCTTGATGTGTTCTTTGTATGAAATCGAGTTAATGAAAGCGGTGTTAGCCTGCGAGCAGGCTCACTTGTTTGGGGTATTGACGTATCTTGGTGACGAAGCCGGCGAGAAGAAAGGGGCGAAGAAAAGTCTCCCCATTCTTCCTGCGGGCTCACAGAGCAAACACAGACTGGTCAGTGGCTTGCCATCAAAGATAAAAAAGTAAACCAATTTGATGCATGTATATTATCGTTGATGGGTTAACCAGCGGCCAGTGTAACACGCAGACTGAAGGCCATTGCCTTGACCGCCAAGCAGTTAGCCCAGTTGGCAGGGCACGGGACTCTCGTGCGGGAGATGATGCCTGATTCCTTCCTTCCTTCCTTCCTTCATTCCATCTACCCATCATTCATTCAGTATGCAAATGAGTTGGTGACAATTTCACTTAAAGGACTAGAACACAATAGTCCGCACTCAGTCTACAGTCTGCGCTTACACTGTTCAGTTACGTTTAAGTGAACCGGGCTTTTTCTCACGTGTTGCGCGCGTAATCGTGCGTATTGGCCTTCACGCTTTGGAGAAGATCAGATGCGTTCGTACGTGCTGCAAACGCAACCTGACTTGATCTGAATTTGTGTTATCTCGAGATTAGTTCATTCGTTTCTCTAACCAAAAGCTGAAATGAGTGCAGAAGCTAAAGCCACCTTTCCTTTCAACTCAGTAATAAAATACTGGCTACTAACGCTAAGTTGAAAGTAGCTCCTTGTGGTCAAACTTTCAGTCCCCCGAAATCTTCGTGACGTGATATTATAGCATAAAATTATAGTTAATGTTAGCAAGCAATAATCTTTGAGCCCCAGGCTCCATCATTTTTTCACCACTCATGTGACTTGGGCAGAACATGTGCTCGCTCATAATTTGCATATATCTTCGTTGTTTGCTTGTTGAAAGTTTCGCAGTTTTCACCTGACGAGTTTAAGCCTCGTCAGATCTAGTGAGAACTATTGCTAGTTTTAAATTGAACTTGACGGCAATACTACTGTTTTTATTTGTCAAACAGCTTGTGACCTCCCTCCTGAAACAGGACTGTGTAGAGCTTATATCCCAAGTTACTTTTACAATGCAACCTCCAAACAGTGCGTAGAGTTTATTTATGGAGGCTGCGCAGGAAACAAGAATCGCTTCATTACGATCGACGACTGTCGGAAAACGTGCAAAGGTAAGTTAACGAAGTATTTCGTGATCATCAACTGCTTCATTGTTGCTATCGTTGATGTGATCGTCGTCACCGTTGCCAGAAACAGGTAGCAGTGTCACTTGTCGATTGAACTTTATTATTAGGCACCTTAATCTTGGACGGCACAGCTATGACATTCTTGAAATAAATTGGTCACCGCTTTCTCTATCTTGAATTTGATATTTTGCGTTATTGTCTTTCCTATTACAGCAGAGGAGTATTAGGCTGAGCCTTTCGATAAATTGCAAATTCTGTAGAGTCCCGTATATATGATTGACAGCAGTAAAAAAAAAAGAAGAAGGAAGCTGATTAAGGGCTGGAGTGTGAACTGTTCCATATTGTGGCTCTATTTTGCTGTAAAACTCACAGCCAGTCATTTGAAGTGTGTCTTTATGAGGAATAAGGGGTGCATTGTGGTAGTAAGGATGGGTCTATAAAGATGTTTTTATTTTTTTTTTATTTCTATTTTTTTTATCACACCCACCCACGGCCACCCGTCCCCTTATTTGTTATCTCTCCTGCTCTTTGTTCCAGATCCACCGAACAAAGAACGAGAGGTCCAATTTCTCC
>BLFK01000003.1:276406-278906 GCA_014634185.1 Astreopora myriophthalma
TACTGGGTTGTAGTCGCTTCCTGTTGGAGAAAGTCATGCACACCTGCCTGTGTACTGAATAATAAATACATCCTGTCAACATTTTCTTTTTCTGCAGCATCAAATAGGCTGAGATGCAAGTCGTGTCCTCCACGCTCCAACCTCTTCACACACATTTGTGAAAGTGATTTTGGTAGGTGATGATTTTGGTAAGTGTTGAGACAATGAAGTTTAAAAATCCTGAACGTGTTATCACTGAGTGTCACAGCATTGTAAGATTGATTTGGTCACTTCAGCTTGTGCAGAAGCTGTGTTGTAAATGGGGTGTCTCTATGTTCCTTTTTGGTTTACCTTTACCTCCCCTCCCGCCTTATTTCTTATGAATTAACTACGTAGCAGTAATCAAGTTAGCTTTGATGTACGTTGGCCTTTTCATCCTCTTACTGTTTAAAGTGCCAATTATTGCAGTTATTGAGGGCACATTGGAGGAAATCACAAGCACTGATGGTGATGACTCGTCTCTGTTAATGGTAAGGGTGACAGGAGTTTTCAAGGGAACGGATTCCATACAAAAGAAGATCATCAAGATTGCCTTGGCGGCAAACTTAAATGGGTAAGTTATTAGAAGCTGTAAAGAGGAGGTCAAATGTGACACTCTTGCCTGGTTTCCCTGATGACTCCAGCGCAATCGCACTGACATGGGTTCGAGTCTCGTTCAAGCCTGGACTTCTTTCAGGCTTCTTTGCAACTGTGCACGTTGCTCGCTTCACTGCGATGATCACACTTACATCATAACATTTCATATGTGCAGTTCAATATATGACATTTCAAGTGTAATCTGTCATGTATTCCCCTTACGAGATATGGGATGAACTCACAATTGACCAGGTCCCAGTGGACTTGATAGCTCATTTAGCAGAGACGTGTGCAGTGCAATCGCACGGCAATGGGCTCGAAACCACTCAGTCTAAAATGTAGACTGCAGACCATTGCCTTGGCAATGAGGGTAACAATAATACTCTGTCCGCGCTAATTTTACACTGACCGGTTTGAAACCCGTAAAGTGCGCAACTTTCTAGGTTTCCCATCGAGGTTCGCACGCTAGACGCCGCACAATGCATTACTATTTCAGGATGGCCGCCAAATGGCCGAGAGCTTCCATTCGTATCATGTTTAATTCGTGATTTGTTCTTTTTTCTTCTAAAGACCTTAAATAAAGTCAAGCTGTGTTTTTTTTTTTGTCCACAGTTGCTTCTGCAAAGAGCTGCAGATCAGAAAAGTAGTTGTCATCGCTGGGTCTACAGCAGGAGATGGTGGATATTTCCTCAGTAAATCATCAAGTTTCGTGCGGCACTCGGGCAAACGATTGCTTGATAAAGTTCAGCAGTGTGTAAAACGCAACAAATGCAGCAAAGTTAAAAAAGGAGACTAAGACAATTCCTGATGTCTGCCAGAAACAAGAAAGGAATGAAAAAGTACCAGCTTATTTTAGCGAACCTTAATTTTCAGTTCTTCCAGTTTTTTATGTGAATCGTTAATTTACTAAGCGATAAGTAACGATTCTGATTAGGACTGCGAACTAGATTTGATCTAGGAAATAATGAAGCCTGTACTAGATTGAAACAATGCCGTATCTTTATATACATTTTTAGTGAAGAATATTCTTGTAATGGATGGTCCAAATACCTAGCAAAAGAGAGGAACATTCTATTTAAAGCTGTCTGGTATTTTTATAGGTGTAAACTACAAAGTCACACCGTTGCATTTTTCTTGTTGCCACCCCTCCTTGCACTTGTGAATAGTAGGGCTGTTTCCTCTTTAGGCTGAGACCAGAATCAGATGGTTCTAAACAAAAAATAGTTGTTTTAGTTACAAGGGTGACTAATAATCAGGCTTTGTTTTCAGGAGCAACCTTCTCTGGAAAGTACTCGTATTTCATTTCTAGGTTTTCAACTGGACTGCCTGTATTGCTGGGGTCACTCACTTCACCGTCAACACTTGCTGCCAAAAACGCATTGTCCTGGTCAATAACAGCATCCTTCTCTTCTACGCACAGCCCACAGTGACCGTGGTTGAGCTGATATTCAACATATTTCTCCTTAATCACTGGTTCAAGTCTTAGTCCCTCAGCACACTGAAGGGGTGTGGTTGTCCTTGTTTTGTACTGAAATAGATCTCTGACAAGACGATCTGGTGCAGTTGTTGACCAGTTGTTGTCGATTGTTGATTTCACCAAACTTTGATGCTGTGATTCTTCCACTTAAACCATTCTGGGTTATTTGAACCATTCTGGGTTGGACGATTGCCGCCTTGTCCTCTCCTCAACACCGTTAGCCTCTGAATTGCTGATTTTTATTTGACTCAGAAAATTTCGACACCTCCCCGAACATAGGATTTGTTAAGTCAGATTCATCTGAGACCACTTGACCTTTATAAGGAATTCCCACAAAAGTTACATTTCCATTTTGTACGGTTTGAGATGTTAGGATTAGCAGTTTTTGCTGTAGGCCGCTCAAAACAG
>BLFK01000003.1:283906-289153 GCA_014634185.1 Astreopora myriophthalma
GGCCACCGTTCTAATATTCTTTTGTTATTATTCTCGTTGCCTCGTTCACGGTAAGATATTCTTGTGAATTTTGAGCTTGAGAGCGAGGCATCAGGGGCTAATTTGAATGAAAGCAAAAGGATACTGAAATGGCAGTCACTTTTGAATAAGGTGTATGGAATACTCTCGTCCAAATATAGGAAGAAGTTAAGCACCGAAGAAAGAGCGAGTGGTATCGAAGTTCGGGAAGACCTTATTGAACAAGAAGACTTAGTCGAAGAAGAGGGAAGTGAAGCTAAAAGAAAAACTGAACAGGATAAGTCTAAAACCCAGGAAATAAGAAAACCTGCAATGGAGAACCTTGGAGAAACAAAGAAGAGGAAGCTTGCAAATGGCGCACAAGATGATTCAACATCATTGCCAGTGAGGAAAAAGACAAGAAGATCCGGGTCAGAAGTTGGCTACCTAAGAGAAAATCCTGAACAAGAAGCTTAATTACCAGAGCAAGAAATTGAAATAAAGAACACAACAAGAAATGGCAGGCAAGAAATACGATTCCATGAGCATCAATGGTCGGGAAGAATGGATTGATGCTGAAGTTACTGTCAAAGTTGGCTAACAAGTAACTTTTACTGTTGTCTTGCTTGAATATGTCATGAAAGTTGTTACGACTGATTTTTTGTTACAACTGTTAGGATATACTAGAACTCGGTTGTTTTAATATTTTAGACAATGCTTGGCTTGGTCGAATGAAATATTTAGTTGCTCCCAAAATTGCTTAACAAATAAGTTGCCTGAGTTGTAATTTATCGGTTGTCACAGATACAGTAATTTTGATCACCAAGAGTACTCAAAGATGCAGTTGCTGTTATCTTGACAATAGTTGTATTTTTATTTTTTGTTTACTCGGGAATAATACAATACAATACAATACTTTATTAACACTCCCCAAGGGGGCTTTTCAGTGATAATGTACAATTAAAGTCAAGTATACAAAATATAAAAATATACTATTATAAAAAAAATTAGATGTAATATATATGAGTATGTATTAACTAACTAAAAATTCATTTAAAAGGTATTTCCTTAGTTTAATTTTAAAACCTGCAACATTTTTACAAAGTTTTATATCAGTGGGCAAATTGTTCCATATATTGACAACACGGTATGAGAATGATCTTTGTCCTGTAGTGGTCTTAAAAAGAGGGATGTTTAACAATTGTGAATTTCTAGTGTTTCTTTTACTAACATCCCCTCTGCAAATAAACTTATTACATAAATAATTTGGAGCAAAGCCAGTCATGCATTTAAAGGCAAGTGTTGCATCACGATAATATAAGTAATTTTTGACAGGTAACCATTTGAGTTTCTTAAGTACCGGTGTAATATGATTATATTTTCGTGTATTACTTACAATACGTGCAGCAAAATTTTGAACCTTTTGTAATTTGTTTACATTAGACATAGTGGTATTTGACCACACAGAAGAGCAATAGTATAGTTTGCTAAAAACTAGTGCATTAATTATTGTTATCAGTTCATTCTTAAAGATAAATTGTATTGTTAAAGTATTCTTAAAGATAAATTGTATTGTATTGTATTGTATTGTATGGGAATCTGTACAAAACCATTAGTTGTTGTTGAGGCTCCATAGAGCAATAAAAAATATGTTGTCATAGTTTGTCCTAATTCTAAGTTTTTTTTTCTAAAATCCATAAGCTTAAATGAGTTAACAATTTCTCCAAAGATCCACTCCACAGAGACTCTTACGGCTGAAAGCCAGCTTATTTGGTGTCAATCTTGCATCCTTGAATGGACCTTGTAGGTGAACTCTCAGGGGGTAGGCAGCATCACCATATAGACACATGGGGTGGCCACCCCTGGAGAATGCATACCTCTCCAGGTTGTGTAACAAACCTGAATCCTACTATGCCCGCATCATGTCTTCTACCCTCTGCAAAACAGAAAATGGTATTTGCTGAATTACAGTGTCATTAGAAATACAGGAGAAGGACAATAAGAACAAGTCAACTGGAGGGGTCAGACTATTGAAATATCCAGTAAAAACAGCTGATATTCTTGTACTGTACATCAGTAGATACTTCGGTAATGCATGTTTGGAAGAAGAATACATTGTGATTTGGAAGAAGAATACAGAATCTGTGAATGTAGTGGGACAGGGGGCAGCAATTTATTATTATTTTTTTACATTTTTTTTTTCAAATGCATTATCTAGGTGCCTACTGATGTACAGTAAAAATGCCAGCAGAACGGTAGCTAACGTACAGGTCCAGAAAGGTTTCCAAAAAGTCCATTTGGCGATGTAATCGATTGAAATTTCAAAGAATGTACTCTTTTGTGACCATTTTTGACCGCTCGTTGATTTCCTCCCGGCCTTGAAATTGGGCGAACAATTCCATCTAGAAATCCAAAGCAACTTTCTAATGCAGCTCCTTTGAGATGGATGGCTGCTGCATAGGTCTCGAGGGAAGCAGGAGAAAAAACTTCATATTTCCATTCGGTAATTCTACGACCGTGAGTTTCATGTAGATAATTTACAACAGCATTTTTTTATCATGTAGAATTCGGTAACCGGTCTGCCAAAACGTTGGATCATATCGTTGTAGCGACAAGGGTATGCTGTCCTTAATGCTATCAACCCGTTAGCTAAGACAAGAATATGAACACACTTTGTGGGATAAAGGGGTAGGGATCAAGCACTCCAGTCGCAAAATAGCTGACATAACATGTTGGTCTAAAGCTAGTATTATGCAACAAAGAGAGATGATAATTCTCTCTCAAGGGTGATAATCCCTTGGCTGCGGAAGGGGTAGTAATCCTCTACAGGGGGTGATAATCCTCCGGGATAACACTCATTCCCATGGCTACACAGCTATAGGGGTAGCAATCCCCAGAATGAATAGCTGCCATAAGTCTATGGGTGAAAGTGTGACCAGCATGGGAGCACTTAATCCCAAACCCTGACTTTATTGTACTGTTAACAAATATAAACAGGTCTTAAATGAGCCACAAAATATTAGCAATAGGAATAACAAGGCGCTATCTTGGAAAGGAATATATATTATTGACAGTTGACAATACAGTAAGTCCAATGTCCAGAGTTCATGTCCTTAAAGATTGTTGTGACTGTTTTTTGTTTTTTTTTTAACTATAGCTATTAAGACTTCATACATTGTCTTTTGAGTACTAGTGATTATGAAATCCTACCAATACGAAGGGAAGGGTGGGAGGGAACTTCTCTTCGTATTGGTAGGATTTCATAATCAAGAAATAAAGTGACTTACCTCCTAAGAAAAGCTGAAACTGAGTATTGGAGAGAGAAATTCTGTGAATCCAGAAACTCAAAATAATTTTGGAAAACAGTGAAGGACTGTACAAATATAAATAAAACAAAGAAATCTTCTATTATCAGGACTCTCAAAAATAACAATACTGAAATATCAGATGACATGGATAAAGCTAATTTTATCAATCAGTCTTATTTTACATCAATTGGTGAAAATCTGTCACGGAAGCACTACTCCTGATGACTTTGATATACTGAATCATATCTATAGCATTTCTCCTACTACATATTCTACAGAAATAAGTATCACTCAAATCGCTAAAGATCTCGAAAAGGTGAAAGCCAAGAAGGCCCCTGGACCAGATGGGATCTCATCAAAAGTTTTATCCTTGATCAAATCTTCTGCTGCTGATGGCCTATTCACTGCTTTTCACAAAAGCTCAAGTTTGAAAAAATTTCCTGATATATGGAAACAAGCTAAAATTACTCCAGTCTACAAGAAAGGCTCCTTTTCTGATGTTTCGAATTACAGACCAATTTCTCTACTTAGCATTCCTGGTAAGCTCCTGGAGAATCTAATCTGCTCTATTATTGATAGTCACTTGCAAGCTTGCAATCTATTAAGTGAACATCAGTGGGGCTTTAGAAAAGGTCACTCTACTGAAGACCTACTTCTTACTATGACAGAAAAATGGAAGCTAGCTATGGACAAGGGTCACATTGTTGGGGCAATTTTTATAGACTTTCAAAAAGTCTTTGACACTGTTTCACATGAGATCCTATCTCTGAAGCTACATGCAGTTGGTATCTCTGGCCCATTACATCAGTGGCTAATGAATTATTTATTTGATAGATATCAATTTACAGAAATAAACAACAAAAAGTCGGCTTTTCTTCCTATTAAATTTGGTGTCCCTCAAGGATCCCTGCTCGGCCCAAGATTATATACTATCTATACCAATGACCTTCCTAATCAAGTTAAAGATGGCTCGTCCATAATGTATGCTGACGATACTACACTTTACACAATTGGTTTAAGTATCGACCAAGTTATCTCATCTTTGAATGTTATGATGTCGCAGATATCTAAGTGGGGCTCTCTAAACAAATTGACTATTCACCCTTTAAAAACTGAAGCTATGATTCTGGCAAAGCAGCAGTTTATTGGCCCTTTGCAGCCTTTGCAATTTGGCTCTGGTTTTGTGAAGCTTGTCAACTCTACAAGCTGTCTGGGTGTTACAATTGATAATAAACTCTCGTGGCACTCCTAAGTAGACACTGTTAAAGCTTCTTTTTCCAAAAAGATTGGTGCACTGAGGAGAATGTCATACTTACCTAAGTCAACTTTGGAAGAAATGTATTTTAAAACAATTATACCAAGCATAACTTATGGAATATCTGTGTGGGGAAATTGTTCCCAATCATTACTTAATAGTTTAGATCATATTCATGCTCGTGCATGTCGTATAATTAATCGTCTTCCCTCTTCACAAGAAAGCAGCTCATGTTTGCTTTAGTGTAACTGGCTCCCTATTAGTTATTTATATAAAAGGCGTATATTACTTAAGATGCATCAAATTTTTGCAGGGACTGCTCCCAGCCAAATTTTAGAAATGTTTTCATTATCATCCAGATCACAAAGATTTTGTAATCAATTTAATATCATTAGGGTGCAGTCTGAACTTGGCAGAAGTTCCCTTCAATATAGAGGCCCAAATATATGGAACTTTATAAATAAAAAAGCTAAACCATGTAATGTTAGCAAAGAAGGGTTTAAAGCAATAATTAGGAAGCACTCAAAAGATATTCTTAATTTTTCTTTCAATAAGGAAGCCATTGTAATCTCAAACAAGAATGATGACTTTATTTACTATTAATATTAGGATTCATCAAGTTCCCTATTTAAGTCTATTATTTATTAATTATTTATCTTAAGTTATACCTATGGCAGCTTTTTTTTT
>BLFK01000003.1:295396-351312 GCA_014634185.1 Astreopora myriophthalma
GGGGAAGGAGAATTAAAATTCAAATTTTGGGGCGACAATTCAAATTTTTCCAACCGTTCCAACCTATGTGAAGGGGCTTACACCTCTACTGTAAACAAACCCCACGCAACACAATACAACATGGACAGGACTTGAAACTAAGGGTGCATTCTTTTGGGACTATCCCGGAATTAGAATAGAAGGATGGTCGATTTACGCGTTTTTGGGGGGACTTACTCCGTTTTCGGAATGAAAGGAATTCTGCTCTCCATAGCAGAATGAACGGAATAAAAAGAATACGGTTTACTAGGAATACACGGAATACGCGTTTTTGAGGGATTATTTTGGCGCTCAAATCGTGCCTGGCCGCCAAATATCACTCGTAGTCGTGTCCAAACTATTCCGAATGTTAGTTCTCAGGTCACCTCTCAAGAACCGTTCCGTTTTCGGAAGACAAGTTTTTTGGAAAACCTTATTCCTGTTATTCCGTTAATCCTAAACCGGAATAGAAATAGAAAGAATAGTTCCCAAAATGGCCACATTCAGGGAAGCAAGGGAGTCACTTATGCTCGCTAACGACTTAGATTTTATTAAGGACGAAGAACTGTTGTTACTCTACAACGTACACACTCGAAATCCATTAATTACTGCAAATACGACAAATTCAATCTGGACTATCTGACGACAAAGGCCAAAGTGAATTCCACTTTTTGAAACACGATATCTACGCTTTACTCGATATGTTAAATCTTCCAGCCAAAATCACTTGTTGAAATCGTTTCTTCGTGTACAGTGATGAAGCCCTATGTCTGCTTTTCCGTCGATTTGCTTATCGGTGCAGATACGAAGACTTGTCGCGTGTCGCGTGTCGTGAGACCTGTTCCCCAAGTGAGTGTCGTGGTGTCACAGATGATGGATATACTTTAGGTCCGCTTTGGATATTTGCTTTCACGCCTCAACCAACCATGGCTATCACAAGCAGATTTGGTCGATTTTTCTCAGTCGATCTATAGGAAAGAAGCTGGTCGTTGTCCGTTCGTGGCAACCAAACAACCAATGGTCAAAGCTCTTTGTAAGCGTTCATGCATAGTAACGGGCGATTGAAAGAACTAAGACTTTTTAAAATTGGAAGTAAATGTCCCGAGAACAATAGGCCTTCTGCGCGAGGCCGCAATGAATGGGGATTTGGTTGATGTCAAGAAATGATCAAAGAAGTTTTTTACCGAAGTCACTCCATACACCCAAGCATCGGGAAAATCGGGCAAAGTAAGGATTTTGTTGATCCATTCAATAACAAGTTTTATATCAGCTGTTCAAGCTAAGTTCACGGCCTGTCAAGATATTTGTGTTCAGGCCGAATTTCGCTGATTGGACGCTGATTGTACATATCCAGTACTTCTCTTTCAAACATCAATGATCTCATGCAAAGATTTAATGCGCTATCATTTCAAACTAAGGGAGAAGTTGTTTACAGATGAGAAGAGACGTGCCATGTTTAAAAAAAAAGTGACAAACAGATTTGTCCGTGAAGTGCTCCCTCTTTTTTAAACTGCAAGTTCAAGGCCTGCGAAGAAATTCTATAGGAAAATTCATTACCTGACGAGGGAATTCCACGTTAAATTGCACGCGAAAACCGATATCGCACGAATCGCAAAGCGATGAGTCCGATATCGGTTTTCAAGTTTCAATTTAACGCGGAATTCACAATTTGACGACAGTTGTTACGTAGATGCGAAACAATATCACTTAGCCTCGTTTTCAACTCGCAATTCCACGCTAAATACCTCGCTTCGTTAACCAATCAGAATGCAAGATTTTATTCAATTATGCGATTCTATACTCAAGCCAGATTTCGCGGATTTTTTTCCTGATTTTGCATATCCAGTACCTCTCTTTCTGTAATATTCCCGCACTATTGAACCAAACCGAATGAACTTTGACTTATTAAATCAATGCTCCATCAAAAGCACATGGTCCCTAAAAACTTTCTCTGGCAAAACTACTGGAGGAGCGGTTACATAGCTGACACAAACAAGACTATTCTACACTTTCAAACTGCAATGATCTCCTACAAAGATTTAATGCCTTATCATCTCCAACTAAGAGAGAAGTTATTTACAGATGAGAAGATATGCATTACATTCAGTTTATCAAATCAACCTATTTTGTTTACACACACAGTTGTCTGTTAACTGCCTCCCTCAAACTGTAAGTTCATTTTGCTTCGCAAACTCGAACAACCCAATAGAAGCCATTTTTTGCTACCGAAAGAAAAAAACTGATCACTTGGTGCATATTGAAATTAGCCTTATTCTTATTGTAATGTGTAAAGTCTAGTCATATCGATACACCACGAAAAATAAACTCGGTTTTTGTCTGCGCCAGCTTGTTAAACAATCCTGAATAATTGTTTTCCAACCCATTAAGCCCTAATTCATTTAGATTGAAGTTCCTTGTCACAATTCAGCTCACGTGCAAATAGGGAAAGTCGATTTCGTTGCTGTGCTCTCTTCTTCTGAGAATAAAGCTGAAAAATTAAATTTACTAACAGGAGTAAGGTTTACAACCGTCTGTATAGAGGGGGTTGCAATTGAGTGTCGTAAAACCAATACCAAGTTAATCACTCCCGCCAATCACAGCAGGAGCAAGCAGTGCAATGAGCCAATCAAAATTCGTAGCAATTTCACGTACCTTGCTCAAAGCGCGGGAAAAATCGCGCGCGCAAGTCGCCATTGGTTTTGGTTTTCCTTCTCATTGGTTGATAAACTGACGGGAGATTTTTAAGCCAATCACAAAGTGTAGCAATCGCAATGGCGTAATTACTTTCGACAGTCGTTTGAAAAACGCTCTAATCCTATCAGCAGTAAAATAATGGAAATCACCCCGCACCACAAATTATGCGGCTGCATTATTTATAACCTACGAACACTGAACATTTACGAACTTTGTGCCTTGTAAATATTCTGGCGTGCGCGTGTAATTTAGCTGAATTTGTTGTCTTTTGATTGATTTTATTGCTGACCCGCCTGTAATTCAGATAATCCTGCAAGAGCCGATTTTAACCGCAACAATTCCATCACTAGCCATGGCTGATGCAGTGAACATGAAGGTTAGGGGAAAAATAAATTTAATAAGAATAAGAACAGTAACATGCCCATGTTTATTTTTATTTATTTATTTATTTTTAATCATCGTTGTTAATTTTCGGTCTTCTCGCGGCTTCTGGCCTGCGCACTCCTAAGAAAAGGAAAAAACGGGCAAAGAGACTTCACTTGGTAAGCTTACATTGACATCGATTTGGGTCTTAGAAACTGAACGTTATTACAATACCTCATGCGCCCTAATCAACCCAGCAATTCTAGGTACTTCATAAATCCCTTACCTTCGTTTTAGTCTCTGGATCATACCGACAAAGGGCTCTTTGCATGAAACTGTCACATGGTGCAAAATCCGCCCTGCTGCATGGATGGCAAAAAAAAAAAATGCAACAGCCGTCCAGAAAAAAAAAGCGATTTCAACCAGCCAAGCGTCACTTTTCTTTGTTTTGGATTTCCCAGTGCTTAGCGTGCCATCCAGCAGGGCGGATTTTATACCATGTGACAGTTTCATGCAAAATTGAAAAATTAAAAAATTGCAAAATTAAAATTGTCGAAAAGAGTAATACAAGGGTGCAGCACATTAGAAACCTTACTTTCATCGTCAAGCGAGGGAAACGAATTGAATTTTAAAAGGATGTCATCTCACGTATATGTGTACTGCAGATTGCAAACAGCTGTTACCCTCATTTATTACAATGGAAGCTTTTTTTATCCTTATTTGTCATCAATTAGTAACAAAGAAAACTGAAAAAGTCTTAAATATTCAGGTAAAAAATAATATTCTGAGCAGCTGTTCCCCATCTTGAATTGATAATTTCCACTTTCATCTGGCTGTACTGACGAGAGTTTTATTTACCTAGTTTAATTTATCTGTCGTGAGTTGTTTTCTCCAGGAAGTCAGTCCGCGAATGAGTATAGCTGCTAGTCAGGTCACTACTCCAACCATGAAATACAATCCACATCAAAGAATTGCTGGGGGTCCCATACAGCGCAGTACACTTAACTATATAGATGGAGTGTAATAACATGCACTTTTTCGTGGTTACACGCGCCTATTCACTGGATAAAAATGTCTACTCTTTTCTTATGACGTGGGTTGGAATCGAACCAATGCCCTCCCCATGCGAGAGTCTTCTAATACAAATGGTAATCACACACTATCGACTTGAGGATATACAAAAGCGGTTGCAAATCAAGAAAGACGAGACAGTGCTTAGGAGCGTTAGGCACAAACCTCACACCCAATCCTTTACCCAGTGGTGAACAGCTGTTGTTTACAGAACTGAACAGAACAGAGAACGACTCGGTAAAGGATCTATCAGGCATCAGCCACACCAAAAGAAAAAAAATACAAAAATAATGAACTTATTGGCAAATTTTTATTTTCCGTAAGAGTGCTTAGGGCGATGCAAGCATAAGGGCAACCCAAATAGGCAGACGTAGTAGTACCTTTTGTTAAGACAAAACCCGTAAATAAACAAGATAATGCGACTGCGTATGTTCCTTGTTTTTATCGCACTCTTTTCAGGCATATTATTGATAAACAGACATTTACATAAGCGCCGATAATTAATAGCCTCTCCCTTGGCATTATTAGTGCACTGGACCTTTCTAAAAAACACAGTCTTTCGGGTTTTGACGCCTTGGGACAACCACAGGTAAATTACTTAAGCCAAAGAGAAAACACTTTGCAACCAGATATACATCATTGTCCCATGTTTTCTCTTTGCTGTAAGCTTCCATTTTTTCCTTTAGGTAATACTAGGATGGTATTCCTTTCTTTCCAAATTTCTTGATGATGAAAACTAAAATGCCTTACCCAAATCTAAACTAAACTAAAATAACTTACCAAAATATCGTACTGTTATGCTGATGATGCCTTAAAAGCAGTCGACATGAAATCTTTGGAGTATCATAGGCTATCTAGTTTTACTTTTTAACAGCCTCCCAAAAAATTAACCAGAAACAAGCATACCATCTTTTCCGGGCTCTGGGTATAAATCTATACAACGGCAAACCTTTTCAACCCCTCATGGTCTCATCGGCTCTTTCAATTATACCAGAAGACGTATTTGAAATAACTTACCACGCAAAGTCTGGGAAGCAGAAGATCTCGTCTCTTCTCAAACACAATTATTTAAATCTATCGAACGAAAATTCTTGTAAATGTGTCCTCAGCTCGATATAATTTAAAGTATCTAAATATATTTTAGCCAGATCCTGTATAATTACTTTGTGTTCTAGTTTAATTCGTATATCATTTTTACTCATATGTATGTTTTAGAACTTTTTATTTCACGAGAACGTTTTTACGAGTCACCAGTCCTGAATACATTCGTGGGTTAATAAGCCATGTCCATGACTAAAAATTCAAGATGGGCAACACGTTGCAGAAAAGGACACTGAAAGCATTTCCAGGGATAAGCGAAGTACGGAAGCCGAGAAGGGCCAGTCCGAAAGTATTTTTTGAATCGAAAACTCTACCAAAACTCTACAGCAATTAAATTTCCCTTTTCGTTTTGAGGATTCTCTAGCGGGATGTTGCTTCCTTTTCCTATTGAAAAATCCCCATCTTCCTTTCGACTTCCCTGCCATATATTGCTGTAGAGTTTTGGTTCCACGGGTTTCGTTCGACAATTGACTCGGCGACTCGGCCGCGTTGTTTGTTTTCCCTTCTGTCCGTCGTTGGTTGCCACAATGGGTGCAAAATAAGTCACCATCGTCGTTATATTTTTCACCACACTCACTACAGAACATTTCTCCGAATACAAGCGCTATGCTTTCCCTCACACTTTACCACCTTTTGCCCACAGCTTAGTACCGTAAGTGTATCACACTTTAATAACCCTACATGAAGCACATGCCTCGTTGTTTTGGTCGCTGGCTTGGCAAGTTTTTGTTTTTTTCGGATTTCAAAAAACTTTTCTAGATTTGGTAAAAGATTTTCGGATTTGTGAGACTTTTTTGGACTTAGAGAAAGATTTATGGACCACAAAATAAACGTTGGGTTGGAAAAGATTTTCCGGTTTAGAAAAATATTTTCGGACTCCCAATAATTTTGTGGGATTAAGAACAGTTTTTTTTTCGGATTTGACACTAATTTTGCTATCTCAAAAATAGTTTTATATTTAACAGAGTTCTGTAGATTCCATAAAAATTACGAGGCGGGATTTGATAAAATTAGCTGGATTTGAAACTTTTTTTTCGATTCAAAAAATATTTTCGGACTGGCCCTTCTCGGCTTCCGTAGCGAAGCCATCTTTATCCTTTCGAGGCCATATAAAAGCGAGGAAACGTCGAGAAAACGACGAAAAGGTCAGAGATAATTTTATGCGTGTTTGCAGTTAAATTACTCTACGAGCAGAGGCCCTTCGATCTTCCTAGATAAGTCGGGAAGAGGAAGGAACCTCTGCCAACCGCCTCGACTTTTCGTGTTGAGCATGCGTTAAATTCAAAGGTAACCGAGCGTTAGTCAAGCGTGACCAGTATCCGCTAAACTGAAATAAACATTCGACATTTTTGCGAAAATCTCTCTGAAAGACACGCCGTAACTGAAAAAAAAAAAAAAATTTCCTCACACGCTCGAGATAGTTTACACTTTTCAAATGCCGTATAAAACAAGATTTCGTAGCTTTCCGATTTCGCCGTGACGGAGGAAATACTCACGTGAACTCACAATAATCACGAGAGCAAAGTCAAAAATACTGATCACGCGCGCGGTTTGACTACTCGAAACCGGTCTGACTCATCCAGATAGTTGGATGAGCGGCAAATCAGAGAAAGTCGAGGCGGTTGGCAGAGGTTCCTTCCTCTTCCCGACTTATCTAGGAAGATCGAAGGGCCTCTGCTCGCAGAGTACAGTTAAATATCTACACAGGACAAACACGTGTTGTTCGCCGGCTGTTTTCCTTCGTTCCGCTCGCTTTTTTTCCGTCTACGATGTAGAAAATCATTTTCTATCCTTTGGGACCGATATTTTGGCAATAAAAGAATGTTTGGACTCGTTTGTGACGACAGATGTGAAAATTGAATTATCGCTGCTTAGCAACGGCTCGCAAAATATGCAATTGGATCCATACCATTGATCTACGCATCAGGTTACCAGCTTGCGTTACGGAAAAAATTATCAAAAATTCGACATTTGATCGAGCTTTGTAAAATTTTCGACACGTAAAGTTCATATGGTAAGGAAGCGTTTTCCGAATGGACCAAAAATTCTCGGTGACCAACTTGATAGGCCTAGGTCGCTTTTAAAACGGCTTTTGCGAAATGTTTCGCGGATCTCAGTTGTTTGCGTTCATTTTCTAGTGAATGATTTTTCTCTGCCGATATATTTTTTTCCCTTGAAGCTTATTAAATAACCTTTAAAATGAGGTATAATTTGCCACATAACTGTGAATACTTGTAAAAATGAAAAAGCTTTTATTTGAAAGCGATTGTTTTCGCGCGAATCAACTTAACAAGAAAGAGTTAAATAAAAGAATTAGAATTTACTAAATTTCCTGGAAGGATGAGATACGTCTTAGATTAGACTACGATAAAACTTTGTTTTATTTTCAGGCGTTTGTCCGTTAGAGGCTTACAAAGAATCTTGAACTTAACCGCTACTGAACCGCTACTGGAAAATAAGACAATAAGCTTTCACCGTAATAGGCGAGAACAAACAGCTGTTCGCAACCTGCAGCATACCTATAAGTGAGCTGACATTGTTTTGAAGTTCAGTTCGTTTCCAGACCGCGACAATGAAGATACTGTTCCTAGCGTGTTGCACCGTTGTGCTATCCCTTTCTTCACTATTAGTGGTGGAAGCGTCAACCACTGCCACTTGTCGGTATAATCCAAAGAGTGGAAATGTGGTAAGCGATTTACAAAGTGCCTAGGATTGCTGCGTTGATTAGGGTCAGGTATTGTGAGATATTATTGTTGTTAAGACCCCAAATCGAGGCCAGAAGATTATCAAGTGAAGTCCACTCCGCCTTGAAGTTAAAAAGAATGGAGAATATTAAGTTGATGAAGTGTTGCGTTGATATTAGGGCTCACGAGGTGTTGTCATATTAACGTGCTGTAAGACTGAGGCAGATGTGTATGTTTATCAAGACAAGTATCCTTCTTGTTTTCATTCCTTTAGGAATGCGAAAGGGCCCTGAGGCGACGTGAAGACGGTGGATTCACTGCGGTGGTCCAAAGACGCATGTTGAAGGTTATAGTTCACTCATAAAACTTGCAAAAATTATTTACATAGCAAGATGAGCGCCGCATGCCATGGCTACTGAAGAGCATAGCTTTCTTGGACGGCCTGATAACGTGCAACCTTGGCTGTCAGTTATTTTAGTAGCACTCTTTGCTCAGGATTATTTTAATCGGTTGTAGAAATTAAGCAAAATTGAGTGTAATCTATATAGAGCGAATAGCCTCCTTTCGAACTCTACAAGAACAAAAGCACAGAATTGAGGTTGAGAGGACAAACTTTCCTGCAAATGCGAATTGTCCTCTCAGTCTCGACTGGGTTCTTTTGTTCTTGCAAAATTCGAAAGGGGCATACTCGCTTTAAATAGGTTACACACTCAAATTTTCGGAAGTGGCCTAATCGTGAGGTGTTTTGTTTGCCGAGAAACTAGAGAATGAATTGATTACATTAATTTGTTAATTTGTAAAGAATAAAGTCAGTAGGCCGTTTTTCAGTTTTCTGTTTTGAACCGTAACCATTAAAGCAGCCTGGGGTCTTTAATTGTTTTATTTTTCTCCTTTATCTCTAGGCAAAGATAGAACGGCAGCGAGAGGAAATTTGCCTCTTTGCACGAGGCCTGAACTGTGACAAGGAGCTTAAATCGAGATAAATGAAGGCTTAAACGCGTTGCAAAAATCTTGTTCGCCACAGTTTGACAGCCGCTGAGGACGTGAAATGGAAACAAAATATATGCAGTATCGTACACTTGTCAAACTCCTTTGACAAAAGGAAGTAAAACTATTCTTAGACCGTTTTGCTTCCCAAGAAACAGAATAACTAACCGAATAAATAAATATAATAGTATTTTTCGTTGTCTAGTCTGTTTTCAGCCCCTTGAGCTCTGTAAAAGTGAAAGTTATTCTTTTCTTTTCTTAAACACAACAGTGAAGTTTTAAATTGTTAAAGAATAAAAACAAATTATTAGTAACGAGATCAGTATATTTTGATAGTATGGTTTTGACTGAAAATAGGAAGGGGAGTTTTTAAATTTTGGGCTTCAGTATTGCACAGCCTTTTGAGTAAGGTATATCTTGTAATTGTAATTGGGAGATATTGAACAAAAGGCAGGTTGACTCTCCCTTACCTGCAACTGTACTGATTCCCTGCAGCTGTACTGATTAACGGTCATTCGCCTCACGTGAGAAGTTAGTTTGTAGTTACTCTAGGTTATGCTTCTGCTGTTGCCACATGATCGATGTGTGTTTTCTCTGAAGTTGCGTGAGTCCAGTGTGAGGCAGGTGTTTGATATAGCACGGTGATTCGGCTTTTCAGCAGAAATGCTGAACTTGTTGCTGTTGTTTGTTTGTTCGTTTTTTTTGTTATTAATAGATTGTTTGCTAGGTTTCGCTATATTTTCAATGAAGTAGATTCTTTGACAGTAGTTTCCTGGAAATAACCTTTCTTTATATCCTCTACTGTTACTGGTCTGTTTCTCACGAGTTTCACACTGGATTAATGATAACAGTTGCTTTCAAACTACCGACAAGAGTTTAAATCAGTGCATGTGACACCGAGCAGAAATTGAAAATGGACCAGGTATCGATACTAGTGCTATTGTTCTGCAGTTATTAGTACCCCCGTTCTTAAAACACGTACACAAGATAATTATGGAGTCCGTTCAAGTCCTTTCTTTTTTTCGAGTCCTTTATTTGTCAGTTGTTGTTAGTTTTTATATTTCTGATTCTGTGTTACTGTGATCGAACCTCAACATAAACTGTGTAAAAATGTAGGTAACAGAGTCCCTTTTAATGGGCGCGGACCTCGAACGAAGACATGCCAGTGTAGGTAATCTGCAAGTGTATTTTGCTTGTTAGGTGTTACGTGATACATGATTGACATGGTCTTGACGGGTTGGCTCCACTAGATATAAGAAGGCTGTAAAACACTAGAAACTAAGTAAGTTGTGACAGATGTCCATCTCGATCTGTCTCATTTGGCCTTGGCCCATCAGTTTACGATATTATCTAAATTTAGAATAGAGGTCCCGTCAAACAATGGCCAATCAGATTGGGCTCGATAACCACAACGCATTTCATAGGTCCGCAACCAAGAGCCGTACGAGGGATTGTTCGCGCCAAATGCAAATCATGGCAAGAATCTAGTAGCAGCCGTTCTAAAAATAGATAATACCGTAAACTGATGGGCCGCATTCTATTCTAGATCGAGACTTCTGGGTTATGGACTTCTGGCTGTGATAATTTCAGTAGAAGAAAGTTGTACACGGTTCCGAAAGTTGCTGTCAACGTGGAATAAAAGAGAAATAGCCACGAAAGAGTTTTGGAGTTCTTCTCTTCCCACAGGGAATTCCTCCAGCAAAATACACAGCCTCCTACTAAATCCAAGACAAAACTCTAAAATAGGAAAAGTATTTCCCGGAAATCGTTAAATATTGTTAATTAACAGAAGGAAAATAAAACTAGACTAGAAGCATCCTCGGAGACCCAGGGATAGTTAGTCGGGTCAGGAGGGATTTTCATGGGCGAAAGTTTACTGTAAGAACGAGACGAACCCCTGGGCAATTACTCTTACCGAACCAGTTCCAGAAGCATTTCAAACTGCTGCTTTTGATTGGGCAGAAAAATATATTTCTGCCCAATCAGCGAAGAGGATCCGTAGGGAGACTCTGATGCTATCTTACACAAAGTACGCGAACTGTCCAGTCACGCGAACTTGTTTTCCACATCTATCGCCATAGTTATGTGGCCCGTGCAACGTGGAAAGTTTCAGATGAAGCTCAACAAACAAGGAGAAAAATATTAAGTAGACATGGTTTACTCGACTAACCGAATATGCAACACTGGAGAAATCGCGTAAGAGCAATAAAAAATTACTATACCTTCGATAAATCTGCCGTGAAAATTTCTTTGATTTCCTGCGGCCATGTTAAAGTTTGCGATTTCCTCGACTTCGTTGAAATTTTTTCTGAAACTCTCCTCGGGAATCTTCCCGTTGAACGGGCCACATAACTATGGCGATAGATGCGGAAAACAAGTTCGCGTGACTGGACAGTTCGCGTACTTTGTGTAAGATAGCATCAGAGTCTCCCTACGGATCCTCTTCGCTGATTGCGCAGAAAATTATTTTTCTGCCCAATCAAAAGCGGGAATTTGAGATGCTTCTGGAACTGGTTCGGTAAGAGTAATTGGCCAGGGGTTCGTCTCGTTCTTACAGTAAACTTTCGCCCACGTCTGACTTTCGCCCATGAAAATCCCTCCTGACCCGACTAACTACCCTGGGTCTCCGAGGATGGACTAGAAGAAGACGGGTAGAGTTTTTAATGAACCTATAACCTAAAGGCTGGAGACTAAACTAACGCGACCGCCTTTGTAGACAGGGATAACCTTTGCAAGTTTTAGCTTAGAGGGGTAATTCTCTAATTCAGGAGAAGCATTAAATATATCCGCCAAAAAGTGAGATAGTTTAGTACTAGCAGATTTTAAGACCAACTGTTCGGACAAGTTTCAATTTTATTTAATTGCGGATAATATAGTATGCTTTATGGTAATAAGAGTCTGATATCCTTAGAGGCTGAAGTAAGCATTGAATTATGTAAGCTCTGTCAATGGCTGACAGCGAACAAACTAACCCTAAACATTAAAAAATCAACTATCTCACATTCCAGAATCATAAGAAATTACTCCCTTATTGTTTACGAATAAATATATTTGATATTGGCAAAGTTACATATGCACCCTTGGAATGCAAACATTCTGTCAAGTATCTTGGTATATTTACTCATCAGTATGTTAACTGAAAAACTCACATCGACTTAATTGCTTTTAAAATCAGTAAGACCATTGGTATGATTGCCAAATTAAGACATTGTGTACCACTCTCAGTTACAACTAAGTTATATCAATCTCTTATTTTTTATCCATATCTTTCATATAGAATCAGTTCTTGGGGTGGAGCTTCTCAGTCTAACTTACATAAGCTTCTATTTCTTCAAAAACGAGTTCTAAGTTTAATGACGTTTCCTACAAAAAGTGAGCATGCTATTCATAGCTTTATTAACCTGAATATTCTGCCTATAATTGTTTTCTGTGTTGAATCTATTTACAGTTTGATGTATGATGTCTAAAATAAGTTAGCTCCTGTTCATATCCAAAGTTTATTCAAAGATGTCTCTGATATACATTCCTACAACACCAGGTCAGCTGCTGATGATAAGTTTTTGTGATGCCTTGTGGTCGAGAACAACTAATCCAGATTTAGAGTACGACTATGGAATGTCTTACCTCAAAATATCAGAATGTTAAAGAGCAAAAAGTTATTCAAAAAACAAATACATAAAATGCTTACTGATATCTTTAAAACTGAAAACTCATACCTGTCTACATCCTTAATTATTGATAATATTAAAAACACTTAAAGCAATGGTATTGTAATAAATCCGTCAATTTTATAATTGTAGCATGTACCTAAGATTATTTGTATATGTATAGCACCATAATAATTAGTTAGAACTAGTTGTCGAACCTACCCGCCTCGATTAGCCATAGCTATTTGCGGGTAGATACATATTTCTGTAATTGTTTCATTAAATGTTGTTGTAGAATCAATGAAGTATGACCCTGAGACGTGGGAGTTGGGAGGGAGCGGGTAGACTGGTGTTGAAAAGCTGGTCAGCGACCTCCATATATGTCACCTTGGGTTCCATCGTAGCACTTGACCAACTTCTATAAAAGACGCACAAGAAAAACCCCACTCTCCAAGACCAAAAGAAGAAGACCAAAAAAAGAAGACCAAAAGAAGAAGACCAAAAGAAAACCAGATACGTCCGTCCGTCCATCCATCCGTCCGTCCGTCCGGCCTTCCGTCCGGCCGGCCAGCACTTGACCAGCTTCTATAAAAGACGCACAAGAAAAACCCCACTCTCCTAGCGAGGGCTAACAAGAAGACCAAAATATAAGAAGACCAAAAGAAAACCAGATACGTCCGTCCGTCCGTCCGTCCGTCCGTCCGTCCGTCCGGCTGGCCGGCCGGCCAGCCAGCCAGCCAGCCAGCCAGCCAGCCATCTATCTATCTATGCCGTAATATGATTGGCTTAGTTACTGCACACTATCAGCCATTAGAGTGCAATGGTTGAAGGTGTTCTTCAAAATGGCGACGTCTTCGCGCTTTTGCGAAGTTTTTAACAGGAAGATTTAGAACTTTTTCTAGAAATTTCAGTTCCTGAGAAGACTAGGCAGGCAACAAAGTATGGAATCAAAATTTTTAACGGTAAGAAGCTTAAAACTGATACAAAGTAATGATATTTACTTGACAGTTTCAATGCGATAAATCAAAAACAAGAAACATAATCCTGATTTCCTCATTAAACTTCAATGGCTTTTTCGTTTCAGAATGGTTTGAAACCCCCAAAAAATTTACCCGTGCAGTCGTTTGGTATGATTTTTACTAAAACCTCATCAACTATCAACCCATAGAAATCTCGAGCTCATAATCCAATTGTTATATAGATTAAGATAAGGAAAAAAACAAGGAGACTACACTTTCATCCCGACAAGCCTGTTTCGTGATTGACTCACTCTTCAGGGGATTTAATGAAAAGAATACCCATAACCATTGTTTATATACTTTAGAATTTACATAATTAATATGGCGGTAAATTTAAGTGTTCAGCTGTTACGTAGCAATGTTTTGTTTCTGTGGCGGCAAGAAGACACGAGCTCATTACGTTTGTTAAGCGTTGATAGTTCCGATTGGCAGATGATTAAGAACTTTTCCTTGAGGCAGAGGTTACACCTTTTACTTGAGCTGTTGTACGGCGAGTGTGATGAGAGAATGCGCCAGGAAATAACGTGTTCAATATCTGGATATCGAGACATGTTTCGGGAGTAATCATCCGAGTACAGCAAGTTTTTGATGAAAACAGCCTTATGGATGTTATCAGTCACTTAAATCGTTTTTCCGTTCCCCTTGACAAAACTAATTTGTTTGATAAGTGAGAACAACCCGTTTATGGGGGCAGCCTGAGTATTCTCAGCTACCGCTCCTCCGTGTCTCGACAAACATGTCTTGATATCCAGATGGACATATCGAACGGAAAGAATTTATCCAATTCGACCTCAACACCCCGCTGACGCTGACGACCGCGGCAATTGGTACGATTGATACAACGCGTTTCTTCGGGTGAGCTACACCTTCGAAGCAGCAGTGGATGGAGGAGCGGTAGCTGAGAATACTCAGCCTGCCCCTATAAACGGGTCGTTCTCACTTATCAAACAAATAAATGTCAAGGGGAACGCAAAAACGAGTTAAGTGACTGATAACATACATAAGGCTGTTTTCATCAAAAACTTGCTGTACTTCTCGGATGATTACTCCCGAAGCGTTGCATTGAGCGCCTTTTGGTGTCTGGACACGGTAGTCTCTACTGCTGTAGAGGGTGATGATGCCAACCTGGGAATGCAAGCTCGTGCGACGGCTTCTAACACAGGTCAGACTGTAAAAACTCTGATCTTCCTAAACCAGTATTCCTTTTTTGAGGAACTCTCCGAGCAACTTCTCCCTCCAATGAAGGTGGAACGCGATATTATCCTGCAAGACGATGCTGAGATTATCTATCAGGGTGACGGCACTACCCGTCAGGGTGTTGTCCGCAAGTTTGAGCTTTGGATGCCCAAGCTGACATTCACTAGCGAAGGCGAAAAATGGGTAAATGCTTACTTTCTCAAAACCCTCAAATGGACATATCTTCAAGAGAGCATCTACCCTAACCCTTCTCCGCGTGATGCCAGCGGGACTTGGTTGATAACACTTGGGATCCGAAACCCACAGCATGTGTCTTCCTCCAACAGGCCCGGCGGAACAATGATGCGTGACACAATCCATTCAAGTTTGACACCTTGATGGTGACGACACTACCTGCCGGCTGCAGTATGGGTCCGATTTCTACGCCGCCATAGAATATTGAGAAGACTTCAGGGGAATAATTCTGAATGACCTGGTCAATTACAGCTATCCGGCCGACGACTACAAACGTGGTGTTCAGCTTCAGATTTCAAATTTTGAGACTCCCTACTCCGTGATCTATTTTGATCTAAGAAAGAAACCACAGAGCATGCCAGGCGACTCAAAAACCCTGAAACTGAACTATGGATTGAATGAAGCCACTGACGCTCATGATCATCGTCTATGCCGTTGTGTTTTTTATGCTTGAACAGGTTGGAAACGAACTTGTCCCCGTGTAAATTATTTTTCTCACACATACACTATGACAACAACCTAGCGGTGTTTCAAATTTGACTTGACTGACGGACAAAAATAAAAACTACAAAAGGCCTTTGCCTCGAAAGCTACCGTCTCCCTGCTACTCAAACCCGACAGATTGGTCTCGGTGATGAAATCATGCTTTGCCGCTCAAATTAAGCCTGAACAAAATCTTTGGTGAAGAGTAGGACTCTCAAGAGGTTCAACTTTGCCAGCTTGTTCAGCGAATGAATCCACAACAGAAAAAGGCTGTCTATGGCCACTTGGTATGGTTCGCAGCGGCGGCTACGCCCAGTGCGGCGGCTTCCTGGAAGTGCTTGCCTCTATTGGCGTCCCTCTCGCTACTGGCCTGTTTCGAAACGCTCTGGGAAAGGGATGCAGATTCCCCCCAGGCCAAGGCTGAAAGGCTCAGGCAAATGCATGGGCATGCACATTGAGCCCTGGCGACCGCCCCTCTTTTATGGAACTTGGCAAAAAAAGCTATTAAAATTTCGTTCTGTTCTTTCTAACTTTGAATTGAAAAACTGGTGCGATCAGCTTGGTATTCTCTTGAAAGGCATCTTCTCCCAAAACCAACCTATGCCTCTAAACCACTCTCAATGCATTATCAACCTAGACGACTTTGGCTCTATGGGCACACATTGGGTTTGCTGCAACCGCGCTACAGACGGCAACTTTGAATACTTTGACTCTTCTGGAATGCCGCCCCCGCTGGAATGGGAACAAGATCTCCAAAAACACGAGATAAGAAACTTCTGGCGCAATGACATCCAAATTCAAGCTATTCCCGGCCTGCGGTGCGGATAGTACTGCTTACTTTTTCTGAATGAGCGCAACAAAGGCGTTGCTACCGCGATATCCTCAAAATGTTCTCAGATTATGTGAATGAAAATGAAAAGTTTAACAAAAACTATTTCTCATGATATATGGCAGCCGCCACAAGTGAAGAAATCACCAATTCCGATTTTCTGGATTTCTTTCTCAATTCGAAATGCGACTGTGGAGAATGTATACCTCGCACCTACAAATGCCCTGTTTCAAAGACGTTGCCAATCATCTACAGCTAAATTTCAAAAAGTGTTTCAAGAGGTCGCCTCCATCCTATACGCCTGTGAGCCTAGATGGCTTGGAGTTTGAGCAAGTCAGCGCAGCCAAGGTTCTACAATCCTGGCCAAAAATAGTGGGACCGTTTGCTACAATTATCAATTATCTCAAACTTTTTCTCTGCCCCCCCCCCCCTCGCCCCTCCTCCTCGCAATGTTGTTACGCTGCTGTGTTTATATACAGTCCGATGGATCCCAGTTGCTATCAACATTGCGAGAGGAAGGGGGTTCTGCAATTGACAATGAGAGGTTGAATAAGGTTAGGGCGACTGCTTATAGATGTGTAGAATAAAAATGTACGCCGTCTAAGCCATTTTGTGTTTTGTCCCGTAAATTTTTGGCCAGGTTTGTAGGTGTTACCATCATACAGGACTTGAAATGGAACGATCACATCTCTGATATCACGCCTAAGGCAGCTAAACGCCTGTATTTGTTGAGGCAAGTAAAGAGAGCTGGAGTTAGTAGTAAAGACCTCGTGTCCTTCTATTGCTCTTCCATTAGATCAGTCGCTGAATAAGCCAGCGCTCTTTTCCATCGAAGCCTTCCAGGTTACCTAATTGAAGAGCTTGAACTTATTCAGAAACGCGCCTTGTGCGTCATCCTTCCAGATCTTAAGTATCACGACGCACTAAATACAGCGAATATTAACACAATATACGATAGGCGAGAGCTATTATCGAGCAAACTTGTTAAGAAAATTGTTAACAATAAACAGCATAAGTTAGCCAGTTTATTTCCGCACAGATCTCAATGTAGACGACTAAGGAAAAGTAGAATGTTCGATATCCCGGTAAAACGGACCCTTTTAAGAATTGTTTCATCATTAGCCATCACCTATCCTAGTAATTTTTCAGAATTCTCTAGCCCAAGCGGTTTAAAGTAGTTTATTATTGTTAGTTATATATATTTTTTTGTATTATTTAATTGTATAAGTTGTATATATTCTGTAATTATTGTAAATAAACTAACGTGAGATGCAGTTTTGGCCAAAAAAAAAAAAAACTGGGTTTATCGGCTCCTTTACCACGTTCCTTTTCTCCTTGGGAAAAATACAAACCCCTGGCTTTCCCTTCCTTCGTACGAAAATGATCGTTTGACACTGTTTTTTTTTTTCAAAAAGTTTTTGCAACAAAAAAATTAAATTAGAAAAAAATTCTCGCATTACATATGACGGTCTACTGTGTACGTGAAAAGAAATTCACTCCTGATGTCCTCGGGAGTGAAAAAGTTGTCGTGACAAAAAAAACGGACGTACCATGCTCAAGGTTAAATGCGCCTCATGCGGCATTTCAAAAAACTCGCAGAGCCACTCCAAGCGAGGGGCAATGTGAATTCTATTGACTTGGTTAAAAGAGCTGCTGGGGGCCGTGGCTTTGACATTCATAAAGCTATCGGCAAACTTTCTCTCCCCCCAAAAAGGTTTTATCCTTCCAGGGTACCGCTTTACTGGGCCTTTGAAGTTACTTTTGCGCATGTATTGGGTCTTCATTAGATTACGCTTGTCCTGTTTTCCATTACAAGGCGAGCTCGAAACAATGCAAAGGAGAGTCCTATCATGCATTTTCCCAAGGTGCACTACTCGGACGCCATTCAATTAGCAGGGCTTGAGTCCATCAGGGTCCACCAGGAAATACGAGCTGCGAAGGTAGAGGAGGTTTGCCAGGCCTCTTGCAAAGACAAATAGATCTGGAAAATCATTCATCGTTAAGAGTGCGAGGGAAGTTTTTAAGTAATTTCTGAGAGTAGTTGTTTTGTAAGTTTATAATAATAGTAGCTATCAATTATTTCTTATATTTCTTACTTGCAAAGAGGCACAATTAATTTTTTTAACTGCAATGTTTTTCTTAATAAACACAGTCTTTCTTTTCTTTTTCTTTTCAACACTCTTTGAACAACAACTCAAGTATGATCCTGAAAGCGGAAAAATTATTGAGATTTACCTACAGCCCACTGGCAAGACTGACCCTGAGGCTACGCAACACGATTTTGACTACTCCTCCTGCGACTTTCGCCAAAAAGATATACATAGCGAAGGTTTCAAACAATATAAACATAACGTGATCGGAAAATGGAGCCTTGGACGCGATTCCTTGGAAAGAAAGACAATGAGGACACAATTAGGCTTGTAACGCTATCAAAGCTAAATAAAAGCTTGGCATCAGACTTAAAGGTAAATGAACCAAAGTTGCGTGACGTGTCACGCGTGACTGTTGCGTGACTAATGACGGGACAAAACAAAACCCATGCCGGAAGCTGCTCGGTTGGCTTTTGTTTGCCTAACCCTCGCTAGTTCCCGTTTTACCATTTTAGTTTTCTCGCAGTTCCCGTTTTCCATCGGGAGCGAGGTTTGAGATCCCGAGGGATCTTTGAGCACCCTCCTGTAACCAGTTGGGCCAAAGGCGGGCTCACCCAAGGGGTACTTTTGACTGGTTCGATTTCCCGCTGTGCCTTGAAACTCAACATCCGCACGAGCCGTCAAACAGGGCTCAGAGATTGGCCAACTCTCACCCCCCTAGACTCCACCCGAATTATGAGCTATCCTTTTTGTTGCATAATTTCCCTATATATTAACGTGAGGCTTCCGCTGATTAAACTTGTAGCAAGGCAATTTTGACCTCCTGTTGGATTGTGTTAGCTCGTGTTGATACGCATGTGCATTGCTAATTTAAAAGCAAAATTGCATAATATATGGCAGAACAAAATTCTTCATACAGCTCATCAGAATACGAGTCCTGGGGATCAACTGACACTGAAGAGTATGTTGTCTTGGAAACAACAAATACTTCATCAGATGATGAAGAGGAAGATCCAACTTATGGTCCAGAACCAGACAATGTTTATGTGTATGAAAGCCCTGGTGAAAGTGAAAACGAATATTAAGGAGTTTATGTCATCAAAAATGAATATGCTGGGGTCTCCCGTGTCACGCTTTATTTCCATATCCGCCCCCGCGTTGAAGGATACTTGCCACAAAAAATATCAAATTGCTGATAAGATTTGTCCTGTGCAGGCGCTATTGGATCTTTTGGGGGCTCAATTTTTTTCCTGTGGGTGCTGTCTTGTGAGAAAATTATAAAATTAAACGAGACTTACCTGTAAGTTGAAATTTGATTGCGATTGTATTGAGTCACCAACTGCACCAAGGGATCACATGAGATTGACAAGCACTTGCGCAACGTCAGTATTTACAGCTGAAATGTGAGTGTTTTGTACCAAGGGAAACATCTAGCATGTATGTGTAACCTCAGACGAGAGGTAAAGTAGCTTAGGTGGGTATGGCGAGGGTATGTTACCCTAAAGCCAGGGTGGGCATGTGATCCCTTGGTGCAGTTGGTGACTCAATATAATCGCAATCAAACTTCAACTTACAGGTAAGTCTCGTTTAATTTTATAATCTCGTCACCACTGCCCCATGGATCCCATGAGATTTTAAAGCTAACATTCACATGAGGTAAACACTGCATCCTTACAAAAATATGCAAAACAAACCGGAATGCCAGGAAACAATGTATTTGTATAGATACAGCAGAAACAATGACCAAAGGTCCCTCTACCCATGTAACTGTCTAGAGATAAGCTACATGTGAGCAGTGCAGCTATGAGTCTAATAATACTGAACAGTTCTTCAATCAATGCCCAATGGCTGGTAACAGCACATAAACAGAACTTAAGTAACAGGAACAATGCTACCAGGTAGTCTGATACCCTAAAGTTTGACTACCAAATCCTAAACAACTGTAAACCCTCGATGAATGTGAGGTAAACAGACTATAACTCAAATATGCACATATGTAGGAAGTGCATCAGTACTGACATCAATTCACCTCAGTCAAATTAACCCTATCATTGTTCAATACAGCAGAAGCAAAAGTGCTTTCCTGCATGACAGGCTTATCATAAAACCGGTCAAAGGACCTTGACGATGACCAGCCTGCAGTTCTGAGAATTTCCTGCACTGGAACTGATGCAGCTTTAGCCGTTGATGTAGCAGCCATTCGAGTGCTGTGGGGTTTAAAGCTTGTAATGTCAATACCTGCCCTTCCCATAGTCGTGCGGAGCCACCTTTATACTTTTTCACTTGCCACACATTTGTGCGGTTTAACAAAATTTATGAATAGCTTAGTTTCAGCTCCCCTGAAAGGTTTTGTGCGTTTAAGATATTCTGTCAAAGTCTGAAATACACACAAAGTCTTGTCCACGGGGTATGCCTTAAGAAAGACAGAACGGGTCTTGAACCCAGGTCCCCTTTTTTTTCACATGCTCTGGTGGTGGGAAGTCATATGATGACTCAGTAACTTTCATACAGCTGATATCCAACAAATGCAGGCTCTGACCCCTTTGAGCAGAAACCAACACAATAAGCATCAGTAATTTCAGTGTCAAAGACTCATTGGGAGTCTGAGAGGTCAGGTAAGTTAGCACTGCCTGCACATTCCAGGTTGTGTGGTACCTAGGAGTTGGAGGGTTGCACTTGTAAATTCCCCTCATGAACCGGCACACGAATGAATGGTTACCAATAGTGTGATGGTGTGTGGGGAGAACAACTGCTGAAACGGCACTTCTTGCTGTGTTAAGAGTAGAATATTTGAAATATTTTCATGTAAGGTGACTTAAAAGTCTAGCACAGTTCCTACATAGGGATTGTATGGATTACTTTCCCGTCCACTACAAAAGTCGAACCACTTTATGATATATGGTTGGTACTGCTTATGGGTGCTGTCCAACCATGACTGCATGATAATTGAGGTGGCTGACCCTGAAATGCTTCTCTTGAGGATGATTTCCCGGAGACTACACATGCCAGCAGTCTTAGCTTATTTCCCAGTGGGTGGGAGTTCTCGCTGTGAGGCTGATTTAGCAGAGTGTTGGAGTTGGGCAGAATTCAAGGATGATCCACCAAGACACGAAGGAGCACTGGAAACCATGGTTGTGTAGGCCACAGGGGAACAATAATCACTCCTGAAGAAAGGTCTTTCTCTACGTTCTGAAGGCAAAGGGCTATCAAGCTGAAAGGAGGAAAGGCATAGAAATAATAAGGACCCCAATGGAATGAAAATGCATCAGTAAACATAGTACCTGGGTCTGGTCTTCATGATGCATAGGTTGGGACCTAATAGTTAAGCCTTGAGGCAAACAAGTCTATCTGGAAAGGACCCCAAATTTGAAGAATATTATTGTAAACTGTACAAAACAAAGACCACTCTGTGGTGTCATTAGTGTTCCTGGACTCTCTATCTGCCTCAACATTTTTTATGCCAGGAATGTGGGAGGCACTAAGCCAGATATTTCTGTGTGAACACCAGTCCCAAATTTGGAAGGCCATGTCATTACGGACATGAGATTTTTAAATTGCCCCCATGGCATTTAGATAAGCCACTGTGGTGGTTTTATCTGACTGAATACAAATTCAGGACTCCCACCAGCAGATCTCATTCAGGTTTATTGTAGCCTTGTGCGGCCCATTTTAGAATTTGCATCTCCGGTGTGGGCCGCGCTACCCAGTAGTCTGGTTCAGTTGGTGGAAAGCGTGCAGAAGTCTGCACTAAGAATCATATTTCCAGATTGCTCTTATGAGTCTGCACTCATGAGCTGTGGCTTGCCTTCGCTGTTGGCACGCCGTGATGAGGTTTGCAGGCATTTCATATCTAACATGAAGGAGTCTGGCTTCCTTGCACACCTGCTGCCACAGCCCACGTATGTCGCTCATGGGTACGGGTTGAGGTCGGGTTTTTCCTGTTCTGCATTCCGCATTGTCAGAGCAGACCGCCTTAGTAATTTTGTTACTCACAGTTACAATAGGGCTTAATTGTTTTTGCCTTCTGTGCTAAGCGTATTATGTGTTCTGTGTAGAATTGACTTCCCTTGTAATTTAGTGTTAAACACTACCAAAGGGTTAAATAAACTGATTATTTATTTACTTATTTATTTATTTATTTATTTAAATATGTGTTTCTTGCCTTGCTACATAGAGATTTGAGTCCAAGTAGCACAGCCTTTATCTCTAGATAATTAATGTGATACTGCTGTTCTTCCAAAGCCCCAAAGCCTCCTGTTTGGTTGTCCAAACTCACAGCTCCTCAACCTAGGTTTGAGGGGTCTGCTATGAGAGTAACGTCCGGATTGTTCTGAGTAATGGGCATAAACGCTGTGGTAATGTTATTTATCCACCACACCAGTTCATCACGAGAGGCCCATGAAATAATCACTGGCCCATCATAATTTCCTTTGGAATGGTGAAGAGCTAGCAATTTATCTTTCTCCAACTGCCTATAGTGGAGATGTCCATACTGTACACCAGGAAAACTTGAAACAAGTAAGCCTATTATGTGAGCCAATTCTCTAATAGTAACTTTTGAATTCCATAGCAAATTCTCGCAGGCTGATTTAACATAAGCAGCTTTAGCTGGTGAAAGCCGAATAGTCATAGAAATACTATTTAGTAAAAATCCCAAGAATTCAAGTTCTTGAATAAGTGTTAACACTGATTTATCTGGGTGGATGACAAATCCCAGACTACTTAATTTCTCAACAATGTCCTTGATGTTCTGTTGGCAGGCACTGTGAGTATATCCCACCAGAAAAGAATCATCAAAGTGCCCCATGCTGATATGCCCCAGAGAGTGTAGGCAAGCATAAATGGGTTTTAGAATTTTAGTAAAGAACCTGGGTGCACAGGACAAGCCTTTTGGTAGGCAAGTGTATTGATAGTATTGTCCTTCCCACTCAAATTTAAGAAATTTCATGTCTTCTAATGCAACAGGGACAGAGTAGTACGCATCTTTCAGGTCGACCGATGCCATAAAGCATTTAGGGCGCATGAGTTTAAGAGCAGTTTGAATATTGTCCATTTTAAAATGTTGATAGCCCACTCATTCATTCAGTAATCTTAAATTCAGAATCATGCAATAACTGCCATCCTTTTTAGGTCTGACAATCACATTGGATACAAATCCATCACTCCTATGACATGTTTTTTCAATAACCACTTTACAGAAGAGGTTGGATATTTTTTCATAAATGACCCCTTTCTCAGGAGTAGAGGGTTAAAGTTGCCTAGGTATCTGTGCTTGCCATGGAACATCAGACTCAAACTCAATGTGGTAATGCTTTATCGCATCAAGTATATAGGGGTCTGATGTCAATGACTCCCAAGCTGGTAAAATTTCCCGCAGTCGGCCTGCTTGAAATTCTGTGACCCTCAAGGGAAATTTATCCATCAAGGAAATATCTGGAAATTGGCTCCTTTTGACTACCTGTTCACAGGGGGATTCTACTTAACTTTGCTGTTTGTGGCTGGATTTTTCCTCCAAAACGGAGGATTTGTTGTTGAGCGACCATGACCTAAAAAAGGCTGGCGGTTCGGCAAATTGCGGTTAGAACTCCGCTCCCGCTCATAAGGTTTGAATCTCCCAAATCTCCTTCTGTGGGATGGAGCAGAAACTCGGTTTAGGTTGTAGGAAGCGGCCTTTTGCATTTGCTGTCCTGCTTTGTTAGCTTCTGACATACCAATTTAAATGTTTGGGAATGTCTTCCCCAAACAGTTTCGTGGAAGGTTGGATATCCTCTTTACCTAAACGTGTGTACGGGGGATTAAGATCTTGCTTAAGAAGCTCCCGCCGCTTCATATTGTGTTCCCCAGCAGGGCAACACTATCCCAACACTTGGCGAGTATCGGGCGTTTTGCAAGCAGTTATGTCCTTAACCAGTTTGCCCGCCAAATTGGTGAGAGCAGACAATCCCTGTAATAAGGGTTCTTGAACTCGCTGCAAGGCTAAACCTGCTGCCCTGCTCTTTCAAATCAGTTAATGAGATAAATCATGAAATGAAAAATGAGGGAGGAGGACGTGATATTGTAATCAGTGATTATTTCGAGACATTACGAGAACCATTGATTAAACAACAGAAAAAAGAAACATGAAAATCAGGATAAATTAATTCAACAATTCAAGGACAATCGACTAGCACTAACACAAGGATTCAAGGATATTGGACCAGCTGCTGATGTACAAAATGATTGTAAAGAACTGTAAGGGAAGACTGACGGGCTTAGGAGTGGCTTGGATTGGCTTTCAGAAAGCTTTCGTTATGATCCCACATTCTTGGATTTTCAACTGCTTGTCCCCGTTTGAAGCTGCAAACAGCATCACCAGTGTTATTGCAAAGAGTATGGAAAGATGGAAACAGAATTGTCATCTGGAGATGAACGATTAGGTGAAATCAAAATCAGACGGGGATATTCCAAGGTTCTTCATGTCTATGATACCACTGACCCTGGTGCTGAGAAAGGCGAAGGCGGGGTATGACCTGGGGCGTGGTAATTTAGTCATCAACCACCTGCTATTTATGGATGACTTGAAGGTTTAGGGTCATGTCGTACCTCAGTGAACGGGGTTCAGGATTGGGCAAAAGAACAATAGAACGAACAAAGATAACAATGGATTTAGCACCGAAAACAATAGAAAGTACGACACTATACAGCCAATGAAATTTAGTGTTCAACAAGAGGTACGACCCTACAGAAGGTTTATGACAAGAACGAAAAGCCAACAATGCGAGTAGTCACCACCGATATGCGCATGGAATTTGGCATAGGTAAGAGTGCCATGCTGTTTATGAAAAGAGGAAAGGAAATGAAGCTATGATCCTCGCAGTTATGGATGCAATTTTAGCAATTTCGTAGAGAAGCCTGAAAAAACTTCAGGACTTCAACGTTTGAACCCGTGACCGCGCGATGCCGGTGCGACGCTCTAACCAACTGAGCTATGAAGCTACTGATGTTGGGAGCTGGTCATTTGTGGGTTCAAATGTACCCGTGATGAATGAATGAACGGATGGAATGATATATGAAATGAATCATATATTGAACTCGGATATGAAATCAAATGAAGCTATGATCCTCGCAGTTATGGACGCAATCTCAGCAATTGCGTAGAGAAGCCTGAAAAATTGAGGACTTCGACGGGGTTTGAACCCGTGACCTCCCGATGCCAGTGCGACGCTCTAACCAACTCAGCTGTGAAGCCACTAATGTTGGGAGCTGGTCACAAGTGGCTTCAAAACTCAGTTGGTTAGAGCATCGCACCGGCATCGCGAGGTCACGGGTTA
Source organism: Astreopora myriophthalma (assembly GCA_014634185.1). NCBI lineage: Eukaryota > Metazoa > Cnidaria > Anthozoa > Scleractinia > Acroporidae > Astreopora > Astreopora myriophthalma. Next base: position 321,124 of record BLFK01000003.1, read on the forward strand.
GTAGTTAACCTCGTCCGTATAGGGAGTGACCAATCAGAGGGCCGGACTCTGTACCACGTGACCAAAATGGACCAATCAGCGTGCGATAAATCCATTAAGGGTCCGCCATTTTGTTTTGGACTGGATGCAGAGGGAAAATGCTCAAATATGGGCATAAGACCAGAAGTACCCGAGGTAGGTCATGGGAGGACCCGAGCGGCCTCTAGAAACTGTGTGACGTCACCGCAACCGGAAATGAACCGGAAAATCACGCCATGGAAGAATAAAACCGATTTAATGACAAATACTAGGCACAAGCGGGAACGTGTGGGGGGTCCGAGGGATCGCCCTGTCCCTAGACAAAAAGAAAAACGACTGTACAAAAAACAACGCTATTTACAACCCTGACTCCTCCTCTTCCTCCTGATTCGTGTAAGGGGGCGTGTCCAGCAACACGTAATCGAAGGTTGCATCGTTTGCCAAGAGCTCGTCGTCTTCGAGGTCCCTGGAAACCAGACTGAAGGCGACCATGGACATGGTGTCGGACGAGAGCTTGTCGTCAGCATCCGTGGAACCGAGGTTAGGGGTGTCATCATCCTCGTCCGTGACGCTCAGGGTGTCCCCACTTTCACTGGTTGCGTCTGAGGGGACACTTTTGGTTGGGGGGTCCAGGTTCACGAGGAGACTGCGGCAGTGGGGGCAACACCAGTCTGGACGAACAGTGGGTGGCAGATCTGGCGGAAGTGCAACGGTTGGCCCGGCACAATCACGACATCCGGTACTTTTTAACGGTGGTGGACGTCTTTTCCAAGTACGCGTGGGTCCATCCGCTCAAGACCAGGGCGGGCGCCGCGTTGGTGAAAGATCTTGAAGCAAGACCGTCGATGTCCCTAGTGCTTGCAGACCTACCCCAGCAAAGAATTTTACAACCGACCTTTCCAGAATTTTTTTTTCTTTTTTTTTTAAAGAAATTTTTTATTTGCAAAACCCATAACTACTTACATTACTTACAATACAGCTCTCTCACACCACTGACATTACGATAACTCTACTTTCAGGGCAATACCTACATTACTTACGTTACAATACTTACTCTACTTAGAATACAGTACAATACCTACTCTACTTACATTACAACACATTACATCATTTATTGACACAATAATTTTTTCATCGGTTTCCACTTACTTAAAATTTTATCTTGATGCGAAAAGTCACATGCAAATTTTTCAATATTATAATGAAACTTAAGGTAGCTTTGTACGCCAGCAAAATCGGGGTTACGTCCCTCCATTTTACATTTATATATGAAAAACTTGACTAATAAAATAATACAATTAATCGCATTTTATAAGGCCTACAGTTTGTATAGCCCAAGAGAACAGATTCAAGGGAAAATTCTATTTCAATTCCTGTTACTAACCAAATCCAATTTGCGAGGGCGCTCCAAAGGGAGAACATCCGGTCACAGTGCCAAAAAAGGTGCTCTATGGTTTCCGGTTTACTGTCACGAAAAAAAAGTTGTCATCGTGATCCTTCATACCCATTTTCATTAACAATACATTTGTGCCAATAATTCTATCGAATATCCTACATTGAAAGCTTCTCAGCTTACTAGCACTCGTGCATAAGAAAGGGATACTGTAATAGGTAGACCAATCTTCGACCGGAGATGGTAAATTTTTATTCCATTTAAGCTGCACTTTAGTTGGCCATATGGCAACCGATTTTCCCAAAGGATCGTAAGTAAAACTGGTCACTGGTATTTTTGTCTTAAATAACCTCTCTATATTTTGGGATTTGACCACAGGTAACCGTTTACCGAGCTCTCTAATCTTTGACTTCCATGAACTTGGAATTGCGCACATAATGCCATAAGCTTGTAAGAAGGTACACTTTAGGTTAAACTTACTAATCAATTCAGTTGGTGACATAAAAACGCCGGATTCGTCAACAATATCATTGACGTAACGTAAGTTTTTTAGGTACCACGTCTTGTAAAACACAGATTTATTTTCTATCTTAATAAAAACATTACTCCATAGTGGCTGTGACAGAAGGTCGCTGGCTTCTACAGTTTCCTCAACACACTCGACCTCTGCCCATGATTCGACTACATTCCTCCAGAAAGTTTCCACCAAAGAACAAGCCAGGAGTGATAGTGATCTTTTGTTTAGTAACCAAACATCATTGTAGTAAAGGCGACCAGAAAACAAGAGCCTTTTCCAGTCTGCCTGATAATTTACGTCCCATACTTTTTTAATCCAGGATATCTTTGGAGCCTTGGCGAATGATCGAATATCGGTCATCTTCAATTCCCCATCTTCTATATCATCAATAATTGTTTTCCTTGCTATTTTATCACCCTTTCCACCCCAAATAAAGGAGGCGAAGAGTGTTTCCAATACTTTAAGAAAAGAGTCATCTGGAGTAGGAAGTGTTGTTTAGAGATGCACGAATTTACATACTGCGAGTGACTTAATTACCTGTATTTTTCCCATGATACTCAAAAGTCTCCAGGACCATGAGTGTAAAAGCTTTCTGGCCTCATCTAGCTGTATTCTGTAGTTGTACTCCACTATTTGCTGGGATTCAACAAGAAACGTTATCCCTAGGATGTCAAAAGGTTCGTTAAATACCCATGCTAAATTTTTCTCCGGAAGAAGTATGTTATTTGAGAATCTCTTACTACCCAGCCATACAGCCTTAGTTTTTTCTACATTCACCTTCAGACCCGAGCACTCTCGAAAGAGCTCTAAGGTGTATAGGCATTGGGAGAGTGAAGTTTAGGTTCCATCTAAAAGGAAAAAAGTGTCATCCGCATACTGTCCGAGTAGAAATTCTTCATTATTAACGGTTATGCCATTGATTTGACCGTTTTGTTTTATTGCATCTGCGAAACGTTCAGCACAAATAATAAAAAGGTATGGTGACAGGGGGTCTCCCTGTCTAACACCTCTTGAGACCGAAAAAGAATTGGAGCAATGACCATTGTATAAAATGGAGCTATTAATATTTTTGTGAAAGATTTTAACCCACCGCCTTATGCACGCTCCAACATTAAACAAACTTTAAGGCTCCGTCAAGAAAGTTCCATTCTACTGTATCGAATGCTTTTTCAAAATCAATTAATAGCAATAAGCCTTCTTGGTTATTAGGATTTAGTTTATCTATAATATCGTAAATTAGCCTGGTATTTTCGGCCATAGACCTGTTTTTAAGAAAGTCTTTTTGGGTGTGTGATATGATGTTTGGGAGAACCTTCTTAATACGATTTGCGATGACAGCTGAAGCTATATTATAATCGACTCGAAGTAAAGATATCGGTCTCCAATTTTTTAGATGAAACTTTGTCTTATTTGGTTTAGGTAAGCTAGTTATAAGCGCGCTTCTCTGAGTGACCGACATTTCGCCAATGCTATGTGAGAAATTAATTGACCGCACTAAATAGTGGCTGAGGTCCTTCACAAAAAAAATAATTATAAAATTCCACAGTAAAACCATCCATCCCAGGACTTTTTCCATCGCCCATAACTTTTAAGGCATCTAAACATTCTTTAGCAGAAATGTTACCCTCACAAGAGTCCTTTTCTTCACGAGTCAACTTGGCCCTTATATTATCTTGATTGAAAAAGGTGGTAGATTGATCTGCCCTGAATTGAGTTTTCCTGGAAGTGTAAAGCTTTTCATAAAAACGCTCCTGCTCCCTAATTATATCCTTTTGGTCTGTGATTTCAGTAGCATCCTCTAAAACTAGCTTAGGAATTAATTTGTTTCTGTAATGTCTTTTCTCCAAATTCAGAAAGTATTTAGTGCTTTTTTCACCCCTTGTTATCCAATTAGCATTTGACCTTGTAGCTATACCGCGCATTTTATGCTCTCTCAGTTCTTGTAACTCATTTTGTTTTTGGGTGAATTTCCTTTTCGTTTCTTCGCAGGGAGATACATTTAAGCTCTGCTGAAGAAAATTAATTTCTTTTTCTAGAAAAATTTCAGTCTCATTTTGCTCTTTTTTCCTCCATGCTGCGTAAGAGATTTTTACCCCGAATTGTTTGAAACAATGCTTGGTCATTAATGGCAAAAGTGAGGGACTGGATGTTCTATGTCACCATTAATTTTGTATTCATCCACGTCTCATTGATACAATCCTTGGCAAGTTTCACATATGCCGGATCTGACGGTAGAGAATTATTAAATTTCCAACTCCCCTGCCCCTCTCCTGATGTATAAATATCATATTCATAACTACTAATGAGTGATCCGTGCGATAGCCAGCACTGGTTTGAATCGACTCCACTAGACCTGTTAAATCAGTAGATACGAGAAAATAATCTTTTCTTTTGTTTTCGTCTGCTAAACCTTTACAATTCAATGTCCCGATCTTCAAGCTAGTAATTTTGTCCCCACTGAATTTATATGTTAGGATCTGTTAATCCTGAATTCCTTATTTACACGCAAAAGGGTGGAAGCGATTTGCTGGCACAAAGCAAAAACTACAGTAGATAGACAGGCAAAAAACTTAGCTGTTCCCTTCGTTCATCTGGATGCTTGAACCTGACCAGCCACAACTAGTCGAATGAATGGGGCCTCCTGTAAATACTTTAATTTCGCCTCCTTTTGTCGCTGAAAGGGCAGCTCACTTTTCTTCTTGAGTAATCGGCCTCTAAGTTTGGAAATCGCTGCTGGTAGATCGACCATAACTCCATAACCTGATCCCTTTGGGAGCATCTAGATTAAGAATGTAATCGCGCTGTTGTCGGTCGACAAACCTGACGATGATCGACACCTTAGTCGCGTCTCGGCTTCCTCGAATTCTGTGACATGCTGCGACATTAATATTTTCCACTTCACCTGGATCCATCTCGAGTGTAGTGTTCAAGAATTCTTGAATTTTATGTCTTGTAGCTTCGGAAGTTTCTTTTATTTCCCCGGTAATACCATGAACAATGAGATTCCATTTCCTTCCCCAAAGATTCAGGGCAAGAATTTCGTCGTGAACTGACTCGTTGTGCTTTTCAGCCTCTTTTCAGCCTCCAGTACAAGAGACAAGGGAGAGGCACGGTGTATGTCGAACCGTTGCACGTGCAGTACCATCCCATGCGCAACAACAACATGGAAGTGGTGGAAATTGCACCTTGTTGACCTTGCATTTCTGACGCAACATATAAAGAGCACTACTGCCAAGGACGAAGAAAGCCAGGGGACCGTGACATTTCCCAGTGGTGCCGACAGGGTCGGGTTTCCTTGGAACACCCAGGTCGATTTCAAGATCCGTTTGACCCCACCCACGAGGCAGCAGATGGGTCGTGGAGTTGGTCAGCCTGGCCTTGCCCAACGACGACGCCACCAACGCTGATGACGACACCTCGCAAGAGACCTGGAAAGGGAGTTGTTGCGCATATATCCTCGAGGCATGTTGATCGCTTACTTGTTCTCATTCGAAGAAGATACGGAGCGCTTGGATCGCCCTGGCATCCGGGCCGAGACACACATCTAAGACGTGGTGGGCCGTGGGACCATCCAAGACAGGGCGTCATTCGGGAAAGTGGTGGTGGACAATCTGCAACGCAAGTACTGGAATGCGGTGGATGGTCCTGGATGGAGGGTGAGCACACGTTCCTGCCTGAGTTAGGTCGAGAGCTGAGCTAGGTCGTGACCGACTGGGACATCGGCGTGTGCATTCGTATCAAGCGCAGAGTCTGATGCGGTACACGCCTGATCACACCAGACGCGGTCTGGATGGCATCCTGTTGTCGATTACACCCTATAAAAAGACCCACACGGACGTAGGGGAAATCCTGGTGGGACGATGTCGACAAGACTGACGCGAGAGTGGTTTCAACAGCAGATGATTGCAGGCTTACTGGAGACGATGCAAACCATGCAACCCGACGATCTGGATCTGTACATGTTTCCACCGGGCGAGTATGCGAGGACCATTTTGCGCAATGCGCATTATGTGGTGGCTTTCAAGCACCCACGAGATCGATTGGGTGTGCCGAACTTGCTGTTGCAAGCGTTTCCCACGCATTGGCAGGACGTGATGGCCGTCTACGAACGTGAAACGCAACGACCTACGGCTACGTGTTCTTGGATCTGCATGGATGACGTGGATCTGGCCTATGTGTCCCTGAAACTGCCAACCATGTTGGACGAACTGTTCGCATCCATGCCGACGCCTTCTGCCGCTGACCCCGTCCCTGTGTCACCAGATGGCTGCTGCTGCTGTCAGTGTAGGGTCACCTACCTCTTCCGCGGACACGCAAGTGGCCCAGATCACCCGCATCAATGGCAGATCGACCGTGTACCACAAACGTCCTCGACAACGTCCGCTGCCTGTGCCCCTGTTGCCGTCGTCTGGAGGCAGCAGCAGCAGATGCCCCAGCAGCACTCCACACGAGGCAGCCGTAAAAAACGATGGTTGTCCGTCGCACGTTCGCCTGGGTGCAACGTTGTGCATGCTGTTTGGAACGGCTTGGCCCTGGTGATCGTGGCAGTGGGGTTGATCGTGGGCCCTGTGTTGGACGACAGCCTGTTGGTGGCATGCCTGGCAGCATTGGGCATGGTGGTCAAAGGCTGGACGGATCTAAAAAAGTTTGCCCATAAAGTGGACATCGCCAGGGGGCGTACATCACATACGTGAAGATGTAGACCGAATTACGCACGCCATTGTTGTCGGATCAGTGCCTGGCCACCTACGCGGCTCGGGCAAAGCGGCTGCCTTGGGGGCCGTCGTGGGTGTGGCCAGCTATGGTGCCAAGAAAGCCATCCAGGTGGCCAGCAGGAAACGACGACGATAAAAGGACCTTTCGGACTGTGGCACGCAGATGACGACAATGAAACGATTGCGGCGTCAGCGGTCGTTTCTGCAAGCCCTCTTGGAGGACTCGCGAGGGCCAGGCGCTCACTGCAAACTGTTGCAAGACGCCAACAGTGACCAGATCAACGCCATCAGCGATTTGGTGTTAAACCTGTTCAAGAAACGCATCCCCGTGTCGCCAACGTTGATGGCCCAGCTCCGCAAACATAAAAGGGGGTTGCGCGAAGTGGGCAAAGGCAAGAATTCATTGAAACTGTGACACGCGTGGTCGATGTCAGAGAAAGGGGCAGGACTATGGACGAGCCTGCGAGACACGTGTCGATGTATGCTACCCTTTGGACCCTGATACAACTCTTGCAAGTTGTGGGACAAGATGCACTGGTAACAGCGGGAGTATCACACGGTCTTGGAACAGTATAATAAGGTGATGCACGAGAAGATGCGACTGCAGACCATCCTGTACTGCCAACCGTGTCGTGAGTTGCTCAAAGTTGACGGGCAAGTGGAGTTGTGCATGACATGCATGCGTCTAGTTCCAGGAAACGCATGGAAGAGATGCTTGTCGTTCCCAAGCAGGAGCAGCCGCTCCTGCCACTCACCCATCTGACCACCTCGGCTTTGGAAAAATGGATGCAACGCAATGATCCACATGGCCGAGACCCCACGAGGTGGGGCAGTGGCGGCCGACAAGCAAGGGGCCACGGCCGTGGTGATCCACGGCCCGCGCCAAGAGGGGATCAAGAGGGAAACGGCAACAACGGGCGCATGGCCCAAAGTACCCCCACCCCCACCGCTTCCCAAAGAAACCTCGCTGGCAGAAATGCAAGCCACCGGGTTTAAACCAGTAAAAAAAAAACAGTGAAGATCCGAACCGACCTGCTGAAAGCCCCAAGTCACATGAAAAAAGCCATGCAGGAAGAATTTCAAACCAGCAGGTTCAACCCCACAAAAAGGAAGACGCCGAAGTCCGACGGTTCCGAACTTTGCCCTGTTGGGAAGCGTGGGCTGAAGGCAAAAAGACGCGCCAGAAACTCAATGGCACCTACCACTACGGAGCGCAGACCCAACGGAGACAAAAACGACCCGAGGTGGCGGTGCCAGCCAAGAAGAAACAAAAAACAGTGCAGGTGGAGCTTGGAGTGCAGAAATGGTTGGGCAAGACGAGAGGGGCGGGTTACATCGTGTCTCTGGAGTGTGGCTTGCTCCCACTGGAGCCAGTGTGTTCGCCAGGCCGGGGTCCAAGGGATCCAAAACCCCTGCAACACAGGCACACCCCGCAGCCATCACAGTCCTCGATGTCCTCGTCCTGTCGTTCCTTACCCATCGACGGTACACTAGTTCAAGGGCCAAATAAGTGGCATGATGCTTGCAGACAAGGCGAGTGGGCCCTGTTTCAGATCGCGCTCGCATTTAACCAGTCTTTGCGGGACCGGCACGTACGGGGTGCCCTAGACACCCCTTATTCTGGTCAAGATCGGGGGACACTACCACGGTTGTACCAGCTACGCAGCCTTCTTCAACAAGATGCATTACTGCGACACGTACGGCCGTGCCTAAGACCGCGAGGATTATGTGAATCACCTGTGCAAGGATAAGAAATGCCATGCCTGCCACCAGTAGAACCACAGGTGTTACTTCCACGGCTGCCCGTGGTGCTTCCAGGGTCAGACGCAGAGCCAGGCCCATCCTGATGGCATCCTGTGCCAACTCTACGAGGCCACCCTCACCAAGGAAATGGCCCTTCGAAACGAGGCCGTCCGTCTGGTGACCATGTGGGAGTGTGATTGGAAACGCCTCCAGGCCGACCGCGAGGACACCCAGACCTGCCTGGCCAAGTATCCCATCGTGCTGCCGCTGGATCCCCTTTGACGCATTCTTTGGAGGCCGCACCAACGCTGTCATGCTGGACCCTGAGAAAGGCGAGCAGAAGGGTATGTGGATGTCACCTCCCTGTACCTGTGGGTCAACAAGTACCCTGCCGGGCACCCGACCGACTGGACATAGCACTGCCCATACGCTCCAGAGCAGCGGAAGCTGACTGGGATGTGGTGTACCCTGGAGCTGGCCAAAGTGGTGGAGCTGGGCTATGAGATCGTCAAGATGCACGAGGTAAGACCCACTCCTTGCGCCTCTTCTTCCTGTCGTGCCGACCCCCCTCTCATCATTCTTCTTCTCTCTTGTTTTCCGTAGGTCTGTCATTTCCCGCACCATCAGACGTGCCTCTTTGCCAGGTACGTCAATACCTGTCTCAAGATCAAAACGAAAGCTAGTGGATGGCCCCTGGGCCCAGCCCGCAGTCCTCAGCACCCAGAGTGCCAAGCCGCCCTCGACCGGTATGTGGCCGACTACCTCGCATGTGAAGGCGTCCGGTTGGATCCTGCCCTGATCGCCAAGAACCCGGGCTGCAAAGCCACCGCCAAACTGATGCTCAATTCGTTCTGGGGCAAGTTTGGTGAATGGCGGGCCACGCCCCTCTGGTTGTGCGAACTGCTGTGTGACAAGTCCTTCGTTACCCACACCGTGTGGGTCGTCAATGAAGAGATGTTGGACGTGACGTACAACTACGTCGACAAAGCGGCACCCAAGAGCAACCGCACCAACGTCTTTGTCGCCGCCTTTACGACCTGCGATGCCCACATCAAGCTCTACAGTTACCCAGAGTACGTGGGTGTCAATACCCTCTATTTTGACACGGACTCGTTCATCTACAACTGGTGGCCTGACCAGCTGGAGATCGAGCTCGGCAACCGTCTTGGCGATGGACTAGCATCCCATCCAGGGGGGAGTAGAAATACTCCTAGTCGCTTCACGCTACGGAAACCGGAGATAAGCGGGGGCCTAATAGGCCTCCTGGCTTGTGAGCAGAGACTTTACTTAACTGTCTCGGCGAGATGACCAACGAGTTGGAAGATCCCGACGATTACATTGGAGAGTTCGTGTCGAGTGGCCCCAAGACGTACGGGTACGAGAAACAGAAAGACAAGCACTGTTGCAAGTGCAAGGGGAAGACCCTCAACCACCGCAGCAGCCTGTCGTTGAACTACCAGCTGCCGTAAGCCGACGCACTGCAGGACCCGTTGCACCGGCCGCAGCAGGTGCCGGTCTTCAACCCACATTTCATCATGAAGGACGCTGACCGCTAACTGGAGACTGTGATGCAAATCAAACGTTACCAGCTGGTCTTCGACAAGCAGGCTGTCGACCCCAACACTGCCCCCTCGTACCTGTACGGTTATTTGGCGAGCCACGAGGCGATGCAGACGCTGTTCGTAAGCCTGGAAGCTCAGTGCCAGGCTGCCCAGCAGGCGGACAAGCCACGGCAGCGCAAGAGCGAGGCCCTAGAATGGCGACGGGCTCAGAAATGGGTGCGGTCGCATCTGTGACAGACCGGCCCGGAGTTCTGTGAGCATTAATGGGAAAGGATCGCCAGCACAAACGTCAGTGGACCGTGTAAATATGTGTACATAGGCAGGGTCTGGGTTGGCATCTTCAGCGATGTTCTGGATGGTCCTCTGGCTGGGTGAGCACTGTTGGCTCGACGTCGTAGACGACCAGCAGAAACGTACATTGTGTTTTTTTCTTCTTGGTCCAAAACGAGGGACAAGTTCACTTCCGGTTGGGGCGTGACTCGTCGCGTCATTTCCAGTCACGGGTAATCTCACATACATACCCTCTCGAGACCGATCAGTCCCTCCCATGTGACCTACACTGGGTACGTCCGGTCTTATGCCCATATTTACGCATTTTCCTCCGCGTCCGGTCCAAAATAAAATGGCGGACGCTTAACGAGATACATCGCGCGCTGATTGGTCCATTTTGGTCACGTGGTACAGAATCCGGCTCTCTGACTGGGCATTCCATATACGGACGAGGTTAACTACTCTGGTTCAAAGTCGGTTGAAGTCCTGAATTTTTTCGGGCTTCTCTAGGCATATGATTTATTTAATAATCCAACAGAGGAAAGGTTGTGCAATGTGATGGGATTTTGTTGCCCAGAATAACCGGGTGAGGTAGCTGAGAGAAGGTGATGAGCCCTATAAGTATTTGGGAGTAGTGGAGGCTGACAGTATAAGACACCAGGAAATGAAGGACGTCACGCGAAAAGATTATTTTAGGTGCATCAGAAAAATCCTCAAGTCTAAACTGAATGGTGACAACGTCATAAACGCTATCAATTCTTGAGCAGTGTCTTTAGTTCGCTATGGCGCTGGAATAACTGAATGGTCAAAAGAAGAGCTTCGTCAAATAGATCAGGAAACACGTAAATTGTTGACAACTTATCGAGCATTGCATCCACAGGCTGATACCGATATATTTTACCTCAGAAGGTCAGAAGTTGGAAGAGGACTGATCGGTGTGGAGGAGTGTGTAATGATAGAGATTAGCAGCTTTGTTAATTACATCAGTAGAGGTAACGAAGTTGCACTACGCTAAGCCTCTCCGTGGCCAATTTTTCAGAATACAACGGAAAGAGATGATAAGTCTTGTGAGTGTTTCAAGAAAGGAAAGCTGAAAAAAGAGACGAAGGGTTTGTTAACTGCTGCGCAGGACCAGGCACTGAGAACGAATAGTATTAAATTCAGATTTGATCAATCTCGTACCTCGAGTCTTCGTTCCTTACTGCGCATGCTAGCTTGACGAAACGAGCGACTCTCGAAAGATCCGTTCGAGAGGCGGTTTTGATTGGTTGTTCAGAAACAATGCAAATAACCGGAACTAAATCAGGCACCCAATATGGCGGACAGAACGCCGAAAAAAATTGTCTCCAAGCCTAGTGTTCATGTCTGCAGGTGCTGCAATGAGAATGTGTTCGAAAGACAGCACCCCATTGACCTTTACGGACCAAAGGCCACGAAGGAGTCAGTTTTACCTTTGCTGGAGAGACTTACTGGTTTTAAAGGTGACATAAACGATGGATTGTCATCAAAAGTTTGCCGTCCCTGCTACGAGAAGATTATGAAGTTTAAAAAATTCAGCGACATTTTTTTACGCTCTACAACACAACAGCAGTCTCTAATTCGGTTTAAAAGGTGCAAGACTCAAGGCGACAGTCCTTCACGAAAACCTGTATGTGGCAGTCCAGGTAATCCGATTTTATACTTATAAGTATCCATTTATTTATTCACTTTTTGTTGTTATTGCTGTTGTTCTAGATTTGGCATAGTTTTTTTTCCTCGGTGTTACTTGCTAACATTTGTTCCTCTGCAAATCCGGGAGAAAATAATGGTTAATTCATGTATTTATTATGTGTGTAGGCCACGCAATAAAGAAGGTTGCCGAATCAGATACCAGTGCTTTGAATCGCAAGTCATGTTCTTTATACAAGCCGAGGGCGATATTACCAGCTCCATCAGTTTCTGTGTCAGAACCGCCGAAGGAAGACGAACGCAAACGAAGAGTGCTACCACGGGGACTATTTCCACAACCCCCGAAACCCAAATCGAAATGTGTGGAGATTCTGTCCCAATCTGGTCTCCACAATCCCTCGGTAAGCCAAAACCCTTTAAATTTAGATAAGATTTATATATTGAGGTAATGGACCATTTTTACATTTCACCTTTTACTGCTAAGCTCGATGTTAGGGTTTCCCGCGTCTAACATTGTTTAGTTTTTATCACCATTTCTGTGGAATCCCAAAGAAAAATGTTGAGGGGAATAATTTGAAGGTGAGGGGAGGGATCAGCATGCACTTTACACAATTTTTCGCACTTTCCCAAGGACACATTCCTGAGGTGCTTTTCAAGGGAAATGTCTGGCACATGAGATTCCATACATAACTGAAACCCCAACTCCATAGTACAATTTATTATAAGTCCTGAGCAAATAAAAGTGCAAAAATCTGAACTCGGAGGGTTATATCTTAACCAAGAGGGCTACATCTGGATGGGTTTAAAATCATACTAACAGTTTGTATTCTTAAATGTTTTATGAATTTCGGTTTTGATTGCCTTTGACTAACAAACCCTTTGTTTTAGTTTCAGAGAACATGAAATGTTACTCTTCAGATTATGACTGAGATCACGTTGAGTCATGTTCACTGCACGTTGTGTTTTTGCTGTTAACTCTTGAGAGGTATTGTTGCAGTTCTCAAGTTTGATCTCCACCTAACATCTAATTTTGTTTCTTTAATCTACATCTAATATAAATTACTTAACATTCCCTCATACAATATGAAATGCAAGCTAACATATTAATTTAAGAAAGCTAATATATTAATGCCAATACCATTAACTACAGGTTATGTCTAAACGTTTTGTTTATATAAAAGCAATCCTTTTTTAATTTTTTATAGTTTGCAGAGAATGATATTGTCGGATTAAACACACGTGAGACCATTTACAAAATGGTGGATATGTTACAAATTACCTCGACTCCTGATCTCTTGGCTGAGATGATCATGAAATGTCCTGATCTGAGATGTGCTGTAAAGCATGTCATACTTAAAGACCTGGATGACCAGTGCCAAAAGCTATGTTCTCGTTCACAGGAAAATTCTTCAGTTTTGAGGATTCCAAGATCCAAGCATAAGGTTAAATACATGACAGTTGTTTTCAACAGAGTGTCAAAAATATTAAGTTGTGTTCACTTAAGTACTGGATAAAACTCTCCACTTAGAAAACATGCACCATTTTACAGCTGAAAACTGATCATGGGTCAAGCAGCAAAACTAATTTACTTGAATTAATTTTTTGCTCTCTTTACATTGCTTATCTGGTGGGGCTTTTTTAGACAGACACACTCATCCTATGTAAAAACTCATCTAAAGAGTGACTGGCCATATTTTTGCCTATATGGAATAAACATGGAAGCAGGCTTGAATTTGTAACGAAATAGACACATTACATCACCACACAGTCAAATGCATACAGCTGGTGTAGCACATTTTCCATTGAAGGGTGGCAGGAATGGCACAGTGGTGAGAGCACTTGACTCCCACCAATGTGGCCTGGGTTCAAATTCAAGAGTCAATATCATATGAGTTTGCTGTTTTGTTGGTTCTTGTCCTTTTTCAAAGAGTTTTATACCAGCCAAGTTATTCAGTTTTTCTTGATCCATGGTAAGCCAATGGAATCAGTAGAAAAATTAGCCACACTGTCTGTGAATTCATATACCACTACTACTGATCTTATTTACATTATGTTAAGGCCACATTATATTTTGGTGTTCTCGTCCAGTAGGAGCTTAAGGAGTTCACTTGGAAACACATTATCATGGAATTGCATGAGCGAGCACCCGAAGTTTTAGATTTTCTTGTGACCGTGGCCTTACCACGAGCAAAGAAGTGTGAAGAGAAAAACATACCTCCGTTGTGTGAAGCTTATGGTATCCTTATGAATATCAGGTGGCAGGAATTCAGTCTCATTCAAAAGATAAATACCATACTCCTTGGTGTTGGACATACAACTGCACGGGTAATTTTCTTATAATAACTACAATAACTGTAGTTGTTATTATTATTATCATTATTATTACCATCATCATTACCATTACTGATTATCATAAACATTATCAGAATCATTTTCATTATCATTATTATTATTAAATTACCTGTTTTGTCAGAGTATATTGTACTTAGAGCATGCCAAAGTCTAGCTGACTCCATAGCAATAAAGTGTGTATTTAAAAAGGGCCTTACAAAAACAAGTTCCCTTGTCTCTGTTTTTTTAATTAAGACTTTTCAGCGCTTGAATAAGGTTGGCATAACCCAGGCAAGAGAAAGTTACCGGTTAATAATGGATGACATTGGTGGTGACCTAAAGAAGACTATTGTTAATCAGATGTCTGCTGGCCAGAAGCTCCGAATATGTTTTGATAACATGGATTTCAGGGTACTGGTCAACACAATCTTAAAGAACCACCAAAATTCAGACAAGCACTGGATAGCACACTATCTGACATTTGACAGGGTTCCATGCCATGGTCTTGATGACAAAAAGCCTCTAGTGTCTGATTCCACTGCTTTTGACAACATCAACTATTTACTCAGCAAAGATGAATTGGAGACACTTCGCCAACATTTCATTGTGTTGGTTGCTCGGGTCTTATTGGAGTTCTTTGAGTTTATGAAGCCATTAGAAAGTGCTGTCCCTGTTCATATTACACACCAGTGAGTATTTGTTTATTGGCACGACACAGCAGCATTTTGTTCAAGTTCTACCAGTTGCCCCAAGTCTCCTACCTGTAGGTACTATCATACAGATTAATTCTCCTGGTCTCTCATACAAGTCACTACATTTCCTAGATTTTAACCACAGATTTTTTTTAAAATGAAATAAAAAATGTGTGAAGTATACAATGTATGTTGGCATAGGTGCTTGTAATTAATTTATATTTAGTTTTCTTCCCTCTTTCAATCCGTCATGGACATATAAAGAATCATGAGGGCCCCGGGTCGAAATTGGGATGAGGGTCAATTATTTGATTTGATTTTTGTTTGGGGACTGAGCCCAAAAGAAAAAGAAATTCTCAAGATTTCAGATCTTTAAGAGGTCAGTGGCAAGACAAAGATTGATGAGCTATACAAAAAAGTAAATCCATGATACAGATCTGTTGTAGGAATGAGTTTTCTACAACTGAGATGTTTTTTGAATGAGAAAATTTTGTATAGCTCTACAGCTCTGCATTCAAACAACATTTTTTTTTCATTATATCTTCATTTGTTATGACTTTTGTATGGATTCCATTTTTAAATGTCATGTTGTACTGTTCAGTTTTTCAGATTGCATGAAAAAGAAGTCAACCATTGTGGCACTTCCTGTAGTTCCATTCAACCAGTCAAAGCTGTCAGATGTTTGTCAGTATCTGGATTACTTACAGAATTTTCTTAGTTCTTTGCCTTTACTGGAGGTACTCATATTGCTTTAAAATGATTTAAAAAATGCTGCAAGTGAAAATATTTCTCCAAGATTTAGGTTATAATAACAGACCTTCCGGAATTATGCGCCGATGCGAAATCGCATAATTCAGCTCTGAGCGCATAATTCGCATAATTCCGAAAAAAACGCATAATGGCGCATAATATTGGAAAATTGTGAAAAATCTATTTATAAGCTATGCTTTTTTCAATACGTTGAGAGATGTATGGAAATTTTTTCCCGTAAATACGGTACATTTTCGCAGCAAATAGCCACCGCTTCGTTGCAAAAAGCGTTCAACTAAAAGCAAGGCATTCCAGGCGTTCTATGCTGCTGGCTGTTTGGGGCATGTGCTCTAGTTTTTATATAACACGCGCCATGATTGGAAGAAATAAAACCAATGACAGCTTGGAAAAGAAAAAAAGCACCCGCTTGGATTTGGCAGGAAAACAACTTTGTTTTTCGCGTTTTAAATGGATAAGTTTCTGGTACAACCAAACAAAAAGCCATGTAGCATTACACCACAAGAGCGGGCTAAGCAATATCCTGGGAAGTTCCATGCAGATTTTGTTCAATTTGTAATGTTGTCGTGGATCACCACCGAAAGTCAGTTCTTGACAATCACCTTTCTGCTGTTTCACACATCAAGCGAATGAATGAATCCTCTTCGAAGCGAGCGAAACAACAGACATTGAAGACTTCTTTCAAGTGCAAAACTTCAGCACAAAAAAATGTAAAAATGTAACTTTTGCCTATGCGCTTCAATTTCTTTCTATTTTCGTTCTCGGCTTTCTCTGAAAACAAAAATACATGACATGTTATTCTGAGGGCTACTCCAATCCATTCCCCTTCTACTTCAAAATTTGGGGAGAAATGTAATATGTAAAATATGTAAAAAGTATGAAAAATTAAAAAAAAACGTTAAATGCTTTAATTCAACCATTGATTTTTACCTCAAATTGTTTTAAAAAAACCCTTGCTGATAAGGTTAATAAATTAAAACAATTTTGCGCAATTCGCATAATTCGCGCATAATTCGGGATTTTGGCCGCATAATTCGCCAAAAAATAGTGCGTAATTTGCTGAAAAAAAACGCATAATCCCGGAAGCCCAGTAATAATGTATATGTTGTAGTTCAACTTTGACTTTGGAACAGTTTGTTTTTAAACTGGTACACCATAGTTTGAACTGGTACAAAATAGTTTGAACTGGTACAATTTTAATTGTGCTGGTGCAAAAACAGTGAAAATAGTTTAATGTTGGTTGAACACAAAGAACACGATTTATTGATAACAGCAGTTTGCCATTCATTTACTTAGTTCAAGAGGTTACTGAAATAAGGTTTGCTGAGCATTCAGAGCAGGACAGAAATAGCAAGACTTGTTGGAAATACTTAACAGTCTGGTTTGACCAAGAATAACATGAGTCAGTGGTGTTAAGCACTAATTTACACAATTTAGCCTAAATACTTTTTTCTTGGAATTTTTTATTTTTTTGCTACATTTTGTTAATAATATGTTATAAATTTATACCTAACGCTTAACAATATCGTACAATGAAGTATTACAATACATTACTTACAAAAAAAAACAAAAAAATTCACTTACAATACATAATTACAAGAAACTAAAAAAAATATATATATATATATAATACTTACAATAAACTTACTTACAATAAACTACTTAAATACAAAAACTACTTAAATACAATAAATTACTTTCATAGTTTAATTAGCTCAATTAGATTGGACTTTCCACCACCATCTCTTCCTAGGTCAATACTTCGACAAGTTTTCTCCATTTAATAAAATGCTGTGAAAGCTTATTTTTTCCTCTGGCAATTTGGAGTTCCGTTCTATAAATCAATTTAATCCGAGCGATAAAACCCTGAGCCGTCGGTAGACTATTCTGACACTTTTTAGAATAAATATAATATTTTCCTAGTAATAATAAATGATTAATTAAAGTAAAATTGTCTTTTATGTCGAACTTCCCAAAAATTATGTCCCACTCCTTCAATGTTTCAATATAAATATCATTGTCTTTAAGCCAGGATAAAACATGTTTCCAGAATTCAGAGGATATTTTGCAGGAAAAGAGTAAATGCTCGATGGATTCTGCTGTTTCTTGACAAAAGGTGCAACTAGGGGAAGCAGCTAAGCCAAATCGATAAAGATTTTCGTTTGTATAGACAATGCAATTCAAGATTTTGTATTGAAACTCCCTAGTCTTCGATTCCAAAGTTGAACGGAAAGGTAAAGAGTAAACTTTATCCCATTCCACATTTATATCAGGGTATTTATCTATTAGTTTTCTTTTTGCAGTGGGTGGAATTTGCTTCTTCCCCAAAAAGATTTCATAGGTTTGTTTGGAGGAGATGTCGAGGATTGGAACTGAATTTCCGTTTCCCAATCTAATTTTGGGATCGTTTGGAATTTCCTCAATCAACGATGAGTCAGTAAAAGATTTAATAAAGGTGCGCCATTCAGCGGGAAAGGAATCGATAAGGCTCATTAAAAAGAAATTTTGTTCAGGAGATAACAGTGAGGTGCCGTACACGTTAAAACGAGAAGAGTTATTTGCCCGCAGAACGTCACCTATCTTAAGGAATCCTAATTTAATCATATCACCTCTATATATCGACATTTTGTCAATGCAAAGAAACCTATTGTTCCAGATAATTTCATTAATCACCTCGTGAGAAGAACTGGGTATTATCCTGTTTAGTTCGGACCAAGCATCTAGACATTCCTTGTAGTAAGCTGGTAAGGAGATTTTTAATTTAGCCGTGTCGAAATTACAGTATAAAAGAAAACGTCCCCCAACTGGTGAAAGAATTTTTCCAAGAATAGTTTTCCACGAGCTTGGGTAGTCTTGCAAAAATTTCTTTAAACACATGACCCGCTTAGCTTTAATCAAAGATTCAATATCTAGCATTCTTAATCCACCATTTTTAATATCAGATATTAAAGCGTGGCGTTTAACTTTGTCTTTTCCATTCCAGATGAATCCATAAATAATAGAATTTGCCTCCTTAATTAGTTCTTTGGAAAGAGGTATAACCGATGCTCTATACATAATTTTAGGAACTGCAAATGTTTTCACGATTTGGATCTTTCCTAATAAAGACAGGCCCCTCCATTTCCACATATTAATTGATTTCTTCATGTCCTTTAAGGTTTGTCTGAAGTTTAGGGCATCCCTTTGTTTCACATCATAACCAAAATACACTCCGAGGATTTTAATGTTTACACAGATATTGTGCTTTGGAAAGTCTACATCTTGTAAGGTACTGTTTCCAAGGGCAAATATCTCTGTTTTCTCATGATTAACTTTTAAATCTGAACATTCGCCAAACAACTCAAGAGTCTCAAACAAAGCATTGTACGAGGAATTATCTTTAAGGAAGCAGGTCATATCATCCGCAAATGAAGATAATTTAAGTATTTCCTGCCCGATTTTAAAACCTTGGATATTGTTGTCCTCCCTAATCTTTATGGCCAAAATCTCGACAGCTATAATAAATAGATACGGAGAAAGTGGATCACCTTGTCTGACTCCTCTTCCTAAGGGAAAGTGCCCGGTAGTGAATCCATTATTCATAACTGCACTAGATACATCTTTATATAGTATTCGAATCCAGTGTATGAAGGAAGGGCCGAAGTTGAATTTATGCAAAGTTCTAATTAAAAAATTAAATAGGCCATTTCCGAGTTGACTTAAGCCTCTTTTTCAAAGCGAGTCTAAGTGCGAAGTCTTTCTTATTAAAATGAGTTTTTATTCATATGCAAAGTAAAACTGATTACCATCACAAAACTTTCGCACTTAGACTCGCTTTGAAAAAGAGGCCGACGTCAACTCGGAAATGGCCTATTCCAGTGTGTCGAAGGCTTTCTCAAAGTCAATTGCTATCAAAATGCCTGGCAAGCAATTACGTTTCGTATAATCGACAACATCGTCAATTGTCCGTAATGCATCAAAGATTGATCTGCCTTTAACAAACGCATTCTGGTCTGCGTGAATTATGTATGGCAAAACCTTTTCTAAACGTTTAGCTAATACCTTAGATATTATTTTTGCGTCCACATTAAGTAACGAAATCGGGCGCCAATTTTTAATCAATCTTTTAACTTGTCCCCTTTTTTCAATTAGCGTTATTAGAGCTTGTTTTTGGGTGTTTGAAAGTTCGCCAAACTCATAAACATAGTTGATACAATCTACTAAGTATTTACCAATTAAAGGCCAAAATGCTAAGTAAAACTCAACTGTTAGACCGTCATTTCCGGGAGTTTTATTCTTCTGAAATGATTGCAGTACAGAAAAACACTCATTATACGTTATTTTCCCCTCACATATCGATCGCTGCTCTTCAGATAAGGTTGGGACACCTGATAGGTCATCCAAGAGAGAGGACAATTTCCTTTCTGATTCCTCATCGTTCTTAGTTTTGTATAAATTCGAGTAAAAAAGCTCCAACTCTGATAAAATTGTTTTAGGATTACTCGTCAATGTTTCATCACTAGTGAATATTTTCCTGACACAACTCTTTTTCTTGTTTGATTTTTCTAGGTTTAAAAAATACTTGTTGTTTTTCTCACCTTTTTCATACCAAGTTGCCCGAGAACGTATGATAGCCCCTTGAGTAATATAATCATAAAGTTCATCATAATTAGCTTGTATGCGTTCTAGTTCTTCAACATTCTGAATTGATGGCTCGGCATCACACTTTTCCTTGCAGCGACGTAAATTTCCTTCTACTTCAATTAGGTTCGCTGTTCTGCTTCGAGCTTTTACTTTACTGTAATCGATCGTAAAAAATCGTATTTTATATTTAAGCAGATCCCACAGGACACGCCTATCAATAACTTCTTTATACTCTTCTTGCCACATTTTAAAATTTCCGTCGAGTAACTGACAATACTCATTGTCGTTGACTAGCGTAGAATTAAATTTCCAAAAACTTGGTCCCCCTTTACTATCATCAATACCATTAAGGGCTAAAGTTATTGCAGAGTGGTCGGATTTTATCGAAGGTATTATATCAACTGATTCGACATCCTCTTGTAAAGTGTCACTCACCAACCAAAAATCTAACCGTCTCTGAATGATGGGAGATTTTTGTCGCCACGTAAAACGCCTTTCTGTTGGATTCCTAATGCGCCATATATCAACCAGATCTTGTTCCAAACAAATATCCTCTAAGTTCTTAACCGAATCCTTCTTTTTTTTAATTCCCCCGCTTCCATCTAATTCTGGGTCAAAGGTAACGTTAAAATCTCCCCCTAATACAATAGAACAATCTAGCGTAACACACGTCTTAATTTCGTTTGAAACGGATTTAAAGAAAACACTTTGCTCGGCACATTTATTTGGTGCATAGATGTTGATTAGAAGAAATGGAGTGTCCTGTATCATTGCATGTAATAAAATGTAGCGACCCTGATCACCCACCTTGGATGACATTAGTTTAAAATCAAGCTGCTCCCTCACTAGGATAAGAATCCCCCTGCTATGTGGACTTCCGTGTGAGAAGAACATATCACCCTTCCATTGTTTGCGCCAAATGTTTTCCACTTCTTTGGAACTATAAGTTTCTTGCAAAAAGCATATATCAGCACCTGATTTACAAAGCCAGTTAAAAATAGTCTTCCTTTTGTCAAAAGAGCGAATCCCACGAGCATTCAATGATAACAACTTAAAATTAATGTTGTTCAGTCCCATTATTCGAAAAAAAAAAGGTAAACAAAGGAGAAAAACTTAATTCCTTTTTTGGATATGATAGAGGTGGCAGTGGAAAAGTAAATTCATATGAGCTGCAGCAATTATACATTAAGAAAAGAGAAAACAAAACAACAACCAAACAAGGACAGACTAAGACACAAACAACAACACCTAACCAACACCAGCAGAGACTCCACATTGTTAAAAGGCCGAAGCGCAAAATATGTGGTAATTTCGGCCTCTGGGATTTGAAACTGATAATAAGAATTTAAAGTCATCTCTGACTACTACCAAAACAAGAGCAAATGTAAATTCAAAGTTTATAGCTTCTGTGAGTAGAAATTATTTCTAAGTTATCTAGGCAATAGCATTGATGATATTTTCAATAAATAATATTTTCCTTACTTGAAGCCCTCAAAAAGTCGGTCCTAATTGGGTCCGTTGTTACACGATTTTATTCGGGCACCAGAATTCCATCTATGTAAAGTTTGTCCGGTTCTTGCCAGCTGAAGAATGCTCGTTTCCCTTCTGCTCTCGCTTGTCGAAGCTTAGGCCACTGATTCTTGCTTCGTTCCCTTACTTCCTTCGGCAAATCTGCAAGCACTTTCACCTCTAGTGAATCCCTCATTTCCCTCGCTGCATTAAAGACCAATTCTCTGTCTTGAAAGCGTAGAAAACGCGCGATGACAGGTCTAGTATATCTACTAGATTTTTTACCGATCCTATGGATTCGTTGAAACTCTATTCGCCTTACATCTTCCATTTTGAGCTCCCTTTCAAGAAAGCGGTAGACCACTTCTTTTGTATCTTCGTTCCCCTCGTCACTGGCTTCGTGAAGATTCAGGAATCGAAGGTTCTCGCGTCTAATGTAGACTTCTTGGTACAGGATCTTGTTTTCCAAGCTCTTGATTTCCAGCTTGTAGTTGTTTTCCTTACTTCTTAATTCTTGAACCTCTTTATTGAGAAAGGAAAGACTATTATCCATTTGGTCGACGTCCTTCCTAAGTTCAAAAGTCTTGCTTTCGAAAGCCGCCATTGCGCTTTGCACTTTGTCCACCGTTTTCTTGAGGCCTTCTACCGTAGACGTTAAAATATTAACTGTCGTGACAACGCTTTCAAATTTAGTTTCCAAATCCTCAAGCTTGCTCAGAATGAGCTGCAATTGGGAGGCAACAGTTTGCGTCATATCTAAGGCTTCGATAATCTTGTCCTCTTCACCCGGGCTATCAGTAATAACGTCGTCCACGAGTGAAGCTTCGTCACAAAGACTCTTCTCCTTTTCTTTTCCTGGTGATATGGTTTCAAGGTCGGAGTCGCTCGATCTGGTTTTCCTTTTGAAACGTTTATAAATGTTCGCCATGTAAAATTAAGACCTCACAGTCTCCAAAACGCTCAATGTTTGGAAGAGCAGAGAAGGACACGTCCTACATCTCTCAGGCTCGACCCAAACCCCTAAATACTTGTTCTAGAATGGTTCTAAAGCTTTTATTTACAGTCATGATGTACTAAACATAAATCTTAAGAATTTATTTTAAAGCCTGTTCATTTAGTGTTTGTTGTGGTAAGGGCTAAGAATTGCTTTTTGGCTTATCATCGTTGCGATGAGTGTACCAGTCCTGCTGTTAGCAATTTTTATTTGGTTTGGATTAGTTTTATCTGCATATACTGGAAACACAGTTGCCATGTTGTGTGTACAATTCATTTTGCAGACTATAACAACAATACATGAATTATGTCACTGTTTCAATAAGACGAAGTAAAGTGCAGAAATCTTACAATTCAATTTTGCTTTGTCATTAAATCAATAAAATAGTATTGTTGAAAGCTGATAGTGGAACATTTTAGATTCAAAGAAATACTGGTTTTCTAGTTTTTTTTTCCCGAACATTTGAGTGTAGTAAACGTTTAGGAGCTCGCGTGTCAGTTGCTGTTGTTCGAAGGTTCTATTTATTTGACAAGTGTTGAAATTAGCAAGTGATGCAATGTTCTAAGCCTAGGAAAGTAGAGGATTCTGGGATCTCAAGATGCGCGCGAAAACGAGATAGAATTCGCTAGTTGTTGTTACTGTTGACGTGAATAAATCAAAGGAGAAAGCTGAAATCTCGTGTTATTGAGGAACGATCTGGAGTCAGAATATGTGATGAAGTTTTGTGTTTATGTTGGATTGATTTGGAGTTCGAACAAGTATTTTTGTCTTGTCCAGATTGCATTTGTTTTGTCTTTCTTTGCAATGTCTTTAGATGTGACTGAGATTGTTTCCCTTCTGTTTCTCTGGAATCACTATTAAGTACATTTTTCACTTTGAATTTTCAAGTACTCCACTACTTCATTGTAAAATTGATCTTCGATAAACATGGTTAGTTGTGATGTATTTCAGCTCTGCTTTTGCTCAAAGTCATCTAATCTTTGACAGAATATTTCGCGTGATATGCACTGCATTGTAGAGCTGTCTAAATGTGAATAAATTGAAGTCTAGACCGAGAGTGGTCTGGGATGAATAATAAAATATTTGGACAGAGAGTGGCCTGGGATGAATAGTAAAATATTTAACTATAAATTATCAAGGTAAGTTGGCATGATGTGCTTGTGCGAACAAGTGGACAACAGATCCAGAGAGTTCAACTTCAAGTTGGGGTGAGTAAAAAGGAAAGCCTTGAGTACTGTATACTGTGAAAAGTCTGTTGTAGAGGGAGTGGGCATAAGGGTATGCAAGGAGGGGGCCACCTGGAAAATAAGGGGGGGGGGTGGAGATGATGGGGAAAATAGAATGGAAGAAAGAAATAACATGTTCTTTCTCAGAACTGCCAAAAAACCAAGCCCCTGTTTTTTAACTACACCCCCAAAAAAGGAAAATCCCTTTTTTAGACAGTTGATAAAAATAAAGCAGTACAATTGAAATTGTACCAGTTCAAACTATTGTGTACTAGTTCAAAAACAAATTGTACTAGCAGTCAAAATTGAACTACAACATATATACTACATAATCGACTACCAAAGTATTCATGATCGAGACACTAAAATTATCATCTGTGCATAACATTATATTTGGTGTTGGAATCAAGCCTACAAATATCATAAGAATTATAGAACATGTGTGCACTTGATGGGAGGCCATCCCTCCCAGCTCTACCTGCCTCCTGAAAATACTCCTCCATTGAGCATGGGACACCTATGTGGATAATTTGCCTCATGTTCTTTAAATCAATTCCAACACCAAAGGCCACAGTAGCAAATATAATTCTGAGCTTGGATGTTCCCAGGCTGAGGCCATCAACAATCCTTTCTTTCTCCTTAAGTGGGTACTGGGCGTGGAACTGTGAGAACAATCTGTTCTCTGCCTTCTGTACTGCACCTATAGGTTCATATTGATCGTTTCCCGTACAATTGTTAAAAAAAGCATAACAGGATGAAATGGTTTCCAAATTACCAAAAACAACTGTAAGTGGAAACTGTAGCCTCTCTCTCTTTAATTGATCCACCATGGGTCTCAAGATTTCATTGAGCTTATCATCCCCTCTCTCTGGTCTGGCTGATGATGAAAAGTAGACATTTGGTCTGTCAGGGTTTGCCAAAATCTTGACAGGGTTAAACATACCTAGAGACTCAATTATCTCTGCTCTGAGCTTTTTGGTTGCCGTGGCTGTTAGCCCAAGCCAAGGTACTTTTGGGAAGATGGTACCCAGTATGCCAAGCTTTCCATAAGATGGCCTAAAATCCTTCCTGAAATAAACAGAAACACGTCATTGGAAAAACTCCTCAATATATTACTCAGTAAGAATCAAAACTATAATCCCAATGTACTTTCCAGTATTTCTTTTTTGAAAGGTAATCACAAATTATATGTAATAGAAGCTCCTGCAATTATTAGAATGAGATTGCTCAAATGCCCCAGCTAGAGGTCACTATAGGCAGTCAAATGCCTATAGTCAAATGAGAAACATTTTCAACTTCTACTATGTCTCAAGTATTTTTTTTTTCTGCAAGTAAATCACTATTCGTCTGCATTAGAGTTATTGTGTTTACTTTTTTATTTATTACATTTACTCCACACTTACAAAAAACAGTGATTGAAATTACAGAAATATGAGATGGGGGTGTCCTGAGGCACCGCGGCGCAATATTAGGGACCCCCCATGAATAAAACCTGACAATGAAATTCACATACCAGTCAACAACAAGATGTGCCTCGTCCACAATAATAGCACGCACACTCCTTTGAAATTCTGTCATTTTGAGGAGCTGCATAACAGCTTTGTTCTCTACCAGGGCTTCCGGGTGAGAATAAATAAGTTGAAAGTTCTTCAGGTTTTCCCGTGGCTCAGATATGCAAACCCGTTCTCCGTCGTCGTCTTCCCCATCTAGAGCCACACGATCACCTTTAAGAATACACGCTTTCAAACCACACTCTCTTAGCTTAGTCACCTGGTCCCTTATTAGAGCATTTAGAGGTGATACAACCAATACAATTGAGTTAGTTTCTGTCGGTCTGAAGCCAGATTCCACGAAATCTGCGAAGGGTGCCATAAGTTGGTAAACTAACGACTTGCCGAAACCGGTTGGCAGCACGGCCAGGGCATCCTTTTTCTCCACAATAACAGTCCTTAGGATCAGCATTTGTTTCTCTTTAAGCGTTACATTTTCTCTTCCGATTACTTGTAAAGCGTAATTTACACCTTGTTCTTCTACACGTACATCAGAGTCCGACCACAAGGAAGTCGCCGAAATCGCCATGTTTATTTCTGGATTGGGGCTGCTGACATTTATGATAAAGTTAGGCATGCGCACTTTCAACCGGAAGTCCGCTATTTTCGGACTTCAGATCGGATCTTTCCAGAGCCGTTCGTTTCCCGACCGCTGGTCAAGGGAACGACGACTCTGGGAACGAGATTGAGATTTGATAAACAGGAGGTGTCGCTTACATGTAGAATACGTGGGGAGAGAGAGGAAACGGTTGCACGTGTGGTGGCAGAATGTCCGAAGCTCGGGCAATATTACAAGAACTGGAGGCTCGATAAAGTTTTGTGACAAGTTAGGCTTCGAGAGAGGCAAAACATGGTATCATACATCTGAGCCGGTTCTAGAGTCAGAGAACACACAAAAAAAGGATATTGTGGGACTATTGTGGTTCAAACAGATTTGGTGATGGAGGCAAACAAGCCTGACATTGTAATGATGACAGATGGATGGATAGATGGATGGATGGATCCCTTTATTTAAATACGGCATTTTATCAAATTAGAATATACAGCAATATTAAAATTTGGTTTACATAAAATCCAATCTCGTTCCCAGAGCCCACGTGTCTTTTGGTCAGCGCCAAGACACGGAGCTCTGGAATAATCAACTTGAAGAGCTATGTTTATTGGCTTCTCGATTTATCAAAGTGCTCATGCGTAAACTACTGAATGCAAAATAGCTTGAATATGGAGCAAAAATCTCCAACCTAACTTGTAAACAAGAAGATTTGTCCCTGGTTTTGTAAGCCCTTGTGTTTTAACGATCACTCAATTTCACTTTTCAGTAATACCGGAACTCCTAAAATCTTGGAGTTCCGGTAATTGATTAGTCCAGAGCTCCGTGTCTTGGCGCTGACCAAAAGACACGTGGGCTCTGGGAACGAGATTGCATAAAATCCGTACAAAAAATATTACATGCAATATAAGTTACCAACTGAAGAAATGATCGTCACACTTTCTGGACAATTTAAGCAATTGTTTCTGATATGCACTTGAAAATTGAAGTGACTCCAACGGGATTCGAACCCACGACCTCTGCGATGCCGGTGCAGTGCTCTTACCAACTGAGCCATGAAGCCACACAGTTGAGAGCAGGTCAATTTCAGGTCAGGTCAGCATTCCTTAAAAGGTAGGAATTTACACTGTCGCAAAAGGCAAAATTTATTGTTAAGTAGTCGGGTGTCATCCTATGTAAAATTTTTACACCATAATAGATTTCTTTTCCAGTCTTTGATGACAGAGTTTGCGTCACTGCCACAACTAGCAGACATGAGTATGCGGACTGCGCGATTTTGAAGCCTTTGAAGTTTTTCAGAAAGGCCCTTGTTACAGTTTCCCCACACCACATTGCCATAATCAAAATGAGGCTGAAAAAGGCTGTTATATACATTGACTAAAACCTCGAAAGGGATTTGATGCCGTATTGGTTTAAGTGCACCAACGGCGGAAGCAATCTTCTTGTAGATATGATCGATGTGATGTTTCCAATTTAAAAATTGATCGATGTAAACTCCGAGTGATAGTGCTGATGCTACCTGTTCTAATGTGAAGTCGTTAATAATTAGCGACGGAGTTTCTGAAATTTTCGATAATCTCTGCGTTGAAGCAATTAACAAAAAATTAGTTTTTGTCAGATTCAAGGTGTTGGCTGATAACCAAGTGTGTACTGACTTAAATCATAATTAAGGCAATCACTTATATGCTTAACGTCTGCACTAGCAAACGTCAGGCTCGTATCAACAGCGTATATTCTGGGTTATGGGAATGACAGCCAATTTAGTAAGTCGTTAATATATAAAAGAAAGAGGAGAGGACCCAGAATTGTTCCTTGTGGGGCACCGAATCTCAGAAGTTTGGAGGTTGATCTACTACCAATAACTTGACAAATTGGAGTTCGGTTATTTAAGATTTGAACCATCTATTGCCGGACTGACGTATTCCGTAGCACTGTAGTCTTTGTAACAAGATGTCGTGATCGAGTGTATCGAAGGTCCTTTTCAGGCCTAAGAAGACAAGACCACAATCAATGTTCATAGCCCAATTGTCAGCTGCTTCAAGTAATGCGGTAACTGTAGAGTGTAGTGAACGGAAACCAGACTGATAACGTGTGAGGAGATCATTCGTTGTTAAGTAGCGATATAACTGGTCACAGACTATCCGCTCAAACACTTTGGTCACTACTGGAATTACGGATATTGGACGGTAATTTGTCGGATCAGTGCTGTTGCGTTGTGATGACAATAAAATCACAGAGCTGCGGCCTAAAACTACAACAGAACTTTTGATGACCAGTTCGGGTCGAGCTCTGGAAAAGCCGCGCGTTGTGTCCCGAGGCACAACGGTTCACGAGACTTGCTGATCACTTGACTATAGTCAGGCGTGTCACGCCACAAGTGCGCGCCCCCAAATCTATATCCAACGGAGTGACTCTTGCAGATTTTCATTCATCTGGGAAGATGCCAGTTATTAGGGATTGATTAAATATTACAGTCAGATGCTCTGCGAGTAAGTCGGGGCATTCCCTGAATAATTTCTCTGAAATATTGTCTCATCGAGTTGCCTTTGACTTGCAAAGTTTATACAGAAGCGAAAACACAGAAGTTGTTTGTCAAATATGAAATCCTCATCAGTACTATTAAGAAACTCCTCGAAGAACGTATCAACTTCCGCGACATGTCTGCTTAGGTTTGGCCCAATTTCTATGAAGAAGGAGTTTAATATTTCTGCCACATCCACTTGATTTTTTTTATTTCTGTCCAATGTATCCAATTTGGTCTATTACGGCTTTATTCGACTTGCGTGAAGTCAGTTGGTTGATAATTTTCCATGTTTTGCGTTGATCTCTACAGCAATTGCTAAAGGCATTTTTGTAATAAGACTGTTTGGCATGTTTGTTTCCCAATTTACTTGATTTCTCACTGTTCGAAATTGACTCCAAGTAGCTGGTTCATTTGTTTTCATAGCTTTCCTTTTGAGGCGGTCTTTATAATTCATTTGCTTTTTTAAATACATTAGTTATCCAAGGAGATGTGAAATTGGGTGGCGGCTTAGTCTTCATAGGAACTTGTCTGTCGCAGACAGTTAGAAAGAAATATTTCCATTTCTTCCACGTATCGTTGTGGTCATAAAATTGCTCAATTTCATCCCAGGTTTGCAGTGAGAGACCAGCTCGAAAATTTGCGCTACTGAAGTGTTTAAATTGTCTATAATTTATTAAATTAATTCCTTTAGAAGCAGTGGAAATTGACATTGTACGGGAAACATAAACTAAGCTGTGGTCGCTGGTGGCGACGTGGGACACCCCAAAACAATATACATCGTTAGGTTGATTAGTGGAAATCAAGTCAATTAAAGTACGTATTGAAGGTGTGATACGAGTAGATTCATTGATAAGTTGTTTCAAGCGATAAATATCGGAAACATTTAGGAGTCTTTGCATAAGCATTGTCTTTAGATTGCAAGTCACAATTCATATCATCCATAAGAAAATATTCCACACTTTCAATTGGAAAAGTACCAGATTCAAAGAGGGAGCTTAAAAGGATTTGGAAGTGTAAGGATGCCACTATGGTGACCGTGATTATTTGCCCCCTTGGAATGGTGTCAACCAGCCTGAGGAAATGGTTACAGGTGCTGGACGTAGCCAAGAAACTAGAGCTACTATAGAACGTATGTCTCTTGGGAACAGCAAGGATCCTTAGAAAAGTATCAGACATGGAAGTGAGTCTCATCAGTATTAAGTAGAGGGAACGTAGGCACCCAGGGCCATGGGACGTAGCTCGCTGCCAATGAGAACTTCCAGTTTTAATGACTGTGAAACATTCATTTAAATAATAATAATAACATTTAGCTTGATGTTTTTACCATATTATCACGCTTCCTATTGGTCGATAGGGATGATAATTGTGGTGAATATGTATGAGGTCCCGTTATCACGTGACATAATCCCGCTTTGTTATTGGTGGGTGAAGTTTTTACCTTTTACCCCCTCCACCCACGATAAAAACAATACCAAAAAGTAGTCACGCGCCAATTTACTCACCTATCTACCCCTCCCTGTATATAAAATCAAAAAA
>BLFK01000003.1:358822-371322 GCA_014634185.1 Astreopora myriophthalma
GTCAATTATACTTCGAAATACTCATCTAATTTAAAAATGGAAAGTCTCTTTATTCACGCTTTCAAAAATTACAATCCTCCGATTAAACATGACGATTCTCACGAAGTCCAGCTGGGAGTCAGAGAAGAAAAAAAATTTCAATAAGTCACAATCACTCAATAACAATAAAGCTATTGCATTACTATTCTCCTATAGTGTGCGACAGGCCAGGCAGCACAGGAATGATTAATTGTGCCCCTGTTTAAATCTATCTACTCATCATCACTAAGAAGCTCTTCACAATCGACTTCCTGTCCCTCTTCCTCTTCTTCAACCTACTCCGCCTCCTCAGCGGTTTCTCTAGCAAGTCAATGAGGGAAGCGAGAAGTACAGGACTGCATTACTATACTGGCTCTAAGACACCTTCCTCGGTCTTTTCCCCGCCCTGGCCAGGATCGTAGGGATTGGGGCGCCAAAGGATCGCCTTGTGAGATCGTTTGTAGTTGGCAAAGTGATAGTTCACTCTGGCAATGTGTGGCACAGGGCTGTCTCAGGGGTCCTACTTTACCCTTGCCCTTGAACGCACTCGTTACATCTTCCCCGGTGACTACATACAGGCCGAGCATCGTAGTGCAGTGGTCAGCTCTGTAATGAACACTATATTGAAGGCTTTCCTTTTCAGTTTAATTGCTAAATTTGATTCCTTTTCAACTCACCAATTAAGTTTCCTTTTACTCTTTGCGTCACTAGTTTAACACCTTTGAGTTTTACACTTCCTGTGGACTTTGTCTTAGCTTAGTTTTAGTTACCCTGCGTGTGCGTAGTGTGGAGCTTATCAGCGCTTGTAATAATTTAGCAGAAAGTTAACTTTGACTGTTGCAGCGGAAGCGGGAACCGATGTGTAAGTGAAACGTTTATGTTTGTCCTTAAAAACGGTTACAGTGTAGTATTTTAACTTAGTAAAATCGCAGTTTCTGTAGGTTTATTTTGCTTTAGTTTTACACGTGTCACACCTCAGGTTTAAGGTTCTATTTTGTTTCTTTCGTTGCGAGACTTTCCGTTATTCGCATTCCTTGTAGTTTATTTTTCTCTGTATATAGTTGTTCTATAGGATTTTGTGCATCTTATGTCATTCTTTTCACGTTTCAATATCATAGTGGCACTCCCAAAAACATCTGTTTCATCAAAGTTATGATTGGAATGTCCGCTATTGTTCATATGTGATTCCTACCGTTTATTTCTTTAACATTTAGTGATTAGTTTATTGATTACATTGTATTTCAGTTTACGTTCGAATATTGTCGATTAAATCACCGCTAATCAAAGTTGGTTCTCCGTGATAGCTTTGGCCTTATTCGACCAGTAAAACAACCGCTATCCAGCTCATCGCGAAACGTTGTCTGGCCTTGTGACTCAGCGCCTTTTAACAGACGCCGTGAGCGGCGCTACAAGCTCCCTTGGTTTCTGATAGCTCACTGAAGTTTACAGTTTGACGATGTTTTCCATATTCATTATCCAGGTACACGGTGAGGGGGATGGAGTCAGCATAGTGTAGGAGGATAAAGAATGTGTCGGTGTTAGGTATCCTCACCATAGCTGACTTGTACACAAGTTTGACGGCATAACTGAGGTACAGCACATCTCGTGTGTTCGTCTGCTCCTGGTTCGACACAAGCTCATGAATCTCGTGCACCGTCACCGGAAATGTTGTCATTGTGTCCGTTCTGATTAAATATTGTAGCAATGCGCGTTTGGTGAGCATATTTCAAAGCCTATGAATTTTAATATACTCACATCACCACCTGATGCGTCCAGCAGGTACCCCTTGCCTTCCACCACTGCCACGGCTGTCCCACATTTCTCGAGCCGAGAGGCTGCCGCCTTGCTCCCCCACACCCGCAGAAGTAGTTGACAGAGCTGTAGCTTACTCTCCTTTTTTGCTAGGGATAGCTTGAAGTCAACAGGCTTCCTTGTTGCCAGCCCCTCTAATGATATACCGCTGTGAGAAGCCACGACGAGGTCTCTCCTTGGCCTTGATGGAGTTGTAGGAATCAGTTGAGAAGAATCTAGCACCTGAAGGCATATCGCACCAAACGTTGGTGGGAGGTTCTTCAGGGCGTGGAAAAGCACGTTGCCATCCTGGATGTAAAGGCTCTCGGTTGGATAAGGCACTTCCTCAGGGGCGTCTTCTATCAAATAAGGAAGCATTGCAGCCTTGTTTGTCTTATTGAATAAACCGTCAGCTTTGCCAAGGCTGTGAGGGACAGGGGTGAGTGAGTACCGCATCAGCTCGTCAAGGTCAATGGGCTCATCAGGGTGCTGAGACTTGATGAGTCGCATGACAGCGAGGTCACTTTGCTCACGGTACTGGATAACCTGCAAAAAATCAAGCGAACATTGTTTTACACCGGGCGTAAGTTTAAATATCATACAACAGTGGCATATTGTAGTTATAGTAGAATGTAGGGTCACATACCTTTCCATGTAAAGGCAGTGGGCAGCAATGGTTTTCAGCTTCTTAGTGATTGGCTCGAGGAACAGCGTCTCAGAGGAGTCATTCATGAAGCGACGAAGCGATCTCGTATAAACAGTTTCTTGGCCTCTTTACCAGCTGTTTCAACACGGACCACATCCAACTACACCTCTGAAGAAACAGGAGCACCAGATGCCAGGCTGTAGAGGTTTAAGAGGATAGAGTACTATTTTTAGTATGGTTATCATGTTAGCGTTAATCTAAACACCAAATTAGTTAATACAGTATTTCAGTGGCTGTGGGCTTGGAGAACTTCATGAATGTTTCCTCCATCGTCTTGTCGACTACGCGGAGAGCACCAGGTATCAAAGACCGCGCTACTGCGATGCCACCCTTCATAAGCAGTTCATTGGCTCAAGGAAGAGATTTGTCAATATTTGTCAAGAACACCTCCAGCAACACCAAATACCTGTGGAGGGCCATAGGATAGAAAATGTGTGAATATCTTACTAGAAATGCACAGACACCAAAATCAATGCGACTTAAATAGTTTTAGGCTGAAATGTAAATTACCTTGAGTAGTTTGGCCTGTCATATGCGAAAAAGAGGTCCCGTTACACTTGTGGAAGAGAGGAAAGTTGCTGGTCTTCACAGAATACTGCAACATGAGTAAGAGACGTGTATGTTCTATCATAGTCAGCCAGAATGTGGCTGTCTTTCGAAGGTGACCATTGTGGACCCGGTCTTCATACGATGCGTACCACCCCAGAGTGGTGAGCATAGAGGGGTCCTGTAATGCGGGGTCGAGGTTTTCGCGATTACAGATCTGTACTAGATTAAGCAGTGCCACAGGGTTGTACACCTCGATATGCTCCTCCTCAGCAAATCTGTCAAGTAATAACCGCTGTATAGCTTCACTAACTCTTTTCAGGCAGAACAGGGCTTTAGCGTATGCCTTTCCCTTCAACACGCTAACCAGTGGTGACGAGGCAACCAGTGGGGACGAGTTCAGCCTCAATTAAGATGGCAGAGTAGCCTGAGCCACTGCATTTGTTACCTGTCACCATGCCCATATAATTCACTCCTGCATGGAACAGCCCTGGAATGACCGCGTTCTTCTTGTACTCATCTGGACATTTCCAGATCAGGCGAAGGGCCTTCATGCATCTAGCAAGATCGAAGGTGTTCTTTACATACGCCTGACCGACCTCCATGGTGGCATCCTCTGACCGCCTCAGCAGCCCTTGATCACTGAGACCTCTGTAAAGGGCTGGTTGATGGGAGTGAATGGTTGACTTTCGGGTGGGCTTGGCGCCAGTAGCTAAGATGAGACCACCAAACCCTGGGACAAGTTGCTTCTCTCCACTGCTCCCCACTACCCGTGCAATTGAACCGACGTGATACTGCTTGGATGCACCTTGAGTAAATTTCATTATTTACGGCGGGCGGGTTGAACACAGCTCCCTTAGGAAATTCGAGCCCGACTCGACTATAGATGTGGATTGGGGCCAGGGTTTCGGGCGTATCAAGTTTCAGAGAGCGCGTCGTGCTCCGTTTATAGCTAGGTATAGATAGGGAGTGTCCGGCCTTTGTCGCTGACATCAAACCCGGGTATCACCTCTTATATCATGATCCCATCGGTACTATTCACCACACAAGAGCCAAGAATGTTTGTTATTTTCTTCATATTGTCCCACTCACGATGAAACACTTCGTTGCCCTCGCCAGTAATAATCTGGGGAGTGAGGGAAGTAGAAACCTTATATAGGGCCTTGGCCAGTGCTGTTTCAAGTTCCAAGCCGAAGTCATAGGTCTCACAGTGACCCAGCCTGCTGAGTAAGGTGGTAAGTTGTTTACTGCGATATACTTCCACTCTCCCTTCGTTACAGCACGGCAGATGTCCTGTAAAAGCAAAAAAGAGCAATTAGAATGATACAGACTACCACAAGAAGTTAAATGACCTGTTACTAATATATAGTTTACGTCATAGAAAGTGCGGCGTACGGGGTTTTATTCACGAGTTGTTTTATCAAAATCTCGAACGAGCGAGGTACGAGCGAATGAGAGCTTTTGACACAAACAACGAGTGAATATAACCCGTACAAAGCAATTTCTATGAGGTGAGCTGTTTATTACACGTCAGACGAGAATTTTCATTGAAATAGTTTTCTTAACACAAATTTGTACGGTTGTATTCACGAGTTGTTTGTGTGAAAACCCGAACGAGCGAGGTGCGAGCGAGTGAGGGCTTTTGACACAAACAAATATAACCCCGTACAAAGCAATTTCTATTATGTGAGCTGTTTATTACACGTAAGACGAGAATTTTCATTGAAATAGTTTTCTTAACACAAATTAAAAACAAAACTCACGCACTTGGAGCAGAAAATTGGCGATTAACACGTCGAGATCTCTTGCACCAATATTTTCAGTCTCTCTCTGCTCGTTCCTTGAAACTATTTTTTTTTTTGAGCAATGAGACATCTCTCTTTGATTTGCTCAATGTGTTCTTGTTTTCTTGATGCTATACAAACCCGTCTGGGTATCAACCAACCGACACAAATCTAGAGCTTTCCTCTGCCTTCGCAGGAAAAATTTGAAGGAGGCGCCATTAAAAAAGCCGCCAAATCTGAATAGCTATTTGAATGTAAACGATGCACGATTCTGATTGGCTCGCAAAGGCCTTTACGCTATCGTTGATTGGTTATACGTCCACATGTGAAAGAGCTGTACGCCATTCTGATTGGCTGTATAGGCTTTTTTCACATGTGAAAATAAAGCATGTAGATTTCTACAAATGAGCTTTACGGAATAAAATTCTCGTGTTACGTGTAATAAGGCTGAGTACGCAATGGGGGAGGAATATGTTATACATGGCTACAGAGAGGACGATCCACCCAGTCCTCTCACACCTCTCCAAATCTGCATCACCAGAGATTACATAGTTCAGGAACTTCAGAAGGTCAGAAGGAAGAGGTTCGTCTGATGACTTGACGTCCAGATCGTCGGCTGAAGGAGGCCACGGAGGTGACTTTGACTCTTTAAATGCCCGCTGGATTAAACTGGGAAGGAGGAGAGCGACATCCTCTTAATTGTCTTGGGACCCCAGTTTACATGCGTAGGTGTCATGTATTAGGCCAGCGGTTGTAATATTAAAAAAGAGAGTTGCTCGAGCAGGGCGGCCATTGTTTTACGGAGTGCAGTGTTCTGCGGGGTTTTTCTCGATATTTAACATTGGCGACGAGGATGGGATCCTATAAATAACACAAATGGCACAAGTACACATCGAAATTCCAGGCGTAGCCCCGTTCCATTGCAAGGGTAATTCGTCAGCGTTAGCACCACGGTGGAAAAACTGGTTCCACTCGTTTGAATACTTTTTGGTGGCCAAAGGAGTGGTGA
Source organism: Astreopora myriophthalma (assembly GCA_014634185.1). Lineage (NCBI taxonomy): Eukaryota > Metazoa > Cnidaria > Anthozoa > Scleractinia > Acroporidae > Astreopora > Astreopora myriophthalma. The sequence goes on from BLFK01000003.1 coordinate 364,677, forward strand.
ATGATGCACAAAGGAAGGCCTTGATACTTCACACGGCGGGATTAGAGGTTCAAGAATTGTACGAAACTTTGGTTGACCCAGGCCCGGGTGCTGGAGTTGAAAGAGATACGGCTACGGCATACGAGAAAGCATTACGCACTCTAAACGGATACTTTGCAACCAAACTTAATGAACCATTCGAGAGACATGTGTTCAGAAATATGGCTCAAAAAGAAGGCGAGACAGTGGATCCGTTTATCGCTAAACTGAGGAAGCAAGCACAGAATTGCAATTTTGCCAACCCGGATGTGGACATCAGAGATCAGGTGATCGATAAATGTCGTTCCTCAGCCTTGAGGAGAAAATTACTGGGCAAAGAAGGTCTCACATTAAAGAAGGTGGAAGAGGTCGCCCGAGCAATGGAGGCGGTAGACCTACAAGCTATGAAAATGGGAGCACGTGGCTTTGAGTCAAAGACAGAGGAACCATTGGGTGTACATAAAGTTAGCTTGAAGTTCACTTCAAAACCTACAAAGCAACCACAGAAGAAATCGAGCCAAGCGAAAGGGCGATGTTATCGGTGCGGTCAAGAGGGGCATTATGCCCGAGATGAAAGTTGTCCAGCCTGCCAAACCGTGTGTTCAAAGTGTAACAATATGGGCCATTTTGCAGCTGTGTGTAAGACCAAGATTAGAAGTGGTTCGGGGAGTGGAAACAATTTGAGGAACCGAAGGAGAGAGCCGGAAGTTGCTAAATATGTGGACGAAGTTGGAGTGGATGAAACTGATGACGAGGTACTGGGACTTTTTACAGATGAAGCGTCAGGAAAGGTAGGACGCTCGCCAATGTTTGTATCAGTGTTATTTGGTCAGAAGAGATGTAAAATGCAGTTGGATACGGGAGCCACAGTGTCTATCTTGCCTAAGACTTTGTACGACCAACAGTTCAATCAGTGGCCACTGCATAACACTAAGATTAAGTTAAAGGCTTACAATGGGGTTGAAATACCTGTTTATGGTGAGGTCCACTTACCTGTGACGTATGAACAGCAAGAACTGTTTTTGCCATTAATTGTTGTGGATGGGGAGGGTCCCCCGCTGCTAGGAAGAAACTGGTTGAAGCAATTCAAACTTGACTGGAGCAGCATCTTCCTTGTAAACAAGACTGAAACTCTGTCAGAGGTCTTAGATCGCCACAAAGCTTTGTTCAGCAAAGGTTTGGGAACCATTAAAGGTTTTAAGGCAGACATAAAGCTACAAGATGGTGCAAGGCCAGTGTTTTGCAAAGCTCGACCCGTTCCTTATGCATTACGCCAAACAGTTGAACAAGAACTGTACCGTTTGGAGAGTCAAGGGGTAGTTATAAAGGTGGAACGCAGTAACTGGGCTTCTCCAATTGTTTGTGTGCCTAAGAAGGATGGAAGCATACGCATCTGCGGTGATTTCAAAGTGTCTGTAAATCAAGTGCTCTTAGACAACTCGTACCCCTTGCCTGACAAAGAAGATATATTTGCCACATTGGGAAGTGGAACAGTCTTCAGCAAGATTGATTTGTCAAATGCTTACCAGCAAATGGAACTGACCACTGATAGTCAACACTACTTCACTGTGAATACCCACAAGGGTCTGTATGCCTACCAGCGTCTCACTTATGGCATTGCGTCCGCCCCTGCCATTTTCCAGTCAACAATGGATCAGATATTGCAAGGGATGGACAATGTGCGTTGTCGCATAGATGACATTCTGATACGCACAGGCCCCCAGGAACACTTACAAGTGTTAGAAGAGGTGTTGTCCAGGCTGGAAAAGCATGGCATAGTAGTTAAATGGTCCAAGTGTGAGTTTATGGTGCCAAGCGTTGAGTTCCTAGGCTACCAGGTGGACGGTGAAGGTCGGCACCCCACAGTTGAGAAGATTGCAGCTATTAATGAGCCGCCAAGTCCAAAGAATGTGGCAGAACTTCGCTATTATCTGGGATTGTTGAATTACTGTGGAAACTTCCTTGCCAATCTCTCTACACTGCTACAGCCACTGCATGAACTGCTCCGGAAGGGAGTGAAATGGGCGTGGACAGAGGATTGTGAGAAGTCTTTTGTAGGCAGGAAAGCTGAACTCGTGGCTGGCAAAGTTCTGGTTCCTTATGATGAAAAGAGAAAGCTGATTCTTGCCTGGGATGCTTCACCTTACGGTGTGGGAGCTGTGATCTCACATGAAATGGATGATGGTAGAGAACGTCCCATCGCTTTTGCATCCAGAACCCTCACAAAGAGTGAAAGAAACTATTCTCAAATTGAGAAGGAGGCCCTGGGAATCATATTTGGAGTACGAAAGTTTCACAAGTATTTGTATGGGCGCACATTCCATTTGTTTACAGATCACAAACCTTTAGTGACCATTTTGGGTCCAAAAACAGCAGTGCCTACTTTAGCGGCAGCCAGGATGCAGCGCTGGGCAGTCATACTGCAGGCTTACAATTACCAGATGGAATATCGTCCATCCACAGATCACACCAATGCAGATGCGTTATCACGCCTCCCTTGCGACAGAAAACCTCTCCCTGAAGAGGCCGAAATGTTCTTCTTCTCAAGTCTGGATGAATTGCCGGTGGATGCATCTGATATCAGTAGAGACACCATCAGAGATCCTGTGTTGTCAAGAGTTTTGGAGTACACCCTGTCAGGATGGCCCAATTATGTAGCTGATGAGGAAATGAAACCGTGCTTCATGCGCAGATCTGAGATAACAGCAGACCAAGGATATGTCTTGTGGGGAATGCGAGTTATTGTCCCGCCCTCTTTAAGGAACAGGCTGTTGCAAGAATTGCATGAAGAACATCCAGGCATTGTCGCTATGAAAGCTATTGCCAGACGTTACCTCTGGTGGCCCAATCTAAATGCAGAAATCGAGCTGATGGTGAAGAGTTGTGAAGTGTGCCAGTCAGTGCAAAAAGCGCCTCCAGTTGCCCCGCTATACCCGTGGAAATGGGCTACTCGGGTGTGGCAAAGAGTCCACATTGATTTTGCAGAGAAGGATGGAAATCATTTCCTTCGGCTAATCGACAGCCATTCCGAGTGGATTGAGGTCGCACATATGACCTTCTACAACCAGTCAGAGTACTATTGATCAGCTGAGAACGTGGTTTGCGGCCTATGGACTTCCTGAAGACGTCGTCTCGGACAATGGTCCACAATTCACTTCGAGTGAGTTTGTCAGCTTCCTGAAAGTAAATGGGGTTAAGCAGACAACGGTGCCTCCTTATCACCCGTCTTCTAATGGAGCAGCAGAGCGTACGGTGCAAATACTGAAGCGGGCATTGAGGAAACATGCTGAGAGTGTAAGAAGGGGTGACATGAAACGGTCGTTAAAACATCAGTTGGCCAGTTGCTTATTTCATTACCGGAATACTCCTCATTCTGTAACAGGAATTACACCAGCGGAGCTGATCTTGAAACGGAAGCCTCGTACCAAATTCACGGTGCTGCGGCCAAACTTGCAAGAGCATGTCCAAGGGCAACAAGCCAAACAGCAGCGACAGCATGACAAGAATCGTGTCAAGATGCGTGAACTTTCTCCGTATAACACTGTAAATGTACGAAATCACAGAGGAGGTGTGGAGAAGTGGGTTCCAGGCATAGTGATTAGAAGGCTGGGACCATTGACCTACCTGTTGAGAGTGGGGCACCAACTGCGTTATGTGCATATTCATCACCTGCTGCAGACTCAGCGCCTTACTGAGGATCTGGCTGATACTGACATTGTTGCAGATGCGTTTCCGGGATCAGCACCAGGTGTTGCAGAAGTGGTACCAGGACCAGTTGCAGAGCGCGGAGCTCAGAACCCTTTTGCAGTACAGGAAACAGCTCCTGCAGTTCAAGGTTCGGTAGGCGATTCAGCTGCTTTCGTTCCTGTTGCCACACACCCGGCAGTTCCTGAGTTACAGATGACACCTAACCCAGTTGCAGTGTCAGATTTGGTTGTGCAGTCTCAGTCATCATGCAAAGAGATTCCAGTTCAAAAAGATTCACCTAGAAAGGTGGAGCGCCGGTATCCAGTCAGAGAAAGAAAAGCTCCAGATAAGCTTATTCTGTGACATGTAAACTGGGCAGAAACATTTTGTTCCTTTTTTGTGTGTTGAAATTTGGTTTCCATTATGTTTAAGGCCTAGCATTGTTCATTAACGTTCTGTGCTTTTTTTCTGGTGTTATTCACACATATTTGAAGGGGAGGAAGTGTCATGTATTAGGCCAGCGGTTGTATTATTAAAAAAGAGAGTTGCTCGAGCAGGGCGGCCATTGTTTTACGGAGTGCAGTGTTCTGCGGGGTTTCTCTCGATATTTAACAGTAGGCTATCGCATCTGCAACGGAGATACTGGCACTGTAGACCGGGTTATAGGTGATACATTCTTTGTCACATGGATTAACCTTGACAAAGGCGATCAACTTATGAACATCATGATTCTCAAGTTGTGCATTCAACTTCTCACTTCTGTACTCTGGATTGGCAAAGCCATCTTTCTCCAACTCTTGGATGTAGACAAGACGCAGAGATGCAAGCAACACGACTTTCTCCTGCCCAATGACGCAGTCTTGAATGTAATCAAGCACAGCAATGAATGCCTTCAGATGTGAAGATGCCTTGCGATCCTGATCTGTATCAGTTTTTTTCACAGTTCGTGGCTCGGGCTGTATCAAGCAGGTAATTGGAGTCTTCGCCTTGCACCTTGCGATTAAGACGGCTGTTGCCTAGTTCGAGGGCTCGAGGATAAATCTGTTTTCAACTAGGCTCCTTTAGAGCTCCGTGCTTGTCCTTGAACACTGGGAACTTGACGCATCGCTCTGTTTTTCCACACAATTTCAATTCAAGCTTTTGACAGAAAGTGCATTCTGAAGGAAACTGCCGCGTGGCAGACAAGGATGATAATTTACGGGAGGGGAGGAGCGTGCTGTTGAGGCTCTATTTTTAGGTGTTATGCTACACTTCAAACGATCCTGGTTTGTAGTAAACTCTGGTAACAACCTCGGTGATAGCCTATTGCTTCTAAATTTTCACCAGCAAGAGTCTCTGGAATCGATTACAGACATCCTCCATGCGATTGGGTGAATCTTGAGGTTCCATAAGTCCCCTGTGACGAATATTATGTAATTGAATGAGATTTTCAGTGGCAGATCCCTTGACATTACTGAGTGGTGTACAATCGCCATGCTGAATGCCACACACATGTAAAATACAACTAACAGCAGGATGCTTCCGAAGAACTTCTTGTCCATCAGCGCTGTTACTTTTGCGCTTCTAAATTCTAACACTGTGTTTTCTTGAACGATATTGAAGTGATTTACAACCTTATAAGTGCGGTTCTTTACGAAACATAAACAAGAACTTACGTACGCCACCATGTTGGATTTAGTGAGAACGACTGCGTGTGTCTCGTTTCTCTAGTCACCATGTCCCATCCCGTGCACTCTAAATTTACTGGGGATGCCTGGCAGCTTTTGTAATCTTTTTTGAAAACTTTTGAAACTCTAGAGGTTTCATTTTTAGGAAAAGATTACCGCAAATGACCTCCTTTTTTTTAAATATCGAAATGGCATTGGATTGTAATTGTACCTTATCCAAATTTGTCATATTTTTCGAATTTTAATTTATCAAGGAAAGTAAAAGTAAAAATTTCTATTGATTGCTTGTAGAAAAAAATGCACTATTTGATGTCCAGTTCAAACGTGATTCTCGATTATAGACTTCGTCAGAAATCGAAGATGGCCGCAAAGAAGGCTGCCAAAACGAGGCCTTGGGACAATATTTCAATTTGGGAACATACACATTCATTTACTACACATGTTAAGGATTACAAGAATGTAAGTTAAAAAGATATATCACATGGGTGCATGGGAACACCATCTTTCTACTCGAGTATGAATATACCTTGCCAAAAAGCTATCGAGAAAAAAGAGCTCCCTCTAACAGTTACAAACTTCATTGTAGAATATCAGGCACGTACGTTGAAATTCTACTTCCCCCCTCCCCCGGCCAACGGATCGTCTCGACATACCCATCTATATCGAACTTCTCACATCGCACTTGGGCAAAAAAACCACTGACACCTTTTGTCCACAAACTCGATAGTCACGTCTTTACAGTGAACAGTAAATCTCTTTGCATAGTTATTCCTAAAGATGAGTGACTCCAGGCCCTTAATGATTTCTTTGACGAAGGCACAATCAAGAATCTACCAACACACACACACACACTTCTCCATATGGCTAAAATGGTCTTAACTTTGAACTTATTTGATTCAGCGGGAAATATTACAAACAAATTGGTGGAGCGCCAATCGGCAATAAGCTTGGCACCAGTTGTGTTTGGTACTTTTTGTTTGGTTGTTTGTTTGGTTGTTTTTGATTGGATATGTCACGGAAAAATCAGGGGGAGATAATTGTTCGATAAATCGAAGAAAAATGATGACAGAATACTGCGGAATAAAACCAGGGTGATGCTGCAGCAGCTTCGTGCACTGAGCAAGACCTTGTACAGATGAAAATATCATCCGAAACCTGAATGTGCCTTGTCAATCCCCTCGGTTAAACTCTTGTTCTTGGATATGTACTTAAAACCACGTGATGACCAGATCGCAACATCAATCTGCTGCAAAGAAACAGACAGCCACTGATAC
>BLFK01000003.1:386322-393822 GCA_014634185.1 Astreopora myriophthalma
ATATATCGAACCTACCAATTCTGGTAGACTGGCTGGTTGGGCCGGTCCTTGAGCGGGGACTTCAACAGCAGGTTGTACAGCCGCAAGTTGGCCGCCAGGCGGAGGTTGACAGTCATCGGCTTGCAAAGCAGCAGGTTGAACGGCTGGAGCCTCGAGCTGTGCATCAGGTTGTACGACTGGTTCTTGTAAAACCGCCTGAATATCTGCTGCGAGAGGGGCTATCGGAACCTGAGCCATGTGGCCCAGCGATGGAAGCGACAGAAATAAAGCGAAATCTCCTAGCACGGGTCTAGAGACCTTAAACTTCGCTGGAACTGACTCAATAAACAAGTGACTACTCTTCAATAGGGCAGGAAGGCTCGTGAGAATGCTGTGCATTCCCCTGGGTCACGCCCGGACTTTAGGGTGAGTAGAGTGGCTTATTTGGCTTTTGCGCGTGTATTCCCCAGGTGAGAATAGTGCTAAGTATCGTGCTTTAAGCGGCCTTAATTCACGACACCTCATGGTCATCCTTAATGAGGGTCGCTTGCCGTTACACAGGGTTTCGTTAATCTAGCCCCGGGACAACATCTCGGCAGTAAAACAGAAGAACAATGGACTTCACTTCAAAGTCGATCAACGAAGCAGACAAATCCATAGCCCTTATGAACGCAGAGGTTGAAGAATTGAAGACCCAGGGAAAGACGCATCGGATTGAAATAGAGAAACTTACTGAAAAAGTACGTTACATGGAAATATGTCAGCGCAGGGAAAATCTACTGTTTAATGAAATACCTGAAAGCACTGAAGAAGATACAAGGGAGCTAATTTACAACCGACTTCTTCGAGAATGAACTTGGCGTCGGCCTTTAATAGTCTGCGAAAACAGTCATGGCGGGATCCAACGAACGAATGTCAACGGGCCTAGTGCCCAGTCCTAATAGAACAATACTACACTTCCCCCTTGCTTGCAGATAGTGAAATGGGGTGAAATGAAAACGCAACAATACTAAGCGAAAACATGCAGTGACTAAAGTTCATCCTGGGTAGTCAATCTAAGTCCCTTTTCGGCGCTACAGCTGAAAGTCCCGGTACTTTTCCTTTAAATATGCCCCTGTGTCTTTCCGGTGTCTCTCACTCCTCCTTAGTCCCTCTTCGCAAACTTGTGGCGCTTGCAGTCTTGTCGGCGTGACAACCTCTGACTGAGTGGACTCACCCATCCGGGCTGTAGTTTCATCACTCTGCTCCCCGCCAGGGCATCCATTATCCCCGGTGCTCAGTGTCGACTCACCGACGGGCCCAGTTGGCCATTCGGGCGTGGACTGTCGTTGGTCTTCTTCAGCAGATCTGAAGGGTACTTTCTTGAAATGAGCCGTGGTCCTTGTAATGGTACTGCCATCATCTCTTTTGGCTACCACCCTAGTGCCTTTCCTATACTGCATCTGCAGAGGTTGCGTCTCGTATGGTTATTACTTGGTGTTAGGGTGCACGAATTTATGCTAATTAGTATATGCTAATTAGTATATGCCAATTAGTATATCCAATTAGTATATCCAATTAGTATATGCCAATGTCTATGATGTCATATAATGAAAGTATCATGGAGTCATGATTTCATAGTTTCATGGGCTTCGTGGTGTCAATGGTTTCGTGGTATCAATGGTTTCATGGTTTCATAGTTTCATGTGTTTCGTGGTTTCATAGGTTTCGTGGTGTCAATGGTTTCATGGTTTCATAGGTTTCGTGGTTTCATAGGTTTCGTGGTATCAACGGTTTCATGGTTTCATAGGTTTCTTGGTTTCAAGGGTTTCATAGTTTCATAGGTTTCTTGGTGTCAAGGGTTTCATGGTTTCATAGGTTTTATGGTGGCAACGGTTTTACAGTTTCATGTGTTTCGTGCTTTCATATGTTTCGTTGTGTTTGTTGTAGTTCTAGCTGGAAGTTTGGACTTCGGCGGCACCGTGGTCATGTTAACTTAGCTTGTGAATAGATAAAACGCAACGGGAAGACGAGCCTTTTTTGCAGAACAAGTTTTCAGATAAACCTTTTTCTGCCGTTGGAAGCACATTGCTGTAGACTTCCAATTTTTTGTTTTACCGACTCTTGAAAAAATATAACCAAATTTAGCGTTGTGGTCCTTGGTCCGCGACCCATGACCTTGATGGAATTACATTCGCAAAAGAAGGAAACCGCCTTTGTTTTCGAAGAATGCTTTGAAAATCTTCCCTATACAAGTTTACAAGTTCTCTTTTCTTATTACTTCGAATATATGCAGATTTAATAGTAACTGATATTGACCGTGCTGAAAACCGCTCCGCGCTCGTGTAGGAGACTGTTGTCTGAAGTCCTTCAAAGAAAAGCAGATTATTTTATACTTACAACAACTTCCCAAAAAACTATACAGTTGACTAAATCTCTATTGCATCATTACTGTGATTTTTTCAAAACGTTTGAGTCGCAACTCTCGCAACGCCCCATAGATAAAAACTAGAGCGCATCACTTTTAGTTTATATTTTACCGACAGCACTTTTTTTAATAATACTAAAAAAACTGTTTCTAATGTATAAGTAGAGAGGATCCAACAATATCACTAACTGCCGCTGCAAGGGCTAGAAAAGTAATTACAACTATGTAACTGACAGGAACTTAAAAACATGGAGTAGTTGAAGGATTTAAGTTTGACATAAGTTTTTTTTTTTGACATAAGTTTGACATGATTTAAGTTTGCATTTTCTTCTGAAGATCTCTCTGGTACAGCTCTTCAAAGTCATGTGCACGGGGAGTAACCCCAATGGGAAGCCTGGTACGGAACTTCCGGTTAGGGTACATCAGGTCTGCTGGAGCAATCTTGGTGGTGCAGTGCGGTGTAGCCCGATAGGCGCGGAGGAATCTGTGTACTTCCTGCTTGAAATTTGATCCCGTTAGTTGGCTGATTTGATAAAGTTTCTTCAGTATCCTCATAAATTGCTCGGCCTCCGCGTTAGCTTGCGGGTTCAGGGGATTCTTCCGCTCATGACGAAAGCCCAAATACTGGCTGAAGTCACTGAAGTCTTTCCCATTGAACGGTGGTCCGTTGTCACTGCTTACCGACACAGGTATGCCAAGCGAGGCAAAGGTTTTGTCCAGCTAGGGTATCACCGCTCTGGCACTGGTTGAGGTGACGAGCTCTACCTCTGCCCACCTGGACTGCTTGCAAATGGTGACCAGCAGGTACTCTCCTGTATGAATTGGGCCCCAGAAGTCCATAGCAACCTCTTTCCATGGTTCACTGGGTATGGGTATCATGCGCAGTGGCTCTCGCTCCTGTGATACAGTGACTACTTGGCAAGGGTGGCAATGTTGGATGTGCGCTTCCACCATCCTGTCCAACCCTGGGAACCACACTCTGGTACGTAGGTACTCCTTGGTCTTGGTGATGCCCTGATGGCCTTCATGCGCGAGCTTGACCACATTATCACGCAGGGACTTGGGGACTACTATTCGCGCTCCTCGAACTATTAGCCCTCCTACGACAGCCAGCTCAGTGAAGATGGGGTCATACTGCGGCCCAAGCGCGCCCTTCTCTGGGGCAGTGAAGTATCCTCTAGCTATGGCTTCCTTCAGGCTTGAAAGTTCCGTGTCTGCAAGTGTTTCCTCTAGCAACTCCTGCCAGGTAACTGCTTCTGGCACTGACGAATACACAATCGCCATGATATCTTTCTCGAATTCGCCCTCGGTCTCTCTCAGTTCGAACTCCGCTTGCTTACTGCTGTCGTTCTGTAGCCTGACAGTAACGGCACCAGCGGTTTGTGATCAGTATCTACCTCAAATACATCTCTCAGGCCGTAAAGGTATATCTGATTGGCAAAGATGCCCCACTCGACTGCTTTGGCCTCCTTCTCTAGCTGGGAGTACCTGCTTTCTGTGTCGGTGAATGCTCTTGAGCGATACGTGACTGGTCTCCACCGCTTAGACAGAGGGTCATACTGCTTCATGGTGGCTGCCATTCCACCTGGCCCGGCATCCGTCTTCAGCCTTGTCTTGCGTTGCGGATCAAAGTATGCCATCACTGTGTCCTCGGTGAGCATTGCTTTGACATGTTCAAATGACTGCTGACACTCTACTGTCCACTGGAACTTAACATCATCCTTCATCAGATTTCGCAGTGGGGCCGTGACCTGGGCAAATCCTTACACAAAATCTGCGTTAGCTCCCGCGAAGAACAGGAAGGAACGGACCTCAACAGCTGATTGAGGGGGTCCTGCTGCTTTCAGAGCTGCCACGTTGTCTGGGTCCGGCGAGACGCCTTGACTAGAGAACACCTTTCCAAAGAACTTAACAGCTCGAAGATTGAACCTGCCCTTTTTCAAATTGAGTGAGAGCCCGTGCTCGCGCCATAACTGCAGTACATGCCTAAGTGCTTCATCATGTTCCTCCGTTGTTGCGCCAAAAACTAGGATGTCGTCATAGATACTGACGGCGTTTGGCTCTTGCACTACCACCTTGCGGACCTCTTCGTTGAAGATCTCGGCTGCGCTGTTGACTCCGAAGTGCAGTCTCTTGAAACGTTTTAGCCCCCTGTGTGTGTAGAATGTTGTGACCTTTCTGCTCTGCTCGGCCAGCTCTAACTGCATGTACCCGTCGTTCATGTCCAAGTGGGAGAAATACTTGGCACCATTGAGTTTCGCCTCCAGTTCCCTTAGAGTGGGGATGGCATGCCTGGTTCTCTTGATGTACTTGTTAGCGTCTGTCATGTCTAGGCTTGCCCTGACATTTTCTCCGTCTTTCTTTGGGGTGAGGACGACATTGCTGCACCAGTCAGTTGGCTCATCTCCTACATCTTCAATGATGTCCATTTCCTCCCATTTGTTGAGAATCTGATCAAATTTGTCTTTGAGCGGTATGGATATTCTCCTCTGTTTCTGTACAGCGCCTTTTGCTTCAGGGTCCACGTGTAACTTCACCTTGACTCCTTTTAACTTGCCTAAACCCGAGAACACATCCTTGTATTCCTCAATCAGGTCGACTGTGGACTGCCTACTCTCTCCCATGACAGGTAATGGCGTGCTCGAGGTCAGATCCAGGTGATATTCTACCAGGCCCATACGTTCGGCGGCCTGACGGCTCAGCAATGCAGTGTCTCCTTGACCTTTAACCACGTACACAGGCTCTGCAATCTCCTTCTCTCCCCGAGTCAGTGTTGCTGCAAACTTCCGGAGCAAAGGTAACGCTGGCCCCTTGCCTTCTCCGGAGTAACTTCTAATCGCGACACCAGTGGGCTGCAGGGTACATTTAGCTTGTAACTTCTCATAGTGCTTTTCGGTAATTACAGTGACATCAGCCTAAGAGCCACCGTTGGGTTCTGCGATTTTCCTTCCTTCAACTGATACCGGTTTTGACTATTGTCAACATGATGATAGCATTGTCTAGTGTAATGGGGAAGTCACAATGAAGCGCCTGTTCCCTGCATTTAGTCTCAAAATCAGCAAAGTACATATCGGGTGACCATTCGGTGTTGAACAACTTGTACAAGTCCAAAGTGTTGTTGCGGTTTGCCTTGAAGTGTTGATCCAGCTTTTCAATGTGCGACTTGTAATCCGTAGGCTGTTCCGGCAGTGTTTGAATTAACTTCTGTAACTCCTCTCCACCAACTAACAACAGCAAATCGAGCTTGTCGTCGTTTGTGACTGTCATCCATCGAGTGGCTCGCTCGAAACGATCTTGCCATAACTTCCATGCCTTTTCTCGTTGCCCTGGCTCTCCACCCAAACTCAAGGCTCCCACGCTTGCTCGTACGCTAGCCAGAATTCCTGACTTTCCTTTCTGGCTGTTTTCTGCTTGATCGGGCATTTTGTGTTATCCTCGTCGCCAATTTAATAGTCTGCGAAAACAGTCATGGCGGGATCCAACGAACGAATGTCAACTGGCCTGGTGCCCAGTCCTAATAGAACAATTCTACACGGCCGAGCTTGAGATATAGATAGAGTTCCAGCGTATTCATAGAATAGGAAAAGGAAGTAACGTAAGACTGATCATCGTTCGATTCCTACGCTTTCAGGATCGAGAATTGATTTACAGTAAGGCCGTGGAAGCGAAAGATTCCCTGGGAAATGTTTATGGGTCCGCCGATCTACCAAAGGAAATTCATGAAAGTAGAAAAAAGTTGTGGCCTCACCTTAGGGGAGCAAGGTCAAAAGGGAAAACAGCCATTTTCAGCCGCCCAGAGCCAGATTAACTAAGTTGGAACTCGCCATCAGAAACCTGATGAAAATACTAATAATAGTAATAAATAATTGTTACGGATCTCCGAAAACGCGATAGCTGCCACTGGGTCTTAATATCGCTGCGATTGAAGTTAAAAAAAAAAATTCTGGAGCGTTAGATTTTAGAAACTTTTCCTACTATTCCTTTGCACTTTAGCTATTCCGATCGTGCAATCTGTTCAGCAAATTTTGGAGCACTTGCCGCAGGACGCTGTCCTACTGTGACCTTACACTGTAACTTTTAATATGTACGGGTTCTGCTTGATCTGTAAAATCGCTAGATCGTTGGTCACGTCTTTTTGGCGAACGTTGTGATGGAAGCCGTTATAAGGACGTCAGGCCTATAGGAAAAAGTGATTATGACAGAAAGCTTCAAACTTCTTTCAGGTCACCTCTGCGTGGTCTGCTTTGTCTTTAACTCTACTTGACACCTGAAACAACAAATCGATTTTGATGAACATACTGCGGTATTGTACATAAAATACAAAAGAGTCGTAACGTGAAGCTACTCAATTTTCGATGTGTATGTTTTTTGCATAAGCAAAACTTCAGGGACAGGTGACGTTATAGCGTTCATATGCAATTTTAACCGATATACTTTTCTGAAGAAACAGCCTTCTCGATAAGCAAAATTCACTTTAATGCCAACGATGAAGGAACCATTCTACAATCGAACAGCAACGCAAAAATGACAATACAATACAAGTGGACTTAGCTAGTAAAACGAAGACACTTACAAGAACTCCGTAAGGTGAGAGTTAACAAGCAAGTCCTTAAGATCGTTCGCAGTGTTCGAAACACAAACATGGCCGACACGTTTTGCCGAGCGTATGAGTCCCCGGTCAGCGGGTTTACTTAAGAAAAGTCCTGTTACCGGGTTGACTGGCGCGAAACTCTGCATTTTCCAACTGATTGTATATGTTTATATATGGAAGTTAATATGTGGTATCAAAAATACCAGAGGCTCTATGCTTCATAGCATACGCAATGTACTCACCATCCTCGGAGACCCAGGGGCAGATAGTTGGGTCATGAGGAAGTCGAAGCGGCCAAGTTTACAAGAACGAAAGAGTGAGCCCCTTGGATTTTTCTCTTACCTGACCAGTTCCGAAACCAATTAAAATCCTTGTCTGTGATTGGACACAAAAATATGGCAGCTTCTGGCAGTCTCTATTTAGTTCTGAACAAGTATGGCTTATAAGTGCCCGCCTAAGCTTTTTGTTTTTAAATGCACCACGACTGATTGCTGTGTACAGTGATGGCATTGGTTTACACAGC
>BLFK01000003.1:406322-408822 GCA_014634185.1 Astreopora myriophthalma
CTAGAGAGATATTGTAACCCGCGTGACAATGAAGTCATCGAGTCTCACAGATTCTGGAACATTCCATATCAAGAATCGTTCGACAAATTTCTCACGGAACTTAAAACAAGAGCATCCGCCTGTAATTTTCAAGAGAAAGATCGGATGTTGAGGGACAAAATAGTTTTTACGGTGACTGGAACACTACAAGAATTGCTCCTAAGGGAAGACAACCTAACACTCGAAAAAGCAGTTAAAATCTGTACAGCGTTCGAACAATCAAACAGGCAAGTCAAAGAATTCAGAGAAAGCGTCTCTCCTTCCAGTTCATTGACTAAAGTAAACAAAGTAACTCAAGGCTCCGTCATGAGAATGCCTAGTGGTAGGAAACCCTCTCAGCCAAACAAAACTCCAGCCAAAAGGAACGAAACATTGAAGTTCGACTGCAAATACTGTGGTTACAAGCATGAGAAACAACGAGACAAATGTCCAGCATGGGGCAAGGTGTGTGAAAAATGCAAGGGTCTCAATCACTTTAAGTCTAAATGTAAGAAAGTACATGCAGTTACTCGGTCACATGACAATGAGAAAAGCTATGATGATCATTGGCTCATGGCTATAAGTAATGGGGATGACAGTGTTACTGCCACACTCATTGTGAATGAACTGAATGTCAAATTCCAACTCGACAGTGCAGCTGATGTTAACACTATCTGCCAGAGGCATGTAAGGCAACACCAAGTGTCTCCCACAACTGTGCGCCTGAACACGTGGAACAAAACTAACCTGAAACCCCTAGGGGAAACTCTCCTAAAAGTTAAGAATCCTCGCACTTGCACAGAGTCAGAAGTGAAGTTTGTTATGGTCCCAAATGGCTTTACAAACCTGCTGGGTCTAAACACCATTCAGGAACTTGGTTTCATAACCATAAACAAGGATCAGTTTATCTCACAAGTATCTACTCCACTACTGGGTAATCTGGGCGAGGCCACCCTCAGAATTGATGAGAGTGTTACACCTAAAGTACTTCCTTGTAGGAAAGTTCCCATTGCAATCCAAGATGCAGTAAAGGAAGAATTAGACCGACTTGTAAGCAAAGGTGTACTAGTTCCTGTGACCGAACCAACGGAATGGGTCAGTCAAATGGCTATCGTTCACAAGCCCAATGGTAAACTGCGCATATGCATTGATCCGCAGCCTCTAAATGCAGCACCCAAACGTGAACATTACAAGCTGCCAGTACTTGATGACGTGCTTCCAAAGCTTAAAGATGCCAAGATCTTTAGCAAACTGGATGTGAAAGAAGCATATTGGCACGTTCGACAAGATGAAGCTTCCAGCAAACTCACCACAATGATTACCCCTTTTGGCCGGTACATGTGGAAAAGGTTACCTTTTGGACTTAAAGTCTGCAGTGAAAACTTTCAGCGAAAGCTTGATGAAGCCTTAGGAGATCTTGATGGTGTATTCAACATTGTTGATGACATCGTGATTGTAGGGTGTGGTACTTCAAAACAAGAAGCCCTTAGCGACAACCAGCAAAAGCTAACTAAAACTTTGGAAAGGTATGCCGAGAGGAACATCATCCTAAATGAGGATAAGCAGCAAACTGGCCTGACTGAGATAATATTTCATGAACATAGGATCACAAAAGAGGGTGTGAAAGTTGATGAAGCTAAAGTCCAAGCTATTCGTGGCATGCCAGCGCCTACTGATGTGGACGGTGTCAGGCGTCTTTGTGGCATGGCTCAATACATGGCCAGATTCTTACCTAACCTTGCTGTAACACTTGAACCTATGCGCGCTCTAACTCGAAAGGACACTCCATTCGTATGGTCAAAAGAACGTGAGACTGCTCTCAATTCTCTGAAGAAAGATCTATCGGAACCTCTCTGCCTAGCTTATTTTGACTCGACCAAAGATTTTGTCATACAGGTAGACAGCAGCAAACATGGAATTGGTGCGGTGTTACTTCAAGAAGGGCGTCGCATTGAGTACGCATCTAGAGCTTTAACACGATCAGAGCGGAACTGGACACAGACAGAGAAAGAAGCCTTAGCTGTCTTGTATGGTCTAGAAAGATTTGATCAGTATACTTATGGTCGACCCGTAACGATGGAGAATGACCATTAACCTCTTGCAGCGATACTACGCAAGCCTCTAAGTATGGCTCCAAAGCGGCTCCAAGACATCATGATGCGTTGCAAGCGGTATGATGTCAACTTTGTTTTCGTCAAGGGTACCTGTATACACATTGCCAACACGCTAAGCAGAGCTCACCTAGACTCAGTTGCAGGTAACCAGGATGACCGTGCTCGAATCATGAAAATCACTGTTTTTGCTGACATCCCTGATAAGCGTCTAGATGGGATAAGGGATGTAACTTTACGTGATACCAGCCTACAAACTGTAGTTAAGTTAGTTCTGGAAGGATGGCCAGAAAATAAGCACGATACTCCCTCTTGTGCTTTACCTTATTTTGATGTGCGTGACCCACTAAGTGTAATTGATGGCATTCTGG
>BLFK01000003.1:421322-431322 GCA_014634185.1 Astreopora myriophthalma
AGCATTAAAAGCACATTTGAAGATTGAGGTAAATCTCAATATTCAAATCAGAGTACATGCTTTTATGCTCAGCAAGTTAATTGTTCACTATCGCTCTCAGCAATCAACATGTGTTGTATAATTAAAAAGAAAAAAACTTTGGAAGTTGCCTCAAAGACTGCTGGTTTATAAAATTAATCAGGAACTGTCTTACAGAAATGTATGTTCAGTACAGCGCCGCTTACACCGGCTTTAAACATGAAAACTTTCGAACAACTTTTACGTTACAGGTCAGAATGTACTGGCTTAATTCGGTGTGAATGTTTGTATTAGTCAATGTCTCCATGGCAACAAAATCCTGTTGCCATTTTTTACATTTTTACTGATTTCGTTTCTCAACATGAGGAATTGTGGTTTTAATAAGTGTTTTCAGTCAATCTGGATGCTGTTATGATGAACTGGATAATAACTCAACAAGACAAGTTATGTTCTCAACACCACAATTCTGCAAACACCACTCAGACATAAAGGGGCTACAGCTGTATGTTGTGCTCTTAATGTTAAAGATGTCATCATTCGGTGAAGGCTTATAACACCAAACTGCTGCTATTAATTTTATTGTTTTCTGTTGTTTCCATGGCAAGGTGAAATTGAATGACAAAAACTTTCACTACACCATATGTGTCGCCCTCCCTGCTGTAATTCCAACTACCTTCCTATCAGATTCATAAGAGTACTGTATTTCACACAAGTCAAAGTACTAATAACAAGCAATGATGTTTTGCACAGTTAATTTTATCAGAACACAACAAACTTCCACAACAATGCAACTAACATGGTCTTGAGCTTACATGTACTTCTGGCACATTCACTTGAGGCAAAATACCAAAGTCTCCCAAGCAGTCGAATGTGCCTGCACAAATGCTTGTTTGCCTAAGATGAATCAGTATAATTTACTTACCGAATATTTGTTCACTTTGTCAAAATATATTTTGGATGATTGAATGAAGAGTGTTTTATTTTTCTTATACATGTATTAGGAACCACATCATTCTGATTTTATTCGTTGGAAAACAAATATCTGAATTCACTCACTTGATAACTTTGATTGAGAAGCAACCATAAAAACAAATCAGCCTGTCAAACAAGTGCCTCCAATGAGGACAATAATTAGGATTCTTTGCCATTGGATGAGCATTTTTTGGATCTACTAATGAAGTGACAGACAACCAAGTAATTCAGCAAACTTGAGCAATCACATCGCCGAAGAAATCCTCTGGTGTCCAGCTTGACTTCAAAATTAATTCATGATTGAGTGTTCCAGCCTCAAATTCTCTTCACTCTTAGTATACATTTTGTTGACTGAAAAAAATCATACAGCCTTGCACGCACTTTCACTGTAAAACCCTTCAGGAAAAACCCTGTATGAGCACCGTATGAAAATTAATAGAATGAGCTGGGCCAAAAAGGCTGTACAGCCCAGTTTTAATTCGGAATACATACAGCCCCATGTGATACATATTATATTCTAGAGGATTTCATGACATCAAAAATTCAGCTTCTGAGTGCTCATGGAGAGTCTAAAGAGGCCATAAAATTATGATAAAACCCTTAATGACTGAGTCAAGTAATCCCAGATAGGAAAATATTTGGCTCTTGGTCACAGCACATGGACCTCGCTGTACCTGATCCATATTATGCCATGACAGCAAGCTAGAATTCTCCCACCCAGCCCTCCCATGCAGTCAGTCAATAAGTACAGTGATTAAAAAAGGGCAACAGTCTTGAACATACAACATAATTATTATCAACACAGACTTGCCCTTTTTTAATCACTGCAGTCTGTGTTGATCTTGAGCAATAGCTTTACATCTCCAGGAAAGCAATCAACCAATGAAGACTTGCTCTTATCTTACTGAATCCTACCTACAGTAGTTACATGGATGCATCAATTGTAGTTAAAACCATTGTTAGCAACAGCCCTTCCTCATGGTGACAAAGTTAGCTTTTGTCACCTTCAGAATCATGTTAGCCGCTTACGGAAGTCTTGTCATGCTAAACACTGGGGGTCCATTAAGTCGAATGTCTGAGGGATTGGGAGCCATGTAGATGGTGCAAAGAAGTTAACTCGCCTGTGGGATCCAATCAGCTACAATTGGATCCGACCTGTCTTGAAGCATATTTACTCAGGGCCTGATTCTAGTCGTAGGGCCCTTGCTAATACCATTAATAATGCGTTTCTTGCCCCCGATGAATATCTTTACTCTACTGGATCCTGCGTTTTCAGTTGTCATCAACACATTGATACGCCAACAGGTACTGAGTTCTGTGTCCTCAAGAAACTCATCGGCCTTAATCCTGCCAAAGCTTCTAGATGAGATGGCGTGCCTGCTTGGCCTTTGAAAGAGAATGTGGACTTACTGGCTCCAGTGGTTACTGATATTCTTAATTGTTCATACGCAGAGGCTCCACTGCACCAGTCCTGGAAGCACGCCAACATTGCCCCTATTCCTAAGCAGACCCCTGTATAAGACGTAAACAAGCACTTGAGACCAATTTCATTCACACTTGTCCTTTCTGAGTTGGCTGAGGACTTTGTGGTTACGTCAAACCTGCTGTGCTCGCTAAGGTCGACCCGAGGCAGTTTGGCACCATCCCCAGTTCAAATACCACCAAAGCCTTAGTTAGTATGACTCATGCCCAGTACAGTGCGACTGACAGTAATGGGGCCACTGTGAGGGTGTTTCTTTTCTACTTTAAAAAGTTTTTTGACCTCATCGACCACTAGATTTTGGTCAGGAAGCTGGGTACATATGACATCCCTGATGCTGTCATCTCTTGGATTACTGACGTCCTCACCTCACATAAACAGCGAGTTAAGCTCAGCCACAACTGCTTTTCGGAATAGGGTGTGGTTCCAGTGGGGCTTCCTCAAGGCACAAAACTGGGGCCATGGCTGTTTATCATCATGATCAACAAGCTCTGCAATGTCTCGGAGATGATAAGCCACAATCAAGACAGTCATATCCAAGCTGCTGTGATGCCCTAGCAAGCCATGCAACCGTGGATAAGTTTCAACTAATGAGACAAAATGCAAAGAACTGCTTGTAAACTCTAGTACTAACAACCCCACTTCATTCGATCCAGTTGTTCTCAATAGCATGCCTATTGATTAAGTTACAAGTGCCAAAATACTAGGCCTCATTTGAAATGGAATTGCACATTGACTCCATTACCATTATCCTGGTGTCGTGGTCTCTGGCCTTGGAAAGGGCACACTATCAATTGGGGTGAAAGCTCCGTTGTGTGGCCCCCACCACCTGCATTGGTGGTGAAACTCAAATGAACAAAGCTATCAAGAAAGCTAAGAAGCATTTGGATACTTTATCTCAGCTTAAACGCTCTGGTCTTGGTACCCGTGAGTTAGTCCAGCTTTTCTGCACTTGCATTCGTCCCATCACCGAGTATGCGTGTCCTGTCTTTCACGACGGTCTCCCTGCCTACCTCTCCGGGCTTGAAGGAGTACAAAAGCGGGCTTTGCACATCATTTTCCCCTTTTGTTCATATAATGAGGCATTCGTTGAATCAGGCCTAATTAAACTTTCAGACCGCCGCCAAGAACTAGCTGACAAACTATTTGAGGAAGTTATAGAAAACGAACAGAACAAGCTCCACGATCTTCTTCCTGCTCACACCAAATTCCTTGAACCTAAGAAACATGCGGAAGTTTAGGCCCGTTTTCAAGACAAACAATTTCCTAACAGCTTTATTGCCTTAGATGTCCTTAAAGCTTGAACGATTTTACTAGAGTTTTATATTTCTTCGATCTATTTTATTTTAGTAGATAGATATAGTTTCTTTATTTTTTGCTTCGTATACACATATACAACTTGTTTTAAATGACTGGTAGTCTTTTTAATGTAATTATTAATATCATCTTTTTTGCAAATAATCGTATAATTCAACTCTTGGTTGCAAAGTGGTTATCAATAAACTACGTATCTACCTATCAATATTGTGGTTGGCTGGAGTACTGCTTGAGTGAAACAGTGCAAAAGGAATACAGTTCCTCTTCTCCCACAAACAGGCATTACAGGTAATTTTGTTGGATGGAGAGAAATGACTCACATGAAAATGAATTGTGTGAGAGGTGCAATTACAGTGTACTTAGGTACATGTAAGCTATGGGCACTTGTAACCTTCCACATGCACCTTTAATAATGTTCAAAGAGGTGTATTTTATCAATGGTGACTCTTCTCCTTCATGTGTTGTGTTGGGGGGGGGGGGGCACTGGCATTGTGTTTGTATCTTTTGGGGGACAACTGATTCATTTGTTTGTAAGTATTTGCCATACATTGTAATCTGATAGTCGCTTTAAACATCGAACACCACAATTACTGGTCGCGTTCAATGTGCTTTCTTGTAGTGATTCAGATCTGACGCGTACCAGCATCTCCAGAAATGCACATAATTAGATGTGCGGTCAATTTTGATGTCCGTCACTTAGTGTCCCATTAAGCAGGGCTCCAAGTTAGTGACTGGTCAAATTTGCAACTAGATTTTTCATTTTGTGCCTAAAAAATTGAAAGTGGTCGCACTTGTGCACCTTAAGCAGGCAGAAATCTGTGCATCTTAATCGGTAACATTCTTCTCAAGTTCCCCTTACGCACACCACCTGGTGAAGCTACAAACAACAGTTTAATATAATAAATTGGGATACAGACACAGTGTATTATGTAGTCTCTGCATGCATGTCGTACAACTTGTTTCTTCAAACAAGAAGAAGGGAGGAGCAGGGTTGGCGTAGTGGTGAGAGCGCTCACCTTCCACCAATGTGGCCCGGGTTCGATTCCTGGTCTCGGCATCATACGTGGGCTGAGTTTGTTGGTTTCTCTACTCTGCATCAAGAGGTTTTTCTCCGGGTTCTCCGGTTTGCCCCTCTCCACCAAAACCAACATTTGATTTGATTTGTTCTGATTTCAGTTGATTTCCAGTCTCCCCAATTAGTAGAGCACTTGTGCTCACTAAATAACCCTGAGACTGACATAAAGTGATTGTTGTTGTTGTTGTCTCTAGTAAACAAGAAATTACAGATTGTTTTGCTTGCCTCAGTGTGTATTTAATTTACTGTTTCTTTACAGTTTCTCCACATTTCGATCAAGTCAGCTCTTGAATTCTCCATGTTTTCAAGCCCAAACCCTTTTCATGCTTTTGACTCTGCTGACATGAGATTGAAGGCTCCTTCTAATTGTCACCATCTTGGTTCTGAGAGCCAACGTCACTGAGACAAAATTAAATGACAGAATTTAATTTTTCAAGTACATGTTTGTCTACATGGCCTTGAACCAAAAACTTTTCTTCAAAGTGAAATCAAGTTTAAATAAGTGAGTATTGAATTATTATATTCCAGCATTTTTTTGCTCAATTAAGTCAATACCCAGTAAAGAACAAAAAAGTTTTTCATTGGCCTTGGATGCAATTGAAGAAACAAGTTGTACGACATGCATCTACAATTTTTTAGCTGTGCGACTTGAATTTCAGCGGTGCGGCCAGAAATTTAGATCTACATGCAGTAGCAGAAGACAGTGTGCCCAAAGAAAAAAACTAAACTTTCAGCCCTGTTACAGTGCCCATGAAGTAAAAAATAACATTTGTTTACTCAAAGGCCTTTTCATGAAGAATGGTGTTTCCATTGTAAATACCTTTTTGTTAATTTAATAATGACATTGTGCAAAACTTACCTACTTTTTTTAGGAGTGTAGTTTTTACAAGATTTTAGTTTGCTCTCTGAATTACCCACTGAATATATCCACACAAATCATTGCATCCATTAACTTCAAATGTACACTCTAACAATGAGGCCTTATTAATACAGAACTTCAGTTTTCTCATTATCAGTCTTCCTGGTTTTCGTGAAAGAATTTAAGGTTAAAAATTAAGAATTTATTACTAATGCTCATTTTCAGATAAATCTTTCAAAGTTCAAAGGCAAGGGGTAATACCAAGGGGTTTTAGCAAGTTATGAGTGAGGTGTCAAAACCATGTTGGGTCCACACATTGTAATATATATATATAATTATTTAGCCAAGCCCAAAAGCGGAGCTCCACAATTACTTTTTTTCATAGCAATTATTTAAGCTACCATATTTCTTACCAAGCATGCAAAAAATTAAGCCTTGTTTTGGTTTAGGTGTCAATGAGTTAACCTGGCTTGAGCCTGTGATCCAATCGAAAACCACTACCTGGTCAGTGGTAAACTTCCCCCCAAAAAACAGCTGACTTTGATGAGCTCTAAACTTGAGCCCAGAATATGGTCACATGATACTGGTCATCAGATAGCTTTTTTTGACAGGTGTCAATTGACCATAACATGGATGTTCAATATCAAATATGTATGCTGTAAACTAGCTGGAGTATGGCTGCCATGATGGGCACAAGTATACAAGTATTGATTATTACTATAATTATTATTAATTATTGGGCAACTTTGTCATGCATATGCACCCACGAGCAATACCGCTAGCCATTATTACCATGGGAAAACCAACTCACGGGTTCCTATAAATATGGTGCTCCACTTGGCGGCCCTTTGGGCCACTGGAACTCCGCTATAACTTTTGCTTAGCCCATCCCTTTTACCAGCCTGTTTTGTGTTGTTTGGATCCTCATTAATTTCTTTAATGAAAATTTGCTTTCTTTTCAATCTCAGAACAACATCAAGTACTGATCAGAAAATCATTGTACATGTAGAATCTTTACAAAACCACAGAATTTTAAATTTTCTTTCCCACATGGGTTCGTAATGTTTGCCATGTAGCTAAATTTAGCTACTGTAAATAAACTAGCAAGATGGATGGAAAGTGTATGGAGATATTTATTATAACTGCGAACTGCACTATTCCCAGACATATTATGTAAATTCTTTCTTGTACTTATTTAGCAGTATTTTTCAGGTTGTATTACAAAGGAATAAAACTAACTGTCAATGGTAACATAACTCCGTGCAGAAAGACTGACCAATGACAAAATGCTATAAATTTGCATAAACACTTTCATCAAATACAATGCAACAGTTCACACACTCTGCTGTAGAAAGCATTTGAAACACTAATGTAAATGATTTCAAAAAATATTTGAATGGAATATTGAGATAATATTTTGGACTATGGGACACAATTATAATTATTTTTTAGAATGTTTGTGACTTTTGTCACAGACTCGTTTTTACTCATGCGGAACAAAACTTGACATTAATTTTGACCACATGAGGGTAAAGCAGGCGACAGTTGTTTACGTGAAGGACATTTTGTGCCATGCTTTGATAACATGATGCATGTAAATTAATAGCAGAATTTTACATATTTTGCCTTCTCTACTAAAGAACTGATCTGAACTACAGCACAAGACCTGACGACCAGCAATTTTTTTTAGTCGCCCGAACCCAAACCCTCTGGCGACCGGGCAGCACTAGAGCACAGTCCTGTATCTCAGTATCATTGGTATCATTGTGGAATGCCTGGGACATATTTTTCACTGAATAATTGAACTGGAAATCAGCTAACACAAAGACTAGAGTATAGGCTACCTGTGGCCTCTTGTTATAATAATTATAAACATGTTGATGGTGGTCAACTCAAGTCTTGATTTTAGAACAAGAAGTTCTAAGTTCGTTTAACCTATGAAAATGCAGAGCCAACACACAACTACAACACTTCTACACAAGTTTTTGTGAAATGTTAAATACGCCTTACTACAGGCAGCCCAGATGTGATGTTTGTTTTCAAATAGCTGTTAAATTTAATGGTCAAGTAGACTACATCAGTTGCAATGGATTTTGGGAGCCAGCAAGCAATTCATATATACAGGAAACCACCCTATCAGTGGTTTAGCTGATCGCAAATTGAAGCCAATTGGTTGGTTATTCAAGAATTTATTGCACCTTGTATGAAGAGGATCCATTGATGCTCCAGTCCAGCCTTCACTTAGTTTATACAGATTATACTACAACTGTACCAGTGAAGATGGAAAGTGAGAAAATGCCATCTAAACCAGCCAGGACAACCAAGGAAAAATTCAGCTAGAGGTAGGCGGGCTATGTTTTGCAAATTGAGGACTTTGTTATCACTGGTTAGGCTGTAAATGTTAATGTTAATTATAACCCGGCGTTGTCAATCAATGGTTTCCGATCGATTGATTGCAATCAATACAATCAATAATAATCAATAACAATCCATTGATTGTTATTGATTGGTGCAACCAATCGATAAAAATCGATACTCACACTCGGAGTCTTAATTGCTATTGATTACCATTGATTACTATAGAAAATCATTGATTAATAATTCATTATGCAACTTTCTGGCGCGTGTTAGCGTGGGCGTGCTTCATTGGTCCTGGGCATATTTACACGTCCAGGGTAATTGGGTAATTCGATTGCGCACTTTTATCCTTGCACTTCAACCAGGATTCCCAGAACACACTTGTTACGGAGTTTGCTTGTTCCAGAGATGGCGAAGCAAGTTGAATTGTCAGTGCGCTGTGTAGTCAAGGGCTATCACGAATGCCCTTTTGAAGTGAATGTCGGAGAAATATTCTATACATTCAAGAAGAGAGGAGAACGTGGGAATGCCTTCGGAGTTACGAGTTAGGAGGTTCAGACAGCGAGAAATGTATCGATCCTTCCAAATTGAAACTGATGCTCCCCAGACTTGAAAAAATAGAAGAGGAAAGATTGCAGAAACAAAGAAGGGCCAAAAACAAGAAAGACAAGAAGCAAAAAAGGGTGCACCAGAGAATTTATCAAAAGAGCTCCTTAAGGAAATTTTGACAGAGCATGGAATCACATTAAAAAAAAGTTCAACTAAAATAGAACTCATCAACAAAGTTATGGACTTAAGAATACAACTGCAACGACAGGCAAACGAAACAACTGCAATGGAAAATGACGGTCCGGCTGAAACAGCAGATGAAACAATTGTAGTAACACATCTTGATGAGCCAATTTGTGATTTCGCCTTTTCCCCAGTATTTAATCAGGTTTTTCATAAACCGTCTGAGACAAAGCAGAAATCTGCCTACAAGAAACCAACACATTCGGCGAAGTCAAGGATGATCCCCTGTGTATTGTATTTCTTTGACGAGCGATACGAAGAAAAAATCATTATCATGTTACACATTGTTTTTCTTCTTGCGCTGTTTTCGCTTTTCTTAGATGCATCTATGATTCATTGTATTATGGTGTTGTTGCACTCTCTAATATACCAAGCAAGTGTTCTGAGCTTTGTAGAGTGCCTTCTTTATGCTACTCTGGAAGCGCATTAGATTTTCCTTTTAACAATTATTCTGCTATCTTCCCTTTCGGTTGCACGGGTGAATGTTCAAGATGTATGTTCTTGGCCTGCATGCGTATATTCAGGCAGCATGACAGTGAGCGCAGACAAAAACAATTTCCTCAACTAATTAACAAGCTGGAAGAGAGTGACACTGAAGAGACTTAAAGACAATTTTGTTCTTGTTTCGAGACGATCAGAGTCTAGTAATATAAGTGGCTTTTAATAGTAATACGGGGTAAAAATGCTACAAATTTAACATAAAACACAACAAGTAAAGATAACTGAATGGTTTGTTCATTCATATGGTGCGTTTTATTTAAGAAAATGACAAATTTCATAATCAATAAAAATCAATAATAATCAATAACAATCGATGAAAATCAATAGAAATCGATACTCACACAACTTTAAGTCAACGATTTTTATCGATTTCCAATACCAATCGATTAATTGTTATTGATTATTATTGATTTTATCGATTATCGGAAACCATTGATTGACAACGCCGGGATTATAAAAACAAACACCACATCTGGGCTACCTGTGGCTTTTCATTCCCAACAAACAATAATCAGTTCAATAGACTTGACCGATTTAACGATTTTGACGAAAGCAAATTTGCAGTGGAAACGCTTGGTGTCCTGCTATGGGAATGGCTGGACGTTTACAGCAATTGCGACCGAAAGGC
>BLFK01000003.1:438822-448822 GCA_014634185.1 Astreopora myriophthalma
GTCGAATGGGCAAGTGTGATGTTATTGAAGTCGAGGAAGTGAGCGCCGGTTGATTGGAAACCGAACTGAAGGCGAATCGCTTGCCAGATGGAGCTCATGGAGGTTGAATTCTTGACGATGGTGTTACGAGAAATTACGGGACAATAGTTCGCAATTTGTCCAAGCATTAATTCAAGATGAGTACACCTTTGTTGTGCTGTTCTACGGGAAGCTTGAAGGACGGATTCGAGGTCGTCCTGGAGGCCGCGAAGTGGGCTGCCAGGGGATTTCTTCGACCATGTCACACCATCAGCGAGAAAGCCCGCGAAATTGCGGTCGAGGGAAAGAATGTACTGAAGATTTTGTCTCCACGCTTCGAAAGACGTTATGGTTTCCTGTTTGGTTAAGGACCACTGCTTTGGTGCTCTTGGATTCATTTCGTGTTCTCAAATGAATAGAGTAAAGGAAAAATGTGTACTTAGCTGAGAGTCCTTGTGTATTGTTGACACAGCTATCGACTAAGCTGTTTCGCTGGTTCCTCGCTTGAAAATCGGTCGACGATCCGTTATGGGCTGGCTGTCTCTAAGTACGAGACGAGGGTAAGTTCCAACTGCTGCCACCACGCCAGTAATAAGGACAGACGACACGATAATAGCGAAAACAAACACTTTACTAAGGACAACACAACCTCTACAAGATGGGAGAGTAAACCACATAACGAGGGCACGAGAAGACGCCCGTATTACGCATGCGCGGCCGACAATAACCGCTGGCGCATGGCATAAAAATAAACAAAATGATTTAAATTAATATGTTAAAGTCGTGCACACTCTTCGGATAAATTCTGGATAAGATGCCGATCTAACAACATCAGCTGATAACGTAACGCGTTCCATACAGGGATTGATCTTACATGGAAGGAGCGTTTGTAAGCATCAACTGAAGAGGGTGGAAGCCTGATCTTAAAGTCGTGACTCGCCCGTGTACGGCCATACGCAGGCACGGAGGTGAGCTCATGAGGAAGGGAGGTGTTAACTTGACCTCTATGTATTTTATAAAGTGAAGGCCAGTTCAGGTCAGTGAGCATAGATGAACCGCTACTATAAAGGCTTTAATCGGTGTTAACAAAACGTGCTGCGCGGCGCTGAACAGATTCGATACAGACAATAACTTTCTTGGTATGCGGAGACCAAGCAACCGTGGCGTATTCTACAATCGGGCAAACCAAGGATAGGCATGAGCGTTCCTTAACAGATCGACCGCACGAGGAGAGATTCCTTTGAAGGATACCTAGGACTCTTATAGCCTTCTTTTTAGCTTCATCACACTGCAATTGCCAACCCAGCGTACATGTTATGTAGATGCCAAGGTACTTTTGGTGGCGAGCACCATCGAGCTGCGCATTACAAAGGAAGTAACTACACTGGAAAGGAGAATTCTTCAAAGTGATGGACATAACAAAACATTTTGAAGGAGCAAATTTCATCTGCCATGTAGAGGTCCACTTCTCTAGTTGATCGAGGTCTCACTGGACTGCTAACTGATTGCTTACGGAATAATCGGATGGTAGAGAACACAATCATCAGCCAAGAGCTTGATACGAGATGTAACATTGGCAGGTAGATCGTTAATAAACATCACGAAGAGAATGGGACCCAATACGGTTCCCTGAGGCACCCCGGAAACTACAGGCGACCAAGAAGAAGTACAACCATTAACCACAACTCGTTGGCTACGACCAGTTAAAAAGCTTCGAAGCCAGATGTTAGCCTTATTACGAATTCCATAATAGTCGGCCTTGAGTAAAAGGCCTTCATGGGGGACGAAGTCAAAAGCTTTCGCAAAATCTAGAAATACAACATCAACACAAGGGAAGATGAAGTGAGAGAACATATCCCCATGCCCACTGCTAATTATTTTCAGTCTATTTTTTACATTTCGCGCCACGCATGTAGACTATTTTTAAACTCAGCCCCATGACCTCGCAGTTCATATTTCACAAGACGGACCAATCAGAATCCGCTCTTTAAATAAGTAGTCCCATGACCTCGTACTAAAAATAGATTGAAAAAACTATCGTCGATAGAAGGTCTCTTACCTCATCCTCCCTTGATCGATACTAATACATTTAAAAGAAAATAAATGCAGTTCGTCGGCTGCCTGTGCACGGTTCTTTCAAAGATGGTGTTGCATTTCGTGACGGAAGTCAAACTTTATTATAAGTTAAGGACTCCGCTGACTTATTAATTGAAGATCGTGAACTTACCCTCCCTTTACGCCCGTGGAAATTGTCTCCCCGCGCGATTCCCTCGGACTTACTCCCAACCCCCTCTCTCGAGGTTTGAAACCGGACCGACCGTGACAAGAACCACCATTCTATGAAGCACCGTGACATAAACCACCATGGCATGAACCACCATTGCATGAACCACCGTGACATATGCTTGTCCAATTGCGACAAAGTTTCAAGATAACCAATTTTATACATCAAGGAACATAATTATCCTTCAAGTATTTCATATCAATTGTTACTGCATAAACGCTGAACATTACAATTATTATTTTTTTTTCCTTAGCTTCTATCCGTGTATATTTTGTAGTCATTATCACTTATGTTGTATGCCTTTAACACCCATAAATGCCCACATATCATTACGTATGTAAATAGGTTTCTTTTTGTCACCTCTTTTCGTTCTTAAGCCAGTTACTTGGCATGAGTTAGTTTCAGTTTACGTTCCTTTCGGTTATCTCAGTTTAGTTTTATTCGCCAGTTCGTCTTTCCTGTTTGTTGACACAAAATCACCGACAATGTACGTTTAGTTTTC
This sequence comes from Astreopora myriophthalma, assembly GCA_014634185.1. Classification (NCBI taxonomy): domain Eukaryota; kingdom Metazoa; phylum Cnidaria; class Anthozoa; order Scleractinia; family Acroporidae; genus Astreopora; species Astreopora myriophthalma. The sequence goes on from BLFK01000003.1 coordinate 441,627, forward strand.
CATCGCTTGTATTCCTTTCTTAGCGTATTTTGTGTTAAATTTGTTATATCTATTTCTTTTTTTTGTAAGAACCGTTCTGCGACGGGATTTAGTCAGCCGTCAAGGATGTGTGTGAGTCGGTGAAATAAAGTAGAGCGCTAATCGTATCCCCAGCGGCTACATTGGTTCTTGTCGAGCAGTGATATCGGAGTTTTCTTTCCTTGCCGAATCAAGTTCCGTGATGGCTGACGCTTTAGATGGTGGGCCAGGAATCGACCGGCGAACCTCGAGTGATATGTTGTTGGATGAAAGCGAAACAGAGCGAATAGGACAACTTAAACGATCGTTATCGGCGTATAGAGGTCATTTAACAAGATTGTATAAAGAAATAGAGTTGTTGTTCCCGAATTTCGAGTCTCACATGGAAGCTTTGCAGAGAAAGAGTACGTTGGACGGCTTATTCGCGAGATACGATGCGAAGGCTAAAGAATTATTAAGCAAGGTTACGGATCCAGATGAGCATAAAAGGGCATTGCAAGATCATACGCGAGAGTTGGAATTGAAAGGCCTTTTCGACGATGAGTTCGAGCTGTGGTTTAAAAGGTCCTGCGAAGTTCCGACTTTTCCCGCTGAGACGGTTTCCGCAACTAACAATCCTATTTGTGAAGACCAGCCACACCTTTACTCTCCACGAGAGACTTCTCGCGAGAAAAGTTCAGAGCATCCACGCGAGGCAACTTGGACTACACGCAGAGGTTCACGCGAGGTCCCTCGTGGTCCAGCTTCACAGAACCCACGTAAGAATTCACGCGACATGTTTCAGGATGACCAATCAACGTTCTCTACCCGTTCTTTTACCGAAGAATCACGTGATAGCTCGAGAATTAGTAAAACTTCGCAATCTGCTAAAGCAAAACTCGCGATGGCTAGACTTCACGTAAAAAAGGTGGAGGAAGAGCAAAGGCTTTTGGGTCGTCAGCAACAGCTAGAGCACGATAAACAGCGTTTACTAATGGAAAGGGAGCTATGTAAGGCAAAATTCGAGGCTGAGCAAGCTCAGATCGAAATGGATTCAAGTGTTGCAAGTGGTGATTTCGGTCATGTATTTGAGTCTTTGTGTCAGTTACCAACGCGAACGTCCCATGAAGCGGTTGGGAAATATATCCAATCGTTTGAAGATGGACCATGTTCTCATGGACAAACACCTTTGTCGTCATCTGGTTTTCCACGGATGGTACGTCATGTATCGGAAGAGACTCGAGAGAAGCAGCCCAGAGTCCAGAAGGAAATTGCAGCGGATATCAGTGCCTCAAGTCTTCAGCGTCTCCTGAGCCAACAGCAGTCAGAGACTGTTCGGTTCTTAGCGTCTGGCCTCGAGAAGCTTGAAATGCCCAAAAGAGAAGTTCTGTCCTTTGATGGTGATCCTAGGAAGTACCCTCGTTTTATAAAGAGCTTCGAAACTAATGTGGAGCGCAGAGTTGTTGAGGATGATGTAAGGCTCTCATACTTAATCCAGTTTTGCACGGGCGTGGCGAAAGATGCCATCGAGAACTGTGTTATTTTGCCCCCTGAGCAAGGGTATTATGAGGCGAAAGAGATTTTGCGCAAGAACTTTGGCCAGAAACACATTATTGTTCGTGCGTTTATTGAACGAGTCACCATGGGTCCACAGATTCGCGCCTCGGACGCCGAGAAGTTATCGCAGCTAGCACGAGATATGAGGAATTGTAATTTAAATTCCGAGCACATGCGTTATAAGGCAGATATCAATTCCATGGACACTCTAAAAAGGGTCGTCATGCGACTTCCACCTCACATTCAGGCTAAGTGGGCAGAGGAGTCCAGTAGACTGCTTGAGGCCGATGTTGAGCCTGAGTTCTCCCACCTTACTGACTTCTTGGAAAGAAGAGCCGCTGTAGCGAACACTGCGTTCGGAAAGTTAGTCGGCGCCCGGCCAGACAGAGTTACAGAGTTTACACCTAGAACGAAAAGAAGATCGGAAGACGCTCTCCCAGTGAAGGTAACAACCCTCGCTACACAAGGGTTTAAAGGTGCCCAGACCCCTATTCCACAGAGGGATCTTGGTTCAAGACAAACTTCGAGTCAGCGAGAACTTATGTTTGCGTGCTTGTTCTGCAAAGGCAACCATGACTTGGAGCGATGTTTTAAGTTCAGAGACAAGTCCTTCGAAGAACGCAAGACGTTTGTGATGGATAAGAGACTCTGTGTTAACTGTTTAAGAGCAAACCATTTCGCAAGGCGGTGCAGAATGTTTAGAGCGTGTCTCTTTAGTGGTTGCGGAAAACGTCATCACTCCCTTCTACATCCTCCCCGGGATGGAGTCGTCGACGAAATAATCCAACCCGTTAGCAGGAATGCAGAACAAACTCGCGAAGAAGGCAGTACGGTTAATGCTGATGGGGCTAGCGCAGAGGGCCAGTGCGCAGCCATCGCTGCCCGCCCCGTGTGAGTCTGCGCATAGTTCCCGTGAGAGTTAGCGGCACAGAAGATGGTCCCGAGGTAGAAACATACGCTTTCCTAGATGATGGCTCTGACGTCACTCTCTGCTCCAGTAGTTTAGCTCATAGCCTAGGCTTGATAGGGAAGCCTCTGACATACTGCCTTACAACTGTGAACGAGGAAGGCCGAACTAGAAGCGGTTTTGAAGTTAAGTTAAACGTGAAGGCTCTCAAGTCAGATGATAGTTTACATTTGGACAAGGTGTGGACAGTCGACCGTCTCCCGGTTTCAAGTCAGAGCATACCCACTGATGAAGATGTGCAAAAATGGTCTCACTTACATGGTATAGAATTTCCCAAGCTTGACGGTAAAATGGTGGAGATCTTGATCGGGAATGACAACCCTGAAGCACATTGGGTGTTTGAACAAAGATGCGGTAAAAGGAAACAGCCCTTTGCAGCCCGTACGCTTTTAGGATGGACACTCGTTGGTCCTATGGATCGTGGCAAGAGTTCAGTCGTGCACGTCAACTTTATAAGTGGTGGTCAAGAGATGATCTCAAGCCAACTGAAGAGGCTATATGACGCAGACTTTAACGAATCGCTGTCTAGTTCGAAACAAGCTATGTCGGTTGAAGATCAGCGGGCCCTGGCAATCTTGGAAGGTTCAGTCTGCGTGAGAGATGGTCGCTATCAGCTACCCCTTCCGTGGCGCTTCAAATCCCCTTGTCTACCCAACAACCGGGATGTTGCAGTTCGGAGAATGAGGTTCCTTGAGAAACGCTTCCTGAAGGACCCGTCCCTTTTTGAGAAATATAGATCGACTATCGACGACTACATCGCAAAGGGCCACGCAAGAAGAATTCCTGATGATCAACTTGATGCCAATGACAAGCCAGTGTGGTACTTGCCCCATCATCCCGTATTTCACCCCCAAAAGCCAGGGAAAGTGAGAGTTGTATTTGACTGTGCAGCAAAATTCCGCGACACATCACTGAATGATCAACTGCTCCAAGGTCCAGACCTGACAAATAACCTCACAGGTGTCCTACTTAGATTCCGGCAAGAACCCATCGCGCTCATGTCCGATATTGCGCAGATGTTCCACCAGGTTTTGGTTGCACCTGATGACTGTAATTCCCTGCGGTTCCTCTGGTGGGAAAATGGCAATCCATCTAATCATCTCACAGACCATCAGATGCTAGTACACCTCTTTGGTGCCAAATCATCGCCGTGTTGCGCCAGTTTCGCCCTCCGAAGAACAGCACGAGATAACCGAAGTGAATTCGACGCCCACACAATTGAAACGGTGAATCGCAACTTTTATGTTGATGACTGCCTGAAATCAATAGGTACAGTTCCTGAAGCTAAGAGGCTCGTAAAGCAATTGACAGATTTGCTTGCCAAGGGCGGGTTTCACCTTACAAAATGGATTAGCAACTGTCGAGAAGTACTTGAGTTCATACCGGCTTCTGAGCGCGCACCGTCTGTGATGAGTCTGGATTTTGAAGATTTACCCATCGATCGAGCCTTGGGCACCCAGTGGGATGTGGAGAAAGACACCTTGAGTTTCCGAGTTTCTGAGAAAAAAGTCCCAGATACGAGAAGGGGTATATTGTCCCTAATATCTGGTTTGTACGATCCATTAGGCTTCGCGGCTCCACTTATTTTGCCAGCCAAGATGATCCTACAAGAACTGTGCAAGCAAGACTTCGGTTGGGACGACGAAATTCCCAATGAAAGGCTCATCGAATGGCATTGCTGGGTCGAGAATCTCCCGAAATTGAAGCTTGTTAACTGGCCACGCTGTCTGAAGCCCCGGGGATTCGGCGAATTCCACAGCATTCAGCTTCACCATTTTAGTGATGCTTCGGAGAAAGGGTATGGCGCAGCATCTTATATCCGGCTCGTGGACGTTTCTGGCCAAGTTCACAGTGGTTTACTCCTTGGGAAGTCGCGAATAGCCCCCTTGAAAGCCATCACAATCCCTCGCATGGAGCTGACTGCTGCTACAGTAGCCGTGAAATTGCACAAGTTTATTGACGACGAACTAGATTTGCCAGTCCATAAAACGGTGTTTTGGACAGATTCGACAATAGTCCTCCAGTACATACGAAACGAAGCCAGGAGATTCCAGACCTTTGTAGCCAACCGACTGTCTATAATTCACGATGCGTCCTCACCAAGTCAGTGGCGCTACGTGGATTCGCGATCCAATCCTGCAGACTGCGCTTCCCGTGGTTTATCGATCCTTGAAACAGAGAAGTTGGAATGTTGGCTCAATGGTCCAGCCTTTCTCCGCAAAGATGAAGGTGAATGGCCGCTGCCCACAGTTCTGATCCCCGACTGTCATGAAAACGACAGAGAGCTAAAGAGAAAGCCACAAGTTTATGTAGTGTCTAGGGAAGATATATTACAGCAATTATTACGGGCACATTCCTCCTTTCGCAAGCTGCAAGTGTCCATTGGCTGGCTGCTACGCTACAAAGAATTCCTAAAGTCGCGTGTAACCAAGGTTCTGCCTTGCAAAGGAAACTTGACAGTCAGTGAAATCTCCCAAGCGACTCGAGAGATAGTCCACATCGTTCAGGCACATTCCTTTCCAAGAGAACTAGAGATACTGTCTAAGGAGCAATTAGTTAATTCGCCAGATTCACGATCCTCACGCCGTTCCAGCAAGAAGTTTGCATGCGTTGGTTATCTTAGTCCATTACGGAAGCTCAGCCCATTCATCCACAATGGGATAATATGCGTCGGAGGTCGCCTTGAGAGAGCACCCATTGGGTTTGATTCCAAACACCCGATGATTTTGCCCGGCAAGAATTACGTCACAGACCTAATTATCAGAGAGTACCATGAAGCGGAAGGCCATGTCGGTGCAAACCAGGTGTTGACCAGCATCAGACGAACGTTTTGGATCTTACAAGGACATGCAGCTGTTCGGCGTGTTGTTGGCAAGTGTTTCAAATGTTGTCGATGGAATGCTAATCCATGTCAACAAGTAATGGCACCTCTACCCACTGCAAGGGTAACACCTCAATCGCCTCCATTTTCCTTCGTAGGTGTGTATTACTTTGGTCCAATTTTCGTAAAGATGAAACGAAGTCACGTGAAGAGATACGGGTGCCTGTTCACATGTTTAGCCATCCGAGCGGTATATATTGAAATTGCGCACGACTTAACCAGTGATTCGTTTATTCAAGCCTTCACTAGGTTCGTCAGCAGACGTGGTTCCCCAGTTGAAGTCTTCAGTGATAATGGAACCAACTTCAGAGGTGCAGAGATGGAAATAAAAGTTGCTCTTGAGAAATGGAACGTAGATCGAATCGACAATTGCCTAAGAACACGAGGAGTTGCATAGCATTTCAACCCTCCATTTGCAAGTCATGCCGGTGGAGTCTGGGAAAGAATTATCCGTTCAGTACGCAAGATTCTTTTTCGCTGTTGGGTGACCAGTTGGTCGACGATCAAACCCTCCTTACTTTCATGGCTGAGGTTGAGAAGATCCTTAACGACCGTCCTCTTACGGCGCCGTCAAGTGACCCGAAGGACCTCGAACCCTTGACTCCAAATAAATTGCTGTTGCTCCGTCCGAATGTTTGTGTTTCCCCAACAGAGCCTGGAGGTGTCGTGTCATATGCCTCTAAGCGTTGGAAGCAAGCCCATTACTTGGCGAACGTATTTTGGAAACGTTGGATACGCGAGTATTTACCAACTCTTCAGCAGAAACAGAAATGGCTCCGTCCACGTCCTAGCCTGGCTGTTGGTGACTTAGTTCTCGTCGTGGACGAAACTTCTCCTCGTGGGAATTGGCCCAAGGGCATCATTCAAGAAGTGTATCCCGACAAACACGGAAATGTCAGACACGTCTTGGTCAGGACAGCTTCCTCGATTCTCCGACGCGACGTGCGACTCTGTCTCTTAGAAGGAGCTTTAGAAGAAAGACAACGATTTGAACACTGAACTTAAATGCCTTTTTGTTTCATGTTTATCTTCTTTTTTTTTTAAGCGAACTAAGTCAGACGGTTTACATAGTGGGAAAGGCTTTACCCCATGCGCCTTTCGGGGGCAGTTGTGTTACCGCATAAACGGTGAACATTACAATTATTATTATTTTTTTTTTCCTTAGCTTCTATCCGTGTACATTTTGTAGTCATTATCACTTATGTTGTATGCCTTTAACACCCATAAATGCCCACATATCATTACGTATGTAAATAGGTTTCTTTTTGTCACCTCTTTTCGTTCTTAAGCCAGTTACTTGGCATGAATTAGTTTCAGTTTACGTTTCTTTCGGTTACCTCAGTTTAGTTTTATTCGCCAGTTCGTCTTTCCTGTTTGTTGACACAAAATCACCGACAAGGTACGTTTAGTTTTCCATCGCTTGTATTCCTTTCGTAGCGTATTTTGTGTTAAATTTGTTATATCTATTTCTTTTTTTTTGTAAGAACCGTTCTGCGACGGGATTTAGTCAGCCGTCAAGGATGTGTGTGAGTCGGTGAAATAAAGTAGAGCGCTAATCGTATCCCCAGCGGCTACATCAATGCCAAGTTCCCAAACATTCGTTTCGAAACATTTATTTCCATACTGATGCAAGTATATTATGCCGAATTTTTCAGGGTTTGGTAAAAACATTTCCATTTCAAATTTTCGTGGACAGAAAGCTTTGTGATGAGCTTATCGAGTAGCAAGAAGAGATCTGGGAACTAGAGAAAGCGTTTTGTCTGTGTTCGCTCACAGTGCATGGAACTGCGTGTC
>BLFK01000003.1:456322-463822 GCA_014634185.1 Astreopora myriophthalma
CCAACACCGCCATCTCGTACCCGTACGGTTACCTGGCCACCCACGAGGCGACGCAGACCCAGTTCGAGAGTGTAGAAATCTGGCTCCAGGCCGCGCAGCAGGAGGAAGAGCGACGACGCCAAAAAGCCGAACGTCTTCGTCTGCAGCGCCAGAGCAAGGCCCTGGAACGACGGCGGGCTTAGAAACGTGCGTGGCGGCATGAACGACAGACCCGAATGCGAGGGGAGTCAGCAGTTAATCGTCCGCGGATCGCGAATCGGTCTGGGTCAGCAGTTTCGGCGTCGAGCTCGACAGTCCCTTTATGGGCGAGCACTGTCGGCTCTACGTCGTAAACGACCACCAAACCCGCACGTCGTTTTTGTCCAGGGACGGGGTGGTCGCTCGGATCCCCCACACGTTTCCGCGTTGTACACAGTCGTTGGTTTTTCTCATTAAATCGAATCATTTCTATAATGAAAAATTCATGTTTGGCCTGATTTCCGGATCACTACCGGTTGGGTGTGACCTATTTCCGGTCTATTTTCCGGTGCTGCAAATACCGGGAAAACTTCATACTTGACCTCTTAAATCTTGTTTATAAGTCTTCTTTCAGTAATCCAGTGACTTCTACTTTCGCATTGGTTGGAGCAGAAAAGGCGGAGGTAATTATTTTTAGGTGCCTCAAGCCGGTTTCACACTTTGAAGAGACCATATGAAACACCAATTATTGCTGAATAAGATGCGGTCATTACTGTGACGCCATAAGTAAACATGGCAGCGGGAGACCCCTGCAAAAACAGCCTATATTGTGGCTTAAGTTTCTCGTATCTCAAAAACGAACTCGGTGACGCCCTTTGTCTATTGCTGGAAAGTGATCGGCAGACCAGGACAAAACTTTTGCAATGTTTAAAAAAATGATGTGATGCGGATTCAGAGCCACCTTATAATTTTTAATTTTTAATGTGGCTCTGAATGTGAAGATGGAGGAATTAGGTGTCGTCGACTCTCTCTCCCATTTGTTGCCGTATCTCGCTGTGTACGATAAATGCATTTCGCACATCTCCAATGCAGCTCTCGAAACCTGCTCTCGAAACCTGCTCTCGAAACCTGCTCTCGAAACCTGCTCTCGAACCCTGTTTTTAGGTCGGGTCGTTTGTCATTACAAGGCATAAGGGACTGGTCAAAAAGTATAGGGGGGGTGGGCCGGAGGAGAAAGGGGGTGGGTCATCAGTTTTTGAGCCCTTAGCAAGGGGTGGGTCGTTCAATTTTCAACGACCCATTGGGGGTGGGTCATCCTATTTTAAACAGGAGTAGGCACATTGTGCTTTTCACTGCAGTGTTGTTCCTTCTGTAAGACTACGATTACAAAGTACTAAAATGAGGTATAATCGATTATATAACAAAAAAATTATCTTCTATCAGGGGGTGGGTCATGTAATTTTCAGTCTTCATTTAGGGGTGGGTCAAATAGTTTTGTGCCAAAAGTAAGGGGTGGGTCATGTGTTTTTTATCTGCCACATTTCCAGTTGCTCCTTCCCACCCCCCCCCTATACGTTTTGACCAGTCCCTAACGAGAAAAGAAAGTGACCACAGCATACTGACAACGCTAGGTTATAGAAGACTGCATTGCATGCTAGCTGTCGATGACGGTTTTCTGATGTTTTCTTTGATATGAGCTAAGTCGAAGATCACCTGGCAGTAAGCATCACGGAATAAAACGTACGAAACTAAGGGACAGTTTATATGGAGAGTTTAAGCCGAGGCTGAAATTTTGTTCCCCCTATCGAGCTGGAATTCTGTTAATTGCTATTGCATGCTGAATTTCTTCCCGGGCGTGAAATGTAAACTTTGTGAAATGCAAAGAGGCCACGTTCCCCTTATCCCAGAGGAATGGAAAACACAGTCTATGAGCATGCCCAAGGTCCCCTTTTAGCCCGGGCTAAAAAAAAGATAGCATGACATGGCCTGCCTCACGTGGTCGGCCTGAAAATTCATCCCGTTTACCTCAGACCGGGCTAGAATTTTCTGCGCGGGCCGAAACATTCTTCCCATCAATATCACAGGAAAAAAATAGAGATACCAAATTGGAACATTACTGGGAAATTAAACTCCAATGTTGGTATCTACCATTGTTGGTAGGGTAGGTGACATTGGAGTTCCAATGTTGGATGCTTGATTTCCCAATATTGGTGTTATAAAAGAAGTCTTAAAATAAACTCTTGTTCTTAGGCCATCATATTTCCAAAGTTGGAACTCTACTATAAAATACCAATGAAACCCCCATGACCATGGTTGGTATGTCAATTTTTGTTCAGATAACATGCAGCTTGAAGTCGAGGCAATCCCAAGCCTCGATTTCAAGCTGAGTCTTTGCACCCGGCTGGAACCTGGAAACGTGCTTGTTCCCTGTAAAGCGTCGGCTGAAACAACGGGAAGAGATTCTTGGTTGATTTAGGCTATTCCTTGGGTAGCAATGAACAACGCGGTGCAGCTATGGGACGGGCATCTGTCGGTAATTACTAGACCCTTACCTCATGTTCAACACCCTCAAGACGTTGTTATAAAAGTAACTTACTCAGGGATATGTGGTACCGATCTCAAGGTCCTCGAAGGCAAATTTCCCTGCGAGAAGTCCGTTATCATGGGTCATGAATTCGTTGGGGTTGTGAAAGAAGCCGGTTGTGAAGTTAAACATGTGTCTGTTGGTGATCGGTGAGTGAATGACTACAAAAAATGTTAGCTTAGTCGTGCTTTGAGACCAATGCAAGCTACGCTAGATAAGCTTACGAATTATAAATATTAGCTAATAATTTGACTTAGGGGTACCAACAGAGGAAGGCTTTGTGACTTTCTATACGGTACCACGAATTCACTTTAAGGCTGAGCTTGACAAGGAAAGATTTCCGTACAGGTCCCTACATTAATTATACATGCATATTCCTCCTGACCCTCTTCCAAAAAGAACGAGCGTGAATGGAGTTTTGCTAGGAATATGCATGCATAATGAAGTAGGGACCTGTACGGAAATCTTGCCCCTGACAACCCTCATGCACAGTTTGCACACCACTCTATCAGCTTCAGGAGCCATTAAGCCAACTGGGAGTTGGGACATGATGATTTAACAAATCAACAACAGTTTTCCATGGTCTTTGCTCTCATAGACCATCAAATGACAAAGTCATGATCATCGTAAGATCTTTAAGACTCAAGTGGAACAACAAGCAATAGCCGAGTGGTTCCACTGCCAAGTTACCACTAACAGTTCATGGTCAAGTTACCATAGGGTCCAGGCAGGGGTGTTTTATTTGATTACTCATACAATACACTGATGTGATGTGTGTCACTTTGTTTACCATACATGTACATCTCTACTCAATAAAAAATAATGAGTTGTTTGGGTGACTTGTGTGGCAATCTGTCAAACAGAACTATGAATTTCTTTTTATTGTTATATTCTTTGAGACTAGTTGAACTGTTCCTATAAACATGATTCTCTATTTTCAAAGTGTGGTCATTAACCCCAACACCAGCTGTGGAACGTGTGAAAACTGTGCCAAAGGAACACCTCATTTCTGCAAAGTGGAAGGCTTGAAGTCGACAGTTGGCATAAGGCGTAATGGTGGATGGGCACAGTATTGCCGGTTACCAGCAAAGAATGTTATGCCTCTACCTCACCAGCTTTCATTTGAGATTGGTTTGTTACTTGAGCCAATGTCGTGTGTTGTACATGGTTGGAACCTGTTACAGCCCATCTTCCCTGATTCAGAAATCTTAATTTGTGGAGCTGGCTGTATGGGGCTTCTTTTCATGTGTTTGTTGCACTTCAGGGGTTACAGAGAAGTTATTGTTGCTGAGCTGTTGAAAGGACGGCAGAAGATTGCACAAAAGCTTAATTTTGGTTTTCAAGTTGTTCATCCAGAAATCCTCATTTCTGAAGCAAGAAATGCACTGAATGATGGCGATGAAGACTGGGGCTTTGACATTGTTATTGACTGCACAGGAGATCCCAAGACCCTTGAACAAGGCATGAAATGGCTGCGTCAGGGTGGAAAATTTCTGTTATTTGGAATGTCACCTTCTGGTTCTGAAGCAATAATAGATCCATTTGAAATTGTTGCTAAGGAACTTAAAATAATTGCTTCTAGAATTAATCCGTATACTTTTACATCTGCTATGCAGATACTGCAAGACATGGGACCAAGATATTTGAGTTTTGACAAGCTGGGAATGCGTACTTTTCACCTGCAGGAATTTACTGCCGCATTAGAAATACAACGTAGTGGAGAAATTTCAAAAGCTGTTTTTGAAAATTAGTAAGAGCAGAGTCTTTACAATTTTACTGAGCACAGCCTAATTATCAATCAATGAAATCTTGTTAAATCTAAAATATAAAACCCAAAGAAGCTTGTTGAGCACAAGCACTAACAAGATAAAATCACAAGGGATTTACGATTGGCTGACAGTTATGTCAGGTGTCCTATAAGCTTGGTTGTTGTGCCCTTTTTTGTTTTAAGTTAATAATTTTATCGGGAATAATTTTGATTTGTTAGTGAGAATAGTTCAGTTACAAATAATTATACATGTATGCTGACAATAGCAAAATGTACAGGATCATTGATTCTTCAGAGGACATGCAATCTCTTCAGGCAGATCTGGATATGATTGCTTAAGTGGTGAAGAACTTACATGAAGAAAATGTAAAATTGTGGAAATTTGTACTACCAAAGAAAAATGAGTGGTTCGGGTGGGGCAGCTACTCCAATGGTCAGGAGCTGCAATGCATGCATTCGTTTACATACTGTAAGGACTTCAGTCTGGTCATTAGTTCTGGACCATCATGGAACCATGATTGCAGATACTGATAAATTTCTTGGCTTGGTGAGGAGATACTGTGTGGATATCAAACTGTGCATCCTGCATTATTGACACTCCATGGCAGTTCTACAGTGTATCAAGCCATTACTTGGATATTCTAGTAAAAATCTGGAATCCTCAAACCCAACATAATATAAAATAGATTACAAGCAGAATCAGTAATAGAACCCTCAACTGTACCCCTGACCCCTTAGTGCTTTGACATACAATCATTTTAATAGCACCAAACAGGAAACAACCAACATTCAGTGGAAGCTCTTGTAAGCAGACACCCTTGGGACACAAAAAGGTGTCCGTAACTGGAGCTGGCTGCCTATAGGAATGGTTCCTTGTAGGTGGCCACTACAGGTGTAAGGGCTAGATGGCCACTTACGGGAGCTTGCTTACAGTACTTGCAGCTTGAAATCAATGTTGAGAAGGCACACGCACACAAAAAGAAACAACTATAAAATTATTTTTCGTTGTTGTTGTTCTTTAACCTCTGAATGCAGTGATAATGGCATTAGGCCTGGCCCTTAGGGATTAAAGAACAAATGCAAGTAATTGCAGCCAACATAAACATGAAAGCCAAACTTGAGGGCATTGGCCATACTGGTGTGTCACAAGCATAAAATTCAAGTGTAACCGGTTGTGTGTGAGGGAAAAACAAACACTGCAACTGATATGGCAATGCACTGTAAATTCTGCATTATGATGAACAGCAAAGCAAAGTTGATTGATTAAATTAAGATTCAGAGGCTACTGAGATTTTGTTTTGGGTGTTAGTGTAAACACGAGAACTTAAAAACAAAGCAAAAGTCTCACTCGTAGACCCTGAAAGTGTCTGCAGCCACTTACAGGAATGTCCGCTTATGGGAATGTGTAAGTGGAGAGTTTGGGAGTTAAAACGAGGTTCGGTCAAGGCAGCCGTTAGTAGAGCTGTCCACTTACAAGTGTCCATTTTAAAGAAAGGTTCCACTGTAATAGTCTTCCAAGAATTTCGCAAGTTTGCTGTCAGTACTTAATTTAGCGTTTGATCAAAATATTAAATAAATTGGTTTAAAAAATATTTCAACCCAGTCTCAAATATTTCAGCCAAACCAAGAGTAAATTTAAACTGCATTGTATAGGAAGATCACTGTCTGTATTAATTTTCATTTTGTTCTTTTTCTTTTAATAATTCAGTGTTGAATTGTTTTTGCATGCAACCCTGATTTGCCCCGAGACTGAACTAAAAAACTTTTCCAGGCTTTTCAGAATGATCATCCTATACAGACTATAAACTATAATTATAATTTTCATACGTATTTAAAAAAGAATGATCAGGACGAGGAGGTCCCCTAAATGTCTGCATTACTGGTAGTTGTTGGGGTGCATTCCTTGGCTGTATGGTGCTTTGGCAGGTGCTCTTTTGATACTCACCTTTCCAGTCTCTCCAGTGATGCTACATGTAATGTCGAATAAACTGTATATTAAAATACTAATTTAAAAAATGGAATGTTATTTGTTGAAAGAGGTGCTCTTCCTGGAGTTTCTTTTAATTCTTCTAATTAATACAAGGCAATGTGAGCAATAAGTAAAATTTAGAAAGACAGTTTATAATAAAAAAATACTGAGAAGAAACAATGTTTCAAAGTCATCGCAGCTTCATTTTCAAGTTAAAAAAAAAGATTGTTCAAGTGGAGTTAATTCATACTATTCAAAGTGTGAAAGCTAGTTGACGAATTCGTAAGGTAGATGTCAATGATTGAACTATGCCGATGTTAAAGAATGTTTAGCAAATACTTTAGCACAAATGTAGTCTGACTGCGTATTCAGCAGGGGTTTTCTTTTGTGGATAAATAACATTTCATTGATTGAACAATCCGGTTTTCCGACGTATTTCATTGGAACAGAAAACATTTGAGTCAGGTCAAGGGTGAGGGTATTTGTTCTTCAGTGCGCTGATGAAGGTGGTACTCGGTATAGCCAATATAATCAGCATCGCACTGATCATATTTAAAAGTGTAAACAACACATTGATTCGTCACCAAACGAGGCTTATTCTCTTGCAGCTTGAAATGTGGTATCCAGCTGCCCAGTGTTTTTTCCTTCACAAAATGGTAGCAAACCTCGCTGAATTTGTTTTTGCCTTGCTCCATGATTACTCCTGCATGTTCCCCCCACTCCCTCGGATCCCTAATGCCATAACTTTTAAAATACTTATTGTGTGAAATGTGGGACAATTAACCAAAATAACCACGCTCATAGGACATTTTTTGCTCTCAGCCCTTCAGTAAGGACACGGATGTACAGTAGACCCCTAAGATGAAAATCCTGCCTTTCAGATACCAAACTATTTCTTTATTTTAATTTTTTTGAGGCATGTAGTTCTCAACTTTTCGTACTTCGGTTACTGATACTATTTTGGCAATCAGGTCCGAATTCCAATAAATAAACAGCACTAAAGAGTTCTGCAGTGAATTGTAGCAGGCTATAGACCAAAATTTAAAATGAGTGGAACAGCATGAAAATGGGCACAAAAACTGTTTTTCTCTCTATTCATCCCTTTTAATGATTTTGCCTTTCCTGTTTCTGATATTAAAAAATTACCATCATAAAAAAGCCCAACCTCGACGACAAGGGAGGAAAAGAGAGAGCGTGGGAACAAGCTTGACAAAAGCCATC
>BLFK01000003.1:471322-479487 GCA_014634185.1 Astreopora myriophthalma
GTAGAGAGTACATGTACTCGGTGCATGAGACGGGAAAGTCAATACCAAGGTGGCATCGCGAGAATACAGGAAAGCGTGAACAAGATTTCAGGTGATTTGTTGTTATTCAAAGGACAATAAAGAAGCCTCAATCCAGTGAGACTACTTTGTTTGCTGGTTGTATTATTTTGTGTAACTTTTGACATTTTAAATTTAATATGCTTGATCAAACTAGCATGTTGAGATGTGCATTTAATATCTTTCATTGATCAATCTGATCACTCTACAAAAATCAACACAAAATTTTATCTTTGAAACAGTCTTCCAATAAAGAGAATTGTTATGGATTGCCATTGCAGGTCCAGAGCAGTATGGCCAGAGTGCCAGGAAAATGAACTCAACGTAATACAAACAATCAAATTCTCTTCTTTTGCTTACATGTATGCATAGCTGCTACAAATAATAAAATATGTTTAATGCAAATCTTAATTTTTGAACCGGACTCCCTTATTCTGAACACCACCAAGATTTCAGTCAGTGCAGTACTATTTCATGAACAAAGTATACAAAATTAAAAGCTTAATTTAATCTTGAAATCCTGCAGACTGCAGGTTGATTCTATAACGCTTGCCACAAGCAAGACTTTGTTTGGATTGGTTAAATTTCCTCTAACTTGTAATCTGAACACTCATTCTTTACAACAAATTTCAGGCAGCAACTACAGAATACAGGGCACACAGGGACACCACATTCAAACTAGGCTGAAGTTATTGAAGAACGAAGCACATAACAATAGGCACTATTGTTATTCAATGATAGGGAAATAAGTGGCCCTGCATTCTGTAATTTAGCCAAACTTCATCCTTTGCAGGAACTCCATGAAAAGTTATGCATCTGGGATTTATATTGTCCAACCATGACAACTCACTGAAGCATTTTGTCCTGTTCTGTCACTTAAAATTTTGAGCCTGTAGTGTGCACAGTGACATAGTGCTTAGTCCCCAAGCCTGCAATATGGCAGCCAAAATGACAGACCTGCATTGAGAAGTCAATGCAGACCTTTCCCCTTTCATAAAGCTGTCAAAATGTGTAAGTAACCTCCTAACTACTGGAATATTATTTTGCTTTAACTGTGTCATGCTCTACAAATTAAGCAAAGGAAAACATTTTCCAATCTTATCTTCAGCTCTCCTTTTATTAAAGAAATAATTCAAGACCTTCCTTTTTACTACATTTACATGTATTAAGAGTTACTCTTTATCATGTTTTAATGTTTTTAGATTCTAGTTTTTAGTTTCTAAGTTTGTTAGAGTTAATCTGTTGTAAAGCACCTCGAACAAAATGTGTATGCTATAGAAATGAACTATTATTATTGACACTTTTATTGATATCGTGGTTTTAAATGATCAATAGCATAACGAGGCTAGTCCTAGGCTATGCTATAAAATGTACAATATATTATGAATGTTCAGTTAGACTATTCCTTTCAACGTTCTCTTCAGTTCTTTCTATCTCTTATAGGTATAAAAGTTCTTGACTATTTCAACGTTTTGTGACATGATCCATTTCTGGCTTTTCATTATTAGATATTGTGTCTCTTCTTCGTTCTTTCCTGTTAAATGTTCATTGATATCGTTCTTCAGGCTTTGGTGGTATTCTGCTAGGAAATCAAAAACTACATTTACTTGGTTGACTTTGTAATCAGGGTATTGATGTTTAATACCCGCCCTTAGCTCTCTGTATTTGTCTTGCTTGGTCTTCCACCTGTCTGATATCAAGCCTATACCACAAACCGTTCCTTCGATGAGTAGCCATGTTTTCTTCTCCTTGTCAATTACTGCAATATCAACCTTGTTTGCGTTGTTTTCCGATTTTTTTTCCATATGGAATTCAATGTTCTAATTTATTTTGGCTAGTGAGTTCTCTATGACCGGTATCGGTGGTCTTTGTTGATACCAAGGTCGTTTGTGATTGCTTTCCTCATTGAAACCATAGACTGAGAGTAGGTAGTGGTAGTAAGGTCTCAGCATTTTATCATGACGTGACGTGTATAGAGACTGGGCTATCTTTGAGCATGCGCTCATTACATGGGTGACAGTCTCTTGCTTTTGTGAGCACATTCTGCAATTCAAGTCATCTACGTGCTGCTGTAGTTTTGCCTTTTCATACGTCTTAGTTGGTAGGAGCTGTTGTCGTAGGTTGGTATTCACACTGTATACGATGTCAGGTATGTTTCTCCATTTTTGTAGCAACTTGCACACGTCAGCGGCCATTTCTTTGTCTTTGCTTTGTGCTGTCGTGAACGCTCCAAGCCATTTCTGTTCTGTTGTCTCCTTCATATAGATACTGTTTTTTGCTTGAGTGAGGAAGTCTGAGATGTGTTTTGGACTTCCCTGCTGGACTTCGATGGTTTTTTGGTCTTCATTGGTGAGCACTGTCTTTGTTTTGTCAAATGTGATGGTAATTCCGAGGCCTTTAGCGTAATTTGTTGCACCTTTAAGGACTGATTTTCGTCCTTCAGCAATCTTCGATTCTTCAAATCTTCGTACTAGTTGTAGTCGTGGATCTTCACTTCTCATAAGGTAATGGATACCTTGATTTTTGTGATCTTGTAAGTTGTTTCAATCTCTGTAAGGCCCTGACCTCGCTGATAGGTTGGTAAGTATAATATCTTGGTTGACTCACTGTTGTGCATCCCGCCATGCTCTTGGATTGTTTTCCTTGTTTCTCGGTCCAGCTGTCTCAGGTTGTTTAGTCTCCAATCAACTGTCCACATGTGGTATTGTATAACTGGTAGGGCAAATGTGTTGGTTGCCTTGATTTTTCTAGGTATGGATATATTTGAGGACCAAATTACGTTTAGTCTCTTCAAATATTCTTTGCTGACTTGATCAAATACTTCGTCATCTAATTGTGCAAAGTTCTCAAGCTTTCCAAGGAACTTGTAGTGATCTTTATCTTGTAACACACTGATGGAATCATTCTCATTAAGAGTAAGATTTTCAGCTGACACTAATTTCCCTTTACTTACTGTGACGGTTGCGCATTTGTCTAGTCCCCATTCCAGTCCTATGTCACTAAACATGCTTTCCATTCGTCTAGTTTCTATCATTGCTTTAGTTGGTGTCCTGTGGTATGTCTTCAAATCTTCTACGTAAAGAAGATGTGTTAGTTTATGTTGTAGTAGCTTTGTCAGAGTATATCCTTGGTTGTTTCTGAGTGACCATGAAATTGGGTTTAGACACATGGTGAACAGTCTAACACAAAATGAATCCCCTTGTAGTATTCCGCGCTGCAGAGATATTGGGCCAATTTTATCTTTCCCATCTTTAGTTGTGACCTCTAGGGTTATCTCCCATTTCTTGATAATGTTCTTGATAAGGGCTGTTAGCTTTGTTGGTAGTCCATGATGCTCTAGGCACAGCTCAAGCCACTTGTGTGATACTGAATCAAAGGTCTTCTTTACATCTACCCATACACAGGTTATGTTTTTCCTGTTGAATTGTGCGTCTTCTAGTATTGCTTTATCGATCAGAAGGTTATCAATGCATCCCATAGATCCTTGCTTGCAGCCTTTTTGATCAATTTGCATAAGCTGGTGTGTTGCTTCGTGTTCTCTCAGTAATTCATCAATCACTGATGTTATTGCTTTATACAGTGTACTTAAGCATGTGATTGGTCGATGATCTTTGGCAGTCGGTTCTTCTTTCTTAGGAATCATGATACATCTTCCCTCCTGTAGCCATGATGGTAGTGGGAGTTCCTTGTTGATAATTTCTGTTAGGGCTGTAGCAATTTGTGGGTGTAGTGCAGTAAGCTTCTTGATCCAGAAGTTGGTGATCTTATCATTTCCAGGGGATGACCAGTTTTTCTTTTTCTTGATGCTGTTGTAGTAGAGCTCTGCTGTTATTACTACAGGTTGAGTGGATTGTGCTGGTGCATGTGATTGTAGTATAGATCTAACCTCTTTGATCCACTTAGACTCTAGGGTTTCATTTGCTGCTGTTTCCCATATAGGTCTCCAAAACTGTTCAAAGTCCTGTGTTGTTAAGTTATTGTGCTGTTGACTCGTTGTGTGGTTTGGTTTCTTGTATTGTGGTCGTGTGTTGTCGGGATCAGATCTAATGATGTTTCGGCAGTGTTCATAGAATTGTGATTCATGTTCATCAAACTGTTTGTTTGCTTGGTGTCTTTCTGATGCCTTCTGTTTTTTGTTTTTTTCTTGTTTTTTCAGTCGCAGTTGATTCAGTTTACGTTCTTTAAGTTGAGTTAATCTTGCTATTGTGATGTTTGCTTTCATTTGGTGTCTCATCCATTGTCTGTTCTTTCGCATTTTAGTCGTTAGTTTCCCATTCATTCTAATTCTTCTTATTTCTTCTGTTATTTGTGATATTTCCTTTCTCAAATCCTTGATCTTGTTTTCAATTTGTCTTAACCACTTCGGTTGGTAATCCTGTGTCTTTTTGCCTTTGTTTTGTTGGCACTTTTGTTTTTCCGTGCTTTCTTTCCAAGCCGCTGCAACTGAGTAAATGGCGCAATTACATTGCCAGAGGTAGTCCCTTGGGTGTTCTTTGGGATCTAAAGTAATTAGATCGGATGCGATGTTTCCTAGTTCTTTAATATCCTTGTTCTTAGGAATGTTTTTACAAAAAGGATTGCTCGTTCTTTCTGACCAGCTTTTCCCTTTAATTTGACTAGTAATTTCGTACCATTTCTTTGCATTGTTGGCTATCGTGATGTATTCTTCGCTCGGTTCATTATTAATAGCTTTGTTCTGTAGTCCCTTGTGTCGTTGTCGTAGTAGTGGTGTTTGCATTGTCGCCTATTGTTCCGCTTCGTTCACTCGTTGTTGGCATTGTTTGGTTTCTGAGCTCATTATTCAAGAGTTGGCTTTCCGGTTGACTTATTTCCTCCGTAATTTTTGCATATTGATCTCTTAGATTTTGTGAAGATTTCTTTAATTCTGCATAACCTTTAGCGTCCCAAAATCGTATAGTCAGTTCCACTATACCTATCCTTCGTCCGCTTTCTTTCCTTGGGCAATCTTGTGAGGAATAAAGAGCGTTTGCTTCCCTTCTTGAGTCTACCAGATCTGCATTCATTTTCGTGGTCCATTTGGTTCGCTTGCAAGATGTTTTTCCAGCATTCGTTTCACCAGCTTCATTTTAAGTTTCTTTTTGGCTTCGAACGTGTTGCATAGTTGTAGATATTATCCAAAGAACCAGTAGTTGTGAAATAAAACGCATGATAAAAGCGTTAAACTTCAGTTATTACAGAGCGCTCGGACTTGCGTCCGCTCGCTTGGATGCGCTATTATTGTCATTCAACTATTATTATTATTATTATTATTATTATTATTATTATTATTATTATTATTATTATCACAACAATAGATCATTCATTCTATCTTGAAATATTCTGCAATCCCACATCTTAGTGAACAGAACACATGTACACTTGGCCAAAAATGATAATAGGGAAGTAAAGAGGACATGAGAAATGACCACAGTATTTGAAGTCTGCCATAGCAATGGTTTTGTACATGTAGATGTGTACTTGGTGCATGTAAGGTTCTTCTTGTTAAAGCTTCTCTTGTTTCAAGACATTTTCTCATTTCAAATGTAAATTAATAATTGTCCACTTGAAAATTACTCTCTGTATTTAATCTTACTAGTCATTAATTTTCTAAGACAGTTTAGACTCTCGTTGGTAAGTGACCACCCTGATTATCATGTCCATGCAGTCCACCTTGTGGAGGTCCAGGGATGAGGTGGTCTGCATTCTGGCAACTATAAAGAACTGACTTCCATGCTCCTATACCCATTTACATGTAAACTCATCCAGCACATTATAAACCCATTGAATTTTACCATTCAGAGGCTCCTTTGTAAAGCAGGCAGGCCTACAGAAGCTGGAACATTATGCATTCTTGTAGTTTGTTTCATGTTAATTTCCTTTCTGTATATGATCCTTGTTAGCTTTACTACACATGGTCTAGTCATTGACTTGTAATTCATAACTTTTAAGTTATACAAGTAATAAAAGTACTTACATGAGATGTGCGTGCACTCTTTTGTTTGAGATGCTTTTGTTGAGCAATGTCTTGTTGAGTTGCCAAAACAAGGTAACCCACCATTGGCTTGATAAGGGCTGTCACATTGCCGAGTCTGAAGGCCATCATTACATTCACTCCAGTCTGACCAACCACCATTTACAACTGGAGGTGCAAAAAATTAATTACACTCTGGGTAAATGTTAGATTTAACCATCATTTAATCTCAAAGAATAATTGTGAAGATGGCTATGATGATCGGAATAGTCTTTAATTACCCTCAGCTAAACGAGTAATTCCAGCTAACAGCCAGAGACTAACTCAAACACAAGACTTCCAGGTTACAAATAAATTATAGCTCATAACCTACAGTACACATCAGAAATAAGCGACCGATGCTCATGCAAAACACATGCATGCTTTTTGTCTTAATGCTTATGTTAAGGTGGCCTGAAATAAACTGAAATGTTTATTTCAGGCCATTGTTTTTTGGAGAAACTTCAACGAAGTTTCTGAATCATATAATCTCTGGTTTGGGCTAATAACTGAACTTAGGATCCCCATACAATGGTGAAATTTACCCTGGAAACCAAGCAAGCATCGTCTATTTATTTTACAATATTTTTACCACAAAACCTGAGTCACCATTCATACACTGAATGACAGTCTACCGGACCACCAAAATAGACTTCACTTGCCTGATTTTGAAAACAGGACAATTGTCTCTTTTTGTGTGTCTTTTTTCTGTTTTCGGATGAGGCTATAATGAAGTTCATGGAAATGTCTTCACAACAGTGAACTTTGGTGGTTAAAAAAAACGAATTTTTGCAATAACTACCTCAACTTTTTTTGCTACCTACAGATTTTTTTATAATGCACATGAAACATGTGCTAAGTTAATTACATGTACAGTTGTCACTAAACAAATGATAAAAATTCACCACCTGGAAACAGACTGAAGTTACAGGACATATATATATACAGTTATAAGAATTTAGAGACCATCACGATAAAATTACCATAATATATCTGTGACATGCACGTGCTTTGAGTTTTTACAGCACTTTCGATTCAAAACCTGACGCAAGGAGGTGTTGCTTACACAAGTGTGCTTGGCTAATTAAACTTTTGGAGGCCCCTTAATGCAATTTGCTTTGGTTCACAGTTGAATGCAGCCTTCCCCTCCCTTTCCTTTTGAATGCCTGCTGTGCAGCTTTTTCCCTCTTCACTTAGAGTAGTGCATGTGAAAGCGGTAGCAAGAGTTTTCTTTCCATTATAAATGCATTCTCAGTGCTTTGCGGCCTTCTAAAGCATTATATGGAATGGAAAATGCAGTAAAACAGTTTTTAAGTGAAATGAATGTACTAGTTTCAAACATTTCCAAATGCACTTGGGTTAGTGCATTTCTATTAACTAACACATTTTAAACCCATTAACATGGACATGTAAGCACTCCACTACATGTAATGTACAGTGCATTAATTTTTTTATTGATTACATGTATCTTTCAAGGGACATCAGTAGCTGTTTTCTTCTTGAAAAGGGAAAGAGGTGCTTCATCAAAATGGACATAACATCCAATGTACATTGTAATTTCTACTAAATTGATGCAAGCATAATCAAAGAAAGTCTAAGTTAACTCGTAACAGGAGTTGAATCCAGGATCTTGCAGCACCTAGATCAGATGCTCTGTCACTGAAATTACATGACTTGTATGAGCTAGATGATGTAGGCTGTTTATTAAAGGACTGAAATATAACTATAATTTATACTTTCATTCAATACTCCTATAAAATAGTGTACAATACTGTCTAGAAATGACTGACTGAAAGTTAAGCAATCTTGCATTAACCACCAGGCTAAAGCATTACAGTACAAACTTATGCGCTTCCTTCATCAGCGAAGTGTGTCCCTTTTCTACCGCCCTCTCTTCGAACTGTTGCACTGCCCTCATAGAGGGATCCATGTTCTGACAGAGCTTCATTGCAGCCTTGATCTTGGTCAACTTGTATTCTCTCTCAACCAAGCGCAAGCCACGCCCTCCTTTCTCTCTTGCCAAATACATTATCGCTGTCCAGCTTAAGGGAATTGCTTCCCACCGTTTTCACAGATGATTATTGGGGGGGGGGGGGGG
>BLFK01000003.1:487318-527318 GCA_014634185.1 Astreopora myriophthalma
CCCCCTGAGGTGTACCCTTCTTTTCTCTCCTCCACGAGCAATAAGAGGAGGGAAAGTACGTGACCAGAGAAAGCAATGAGACCAAATGGTAGAATTTAAAACTGAGAATCCTTAATCCAGGAAAGGGCGCTGACCGGAGGTGTACGACCGCCGAGTGGTGGGAGCCAGGCTTTGGTTGACGTAGGCTGTTACGCGATGACACAGATGTGCGAGTCCAGGGACTGGAGAGGCTGTGCTGAACGCTTGAGGGGCCACCCTGTGGAATCTCTGCAATTCAAAACGAGAAAGCGCGTCAGCGATACCGTTGGAGTGACCAGGGAAGTGCATAGCCGAGACACAGAACGAATCGCGAGCAGACGCAAGCAACAGACAGTGCCTGAGTGCTGCGAGTGCGTCGTCATGACAGAAGCGGCGAAAGGTCGCCGCTACGACAGCTTGGTTGTCGCACAAAAACTGAACCCGCTGTCCCGACCAGTGGTAGCCCCATACATGGGCAGCTACGACAATAGGACAAAGCCCTGTGACTGCAATGCTAGAGCCACGATGGGAAGGTCCCCAGCTGCTTGTAAATGGAAGACCATTCACGTAAGCACAAAAACCGAGAGAACCAGCTGCATCAGTGGAGACTCGCAAGTCGCTGAGCTGGTACCAGTATGGGGATAGAAAGGAACTCAAGCTGTTCTAGTCCTGGAGGAAAGCGAGCCCCCAGAGGAGATGTAAACGTGTCTCCTGGTTCAGGCGAAGAAAACGTGAACGAGAGCGGCAGCCACAAAGTAGACCTATAAGACGACACAGGAAGGGTCGACCAGGTAGACCACCTTAGCAACATGATAAAGAAGAGAGGGACTCGAGCTCGGAGCGACGGTCTATCCGACCAGGGGAGGAGCAGTTCGCAGAGGGCAGTTACCTTTTTTGGAGGCAGGCGGGCCGTTAAGGCTAGGCGGTCCAGCTCGATACCCACAAACGACAAGCAGTTGGCAGGGCCTTCCTTTTTTGGAAGCAAGTGAGATGCCAAGACGCTCCGCAAAGGAATAGATAGACCACAAATTTTCCCGACACTTACGGAAGTTAGTGGTGCCTATGGTGAGAAACTTGTCCAGGTAGTGCAACAGGAAGCAGACTGCATACATGTAGTTATCAAATGGTAAAGGATCCAGTGCACGCCTTCAGCAAAGCGATTGAATGTGAAGCGAAGGGCTTATAAGCGAAGGGAGAACTGTGAAGCGAAGGGCGAAGGGGAGTGCTCGATCGACATAGAAGTGATCTCGCCATGACAGGCCAAGCAGGAAGCGGTCCAATGGGTGAATGGGAAGCAGGCGGTAGGCATCTCGGATGTCCATTTTAGCGAGCAGCAGGACAGAAAACAATCATCTGGAGTGATGCCATCGTTAATGCTTCTTCCTTTAGGCAAGGAGAGGTCCACATCAAGCAGCCATTTGCCTGGGCGACAACGCTTGGGGATTACTCCGAAACGACTGACGTGAAGGGAGGGAAGGGGCAGGGAGAGGAATGGGGCCAGCCGTGCGACTGGTTGCTGTCTCTTTGGCTAGGTAGGTGTCCGCCACCTGAGGGTTCTGCAGTGCAGAGGCCATGCGCTGAGAAGCTTACTGGAGAGATGGGAAGCGGGCTGCTGGAAGCCAATCCGGAAGCCTGCGGAAAAGCCACGGATGAGGAACTCGCCAAACGGGCGTGAAGGATGGTAGCGGAGCTCGGTCTTCAGCACTGGAAGAACGATCCGGTAATTGAAATGGAGGATGCTGAGGGGAGAACTGGGAATTGCAAGGTGTAGCTTGCGGAGTAGCCAGGATGAAAGGAGACATTGGCGGGACTATCACGGGGCGGTGGCAGCAAATGGAAAAACCACTGGAGCAGTAGCCAGAATTCCATGATCGGCATATCTCTGAGCCTCAAGTCGTACCCTAGGCTTCGCTGCTGCGACGTGACTCAGAAGGGCGACGAAAGAGGTTGCTCGACGCCGATCTGGTCTGGTCTCCTGGTATAAGCGTGGTGGAAGACTTCGAGGTCGGTGGAAGCCCAATCCAGAGGGGTGGGAGAGCACGCAGCCTTCCGACGGAAGCTGCGGACCTAGCGTAACAATACGTCAGAATTGGGGAAGCTGCGGTACGTGCGGACGATTATTGCGAGGTGTTTTGAGCAAGTCCAGGGTTCGGGAGGGATTCAGCCATGTTTGGAGGGATTCAGCCATGTTTGGAGGGATTCAGCCATGTTTGGAGGTAAGTTGAGGATCACCGGGCGTTGCAATACATTACCAAAATCAAATAGGATGGCTTCAACTGACTTGACGTTTACTCTGTTTTGAGTGGAATCAAAACTACACTTGTAGCCCCCTTACACTTCCACTAAATCTGGCACGGCACGACCTAACGGCACTCCTAAATTTCGGTACCTTACCTATGTTTTTCGGGCACGGCCCGGTATATGTTTAACGTATAAACAGAACTGACAGAAGGCTTATAAGGCACCCGTGCACGAAATTTTGGGGGTGCCGAACACACCTCTGGAGGATAAACAGTACCAAACGTTCTGCAAATGTAAACCGAATGCGATGCCGTGCTCCGTGTGAAGCGGTCGGTGCTATTTCGAAGAACGGCCACTGCGCCAACCTAGTTCCCAGGCTCTCTCTTTCTCCTGCCCCTCCCTCGCTCCAGGGGGTGGGAGGAAGAGAGACCTAGGAAGAAGGTTGCCACTGCTCATGTGATTTTGCAGGCAACATGCGAAATTCACAACAATTAACTGTGTAAACAGGAGTGCCATGCCACGAAACATCGGTGCCGTGCAACGGTTGAGGAGTGACGTGCCATTTTGGTTGTGCAAAAGGGGCTAAAATTTATCTCAAAATAATCGCGTTGCCGCGGCATAAGGAGCCCACTTCTAAATTTCGAACTATCGACCAATAAGGAACAGTGATCTATTGTACATTTTCGCAAGAGTACGTGACGTTACCGGACGACCTTTCGCCTCTTACCCCTGGGGGTTAGAGCTGACATTTCAGACTACAAATACGCATGCTCCCAGTTCCTCTCGGAAATCCTTTCAGTTTTAGAAAATTTTCCCTCAGACGCACCAAAACTTCCTTGGGGTTTTGTTCAATGGTAAACAACCATGTCTGTGGCCACAGTTAAAGGGAAATGTCCCTCTAAGGCTTTTTCAGCTTTTTGCTGAATCTGTTCCTTGGGTGTACCTAACACACAGTTAATACTGATATTGGGCAATCCGTGTTAGAAATTAAAAAAACCCTTATTCACAAGAAAAGCCTATGATTGTTACAAAACAAGAACCAAAAAAAGAAGAGAGAGACACTACAAGGAACAGTACTACAATACGTTCACACAATTTTATTCAAAACACTGTGAAAAATAGAAATCCATGCGAAGATAAGAACAAATAAAGGGCTCCACTTCTCACAAGGTTTAAAGTTTATTGTTCTCTGTAACAGCAAAGTTATCTTAAAATTACTCCAATCTACTGCGTCTACTCAGTCTACTCTGTCTACTCTCCTACTCTTGTTATACCACCGCAACGGTACCATTAACTCTAGCATTACTTTTAACACGCTTTATTAACAAGACTGGTACGTGTTGAACTGCCTGGACAGCGGCAAGAAAATGAAGTGTGAACTGAACTGAAGTGGTTAAAACTAGAATAAAAAGAAACAGAAAATGTTACAAAGTGAACTTACGTAAAACAGAAAACTCGACGGAAGACAACACTTACATTTGTTTTGGAGCTGGGTAACTGCGTATAGCGTTGAAGAATAGAAAGAAACTACTCCACAGGCGAAAGAAACTGCACTGGAGGCGAATAGACGGAACTTAAGAGGAGAACTGAAGATAAAAATGGAAAATATTCTCATTTGCTTCATTTGTAGCACATGACATAATTAAGGCAAATATTCCAGTATTTGGGAGGCTACTTACATTTTGACGTCTTTATGAAGAGGGAAAGGTCCACATTGATCGCTCAGTGCAGGTCCGCCATTTTAGCTGCCATGTTGCAGGCTTGGGGACTAAGGGTGACGTCACTGCGCACACTACAGGCTGAAATTTAGTGACGAAACATGAGAAAA
Source organism: Astreopora myriophthalma (assembly GCA_014634185.1). Taxonomy (NCBI): domain Eukaryota; kingdom Metazoa; phylum Cnidaria; class Anthozoa; order Scleractinia; family Acroporidae; genus Astreopora; species Astreopora myriophthalma. Next base: position 491,406 of record BLFK01000003.1, read on the forward strand.
TGGTTCAGTGAGTCGTTGTGGTTTGATAATAAAAATCCCAGATGCGCAACGTTTAACAGATTTACCGCAAATGATGAAAATATTTCTTAAAGAATGGGTGTTCGGATTACGAGGGAAAATTTAACTAATCCAAACGAAATATTGCCTGTCGCAAGCATTATAGAATGCTCCTGCAGTCTGCAGTATTTCAAGATCAAGTTCTTAATTTTGCGAGGAAAAAAGCAATTAGTATACTTCATTCAAAAAATAGTACTGCACTGACTTGGTGGTGTTCAGAATACGGGATTCCGTTTCAAGACTTAAGATTAGCATTAAAAATAGAATTATTTCTAGCAATTACGCATGAGCAAAAGAACAGAAATCGATTGTTTACATTATGTTGAGTTCATTTTCCTGGCGCTCTGGTAATACGGCTCCGGACCAATGGTGGCAATCCATAGCAATTCCCTTTGTAGGTCCCGGACTGTTGCAAAGACAAAATTTTGTGTTTCACTTGTACAGCGATCAGATTGATCTATAAAAGATATTAAATGCACATTTGAACATGCTAGTGACCGCTAGTTCGACCGAAGCTTATGTAATGTTTAAAAAACGAGCAGCAGTGCATTATCGGGTATAAAACACGAGGCATAGCCGAGTGTTTTTAGACCCGATTAAACACTGCTGTTTTTTGAACAGCTTTAAAAACTTATGTTGCAGATCTTTTCATTTTTTTAAACAATCCTTGGGTTTTCTATTTATTTTCCCAGGTAAAACTGGAGGTAAAAATTTAGCCGTGTTTTATCAGATGTAAAGACACTCACTAAAATTAATTTTCCTTGTAATTTCTTCATAAATTGTTAATTAGTTTTTGACTAAATATTAAATCCCAAAAGTTACGCGAAATAATACAACCGGGAAAAAAAAGAGTTTTCACTGGGTTGAGGCTTCTTTATTGTCCTTTGAATAACAAATGATCACCTGAAATCTCGTTTATACCTTCCTGTATTCTCGCAGATGTCACCGTCTTATTGACTTTCCCGTATTTATACCCACTGTGCACATGTTCTTCCTACTTTTGGAGTTTTGCTTGCTCCTTCTTTTTGGGACTGTGAGTTTCCTGCATCGGCCCGACCGAATAGAGTTCAAGTTTGGCACTTGCTACATGTCACGGTTGAGCTACCTACGAAACAAACGTGTAACACTGGCGAGCGAAACTGTCCAAAATATACATTTGGAGGATCACTGAAAATTCTTAGTGAACAGAGATGCATCGGTTGTGCGCAATGACGTCGGAACCTTGCAGGAGGCATTCCTTTTTTGGAACTAACGGAAAGAAAAAACACACAACATGGCGGACGTTCAAATTGGAGAAACAACCGCGGATTTCGGGCAAATTCAAGGCCTTTCAAGAAGAAAGAAGGCTTTTCCTTTTTTTTTTTTTTCATCCAAAGTAGATGATATTTCGAAAATAATCAGCCACATAAAAAAGTTGGCTTTTTACCTTCAGTTCTCCTTTAAGGCAAACTGATTGCACTGAAAACAAAGCCAGGTGAACTGAAGATGACCTTATAAGGCCCGGTTCAAACGTCGAACTTCTCATGTGCCGAATACAATGCAAATGAGCGAGAACAATAAATTTTTCTCAATTGCATTAGATTCGGTACATGTGAAGTTCGACGTTTGAACCGGTCCTTAGGCTAAATACTTGCCAAGAAACACGAATATATTACGCTAGATTACTTGACTAACACACTCCGCACGCACAACAAACTAACAATAACATTCTAAGAAAAGACTACATGACACTAATGATGAGGCGTCTACACTTGTATTTCGAAGTAGTTTCATCCAGAAAAGAACGCAGCACTGGTGACTAGAAGCAATACAACTAGAAGCGAAAACTTTGAGTTAATTGGAAACTTGTGAAGTCGGTTTTGATCTGTATTTGCAATATATGAAGGTTGTCAAGTCGTCTAGTCCCATCAAGATGTTTGCTCTTAGGGTGCTCTGTTTGCTGATGACTATGAAATACCAACCAACGTCTTCACTTATTTCGTAAATGAAAAACTATTGTAAAATAAACCATATTTAGCGAGGACGATCTCACAGCCTCACCCTGTGTAGGACAGTTTTAAAATCTTTTTATTACATAATCGTACTAATTTTTACCCTGTTTAAATCAGAGGAGGCCGATAAAATAACACCCTGTCCAGCGGTATGTCCCTGTATTGGTTATATAATGTAATATTCTTCCCCGGGTATTGCTATTAATGAGGAGTGGAGAATCGCTCTGGCCTGGGACACGCCAGCGGCAGTCGCGAGATGGAAAAGAAGCAAGGGTCAACTCAAACCCAGCTTCTTGGAAAGGTGGGCTGGTGGGGGGGGGGGAGGGGTGGGTAGAACGTGCTTCCCGGCCGGCGGCCTCGAGTAAAGTGATACAGGGAACACGTGTCTCTTTTATTACCTCATTTGCATTATCCCCGGCGACTCATATTACGATGCAAATAGTACTTAGATAGCCCTTAACCCTACTCCCACAAGGGGAGTAATTGTTATCCAAAAAGCGCTACACGTATAACTCCATAGTTTCTGAACACGAGTACAAGAGATCATCTATTAGGCAAGATATTTTGTATTTTGCATAGATGCCAGCATGTAACAAACACCACCCGTACCCGTATACCCATGTCGGGGCATCATACGGTCTACCTTTGAGGTGTACCTATTCTTGTAGTTCCTAATGTTTTCGGATATACGAATTCGTCTCCTATAATATTCGGAAGTTATCTCTAACCATATTTATGACAACGTCTCCTAAAATCTTTGTGGAGTCCGGTAGGGCACCAAGACGACAGGCATACAGTAAAACACAACATACTTTAATGCGACAACCTGCACGATACACAATACAGCTCACAACCCCCCGCCTCGCTACTCTTGGTCAGCGGTAACTTCATGTTACTACAATCTTCGCTGAAAAAAAGGACAAGTATGTAATGTAGAGTTTTCGATTTGAGCTGTCGCGATTGCTGAAACTTTCGCAAGCAACCAAACAGCCACCTAGAAATTTCTACAGTCTAGATGTTCCCCTAGAACATCCGAACAGATAGATATTTTGTACGGCAGGCCCAAACTCACTAAACCAGCTTGTAAAGCACTGCAGCAAACATCTTAAGCAAATCTAAGGAATTCCAAGAGATCTCGTTGTTGGGTGCCCCTGATCAATACATTTAAAATGAAGTGTTCCAGGCAAATTCTAAAGATCTTATGGACAGAATACAATTAGAGTTCTCGGCAAGAGAAGAGCTTCAAGTGGAAGACCAATGGCTAGAGAACATTGTGACCAGACAAAAGCTATAAAAAGTCGATCACCTGGGAAAGGGTGAGGGATTACGAGAGATTATACTAGAAGGAAAGATAATTGGGAAAAGAGAAAGAGGAACTCTAAAGCTAACAAGACACTGGGCCTAATATCTCGTAGCTGTAGGGGTTTTGCAGACGTCAAGATTCACAATATTGCTCTTTTATTCGACAAGACACAATATTGCTCTTTTATTCGATCTAAGTTAGAGTATGGCTCCACTGTTTGGTCCCCATACACCCAACAGAATATTGATATGATAGAACGTTTGCAGAGACGAGCTACCAAGCTCATTGTCAAGTCAGGCATAGATTACGCCTCCCGACTAAAGAAGCTCAACCTTCAAACTCTTGAGCAAAGATGCTTCATGGCAGATATCATATTTCTATGCAAGGCTCTTAATGGTTTTTTGAATGTGGACCTGTCTAATTATTTGAATTTCTATTCCGTGAAAGATCGTTACATTGTCAGGGGTACTGACGATACGAGGCTTAGAAAAAAAAATGCAGGGACGAATTATTTTAATTTTCTTATTTCAATAGGATAGTTCATTGCTGGAATAGCTTACCGAATAGCATTCATAACCGTTCTTAGAAGCAATTTGATGAAATATCTAAATTAGTCTTAATATTTGAATTTGATGCTATATAATGCAATATTTGTATATAATGCAAGTTACTCAACTCCATAGGATAGTGTATTTTTAATTAGGATATTGTTTACATACTAGTATTTATAATAGTCCTATTTTCAAGACTTTTAGAAGTCTTCTGATGAGTATTTAAATCTGTCTAAATTGCATGTATCTTTTAAATATCTTTTGGGTTTATTTTTATTCAGTATATTTTTAGGAGATCTGCCTCGTATGGGGTCACGGACTCTTTTGTGGATCATTCTTATGGCACTTTATTTCCATTCCTTGTTTCCCCTTGTAGTTGTATATGTCGCCATTAAATTGTAATAAAAAAGGGAAAGAGATATTCAAAACGCGTTCAATAAGCCAATAACAGAAGCAGCAAGATCAGCGTTAGACAGGTAGCGTTTCCGAAGTGCGATCATCTTTGAGACATGTTTATCAAAATTGAGCTTAGAGTCATTTTTAACGCCCAATAAACAAATGTATTCGCTTCTTTTGATCTCTGTGCCATTAACCATAAATGAAATATCGTGTGATTAACCCCTAAAATCATTGACTGGAATTTACTAGGATTGGCCATTAATTTAAACGATTATGCTCAAACCTATGAACTGCTACAAAGAGTTCACCATTAGTCTCTTAGCTTATAAATAGCTAAGTGATCGCTGTCAGAACTATCACGCACAGTTGCTGATTATCGCCACACGCATTCAGCTTAGGGAAGGTACGCTTTTTATTGGGGGCGGGGGTGGGCCGGGGCTTCTGAGGGGAGGGTCCTTAGTAATTTTTTTACAAATTGGGGAGGGTCAAACCTGTTTTATTCTCAACCGGGGAGGGTAACAGTTTTTTTTTTTGGCAAGAAAAAAATTACTCCATGTCGCTTCTATTTTGTATATACAAGCAAAGCTACCAGTCAAGATTAATCTAAACTAGTAATAGTTCTCATGCACTAAATCTGCTCCCGTTTTTTTTTATTATTGAAAACAATTAAATATTATATTATTCTGTTATCCTCCAGAGGGTGTCCTCTGGACGTAATAAGATGGCGCTTTAGTGGTCTTTAGTCTAATTAGTCAGACATGTAATAGAGAAATCGCCGGCCGTTTCTTCAGTCGTGGAAATGGTATATCTCTGCTTCAGGTGTATGCAACTACAGGTCTTAACCTTCTTTGGAAAGTTATGAACACAATATTTCTATATGGACTACCAGACTGCTTGTTAAATAAACTGCAACGAGTACAGAATGCTTGCGCCAGACTAACCTCTTATTTATGAACTACACTGGCTACCGATTAGATATAGAATCGAGTTTAAAATACTTTTAATTACTTTTAAGATTCTTAATTTTTTAGCGCCTACTTATTTATCGTCTCTTATTTCTCTTAGGCTCCCACCCAGATATAATCTAAGGAATTCTAGCGATAAACTTTCACTTCGTTATCCGCGTTTTAAATCAAAAGCTATCCTTGGTGACCGTTCTTTTACCTGTGCCGCACCGAAACTTTGGAATGTTACTCTCGAGCTTATAGAAACGTTTTCAGCTTTAACTGCCCATCAATAACTTAATTCACTTTCTCAGCTTGAGTCCAGAGCTGGACGTAAGTCAGGTAGGAGCTTTTATGATAGGACTGGGAATGTAGCTGACAAAGAAATGAATCCATGACCCTGACCATCTTGGTACAAATGCCGGGAGAGTAACCAGTCGACCTCGTTGCATGGTGAAGACTAGAAGTAAGCAGTCACCACGTTGTGATCTACATCTCCAGTAATGCGTATGCATCGTCAGACAAATGATGATACAGTATATTGTTATTCTAATTGATAACATGGCAATTCTCTACCTTGTGCCATCAATAACGGGGGACCAGAAGACTAGAATTTTTCCGAGGACACGTACACAAAAAATGTGCTGCATGCCTAATGCTTGCGCTCCTTTGTGAGTTATAATGGAAGCCTGTGACCACTTACTTACAGGCTATTTATCGTTTACAAGCAGGAAGCGGTTGGCCATGGGTTTTTTAAACGCGATGTTTTTAATGGAAAATTCAATCCGTTGAAGTCGGCGTGTTCTCTTTGTACAATTCTCTCAAATTCAAGCGGAGCCCGGCGGAACGTTCATAAAACAGGGAAATCAAATAAAACATTTATTTTCCATTTAGAAATTCCTGTTGGAAATTCTTGGACTACCTTTTCTGACTTTTCTAAAATGTTGGAAATTTTCCGGTCCAGCACACCAAAATGGCTTCACCATTTACATTTCAATCGAAATATTTCCCAGGTTTGTCTTGGTCAACAACCATGATGATCTTGGTTAATCAACCATATTGCAAGCTTAACCATGGAGGCATATAAGCAAACAAACAACAACAACAACAACAACAAGCTTTGAGGGCATTTAGTTTTGTTGAGAGGCAAATTTTATTCATGTTGTGTGCTTAAATGGAGTCCATTCGGCGCTTGCCGTGCAGACGTTTGGATGAGGTGTCGTTGTTACCCTGAGATGACCTCTTATGGCCACTGATCTTCTGTCTAAAAGATGAACAGCAAAGAAAACGGCCAAAACTTTTAAAATATATCGATATAGGAGGTAGACCGAATCCTACTGAGACAATAAGCAGGGTCAATACCTGGGTGATGATTGGTTAATTGCACTCAGGGGATCATAAGTTCCGTAAACAGAGGATATTCTACACGGCTGCCTCAAGACAGGAATTTATTTCAGGGCCCAGTTGTTTGAAAGGTGGATAGCGCTATCCACTGGATAAATCACTATGCACTGGATACGTCAATGGGTCTTGCTGGTACTTATCCGCTGGATAGCGATTTATCCGGTGGATAGCGTTACCCACCTTTTGAACAACCGACGCCAGACTGGTAAAGTATTTCTCCTTGACCCGTCGAGTGACTGATTTTCTCTCTATTTTATCGACAGGAGTGTTTTTTTATGCACAATTGTGTAAAACTGCGAAATGGCCTCATCTATTTCTTCATGTATAGGATATGAAAACCATAGGGCCATTGAGTCCTACCCGGTCATGTTTTCATATCAAAAAGGAGTTGCCTATTTTCCTCTATTTTTTACACTTTCTTCTCTATAATAAGCGGTCCACTTGGAGTCCTGGTGGTATAACATGAACTAGAAAATATACATTGAGAGACAGGTGTATTAAGCAACTGACGACCTGAGAATAGCTAACACTGAAAATGGCTTTGGCTTTTGCCAAAATTGAAATTTGAGATATGCGTTGGATGGTCCTCGCCTACGGCTTGCTGGAATCTGAAGTACTGACTACCAATGCACACTGGCAAATGGGTAAGAAATGGATTTTTCTTTTTAATTTTGGAACCAATTTTTTTGGGGGGTAGGGGGTGCAAAACTTAGGGGAGAACGTTCCCATGTTGACTTGTAGATCCTTGCCTCTAGTTATTCATGCGTTTTTCCTCTGTGAAAATGCTTTCCACGTTTTGCATTTATCCTGCCTCCCAATTTCCCACTTCCCCGGGATCTCTTGGGTGACCGATCCCTAGCCCCTTTGTAATTATGTGGCCTGAAAAACAGCCCTTGAACTACTTTCAGAGCAAGTGATAATAATACCTTGTACATTCTTACAATCTACAGGGATTTTTTTTAAATTTAATTTGCCATGGTTCACGAACCTCCTTGACGGCTGAAAAATGCACATGGCGATAGCGATGATTACACCAAGAATTGCAATGAGACCCATGGAGATGTAGAACGTATTCAAATAATTAACAGGCTTCTTTTCTTTGCTTTCTGCTTTATTTGCCCTGAAAACGACAGCTTTGCGAGGGGCTGAAAAAAACAACAAAGGAATAACAAAGTTAAAGCCCTGCTTTGTAAAGAAGACTTGATATGTTGTTGTTATGACTTGGTGATGCTGTAACGCAGTTGTTTTTGTTTATTTGGTTGCATATTTGTTTGTTTTTTTGCGTGCTGCTGATGTTAGTCTGGTGTCCTTGTCTGAACATAAAGATGTGTGCATATAGATGTGGATTAGTGTGGATTAGAGTTGAAAAAAGCGAGGTACGTGGTGTGCATTTCGGTTGCACGGCTCTGTATGAAATCCAGATGAACTATACTAGACAACTGTGAGATTTTATTAATAGCTGTTGTGCTATTTAAAGGTAGCGTGGCAGTGAGGCTGCTGGAAGAGGCAAAATTTGTTCCCAGTTTTATACTTTGTTTCCGTGGTTTTAGAAAGAAACTGATTTTGCTTTATGTGTGGGGAAATATAATAAGCACTGTACAGCTTAAAATTGTGCTAACCGAGACTGTTATCAGTCCTTTTCTCGGTAGCCGGGACAAGAACAGTCGTTCAGATGACGGGGAGCTAGATGTTTCAAAGCTTTCTCAAACCTCACGTAAGAAGACATCGCTTGATTAACTTGACAAGCTGAGATTATTAAGTATCACAAAACGAAAGATGTTGGACGTATACATTACTTTGGCTGACTCATTTCAATCTAAAATTAAAAAGGAGCATACTGGGTTGCATCGCTGGCCAATGGAGTTATGTACACACAATGTATACCGCTGATCAGGTAAGGAAAGGCTAGCAGGAAATAGAAAAGCTTATGTTTTATTGTACCAAACAACCGTTGCCTCCGATGTTTCTCAATTTGTTTATAACAAGTAGCCTGCGACCAGGCTCACCTTTTCGGGTTATCGCCCGCGAGTATCTCGGCGGCGTAGCAGCCATCGCGAGCCGGCCCGGTTAAAGTGGTAAGAAAAATGAGGCGAGCAAAAGTAAGCCTGCGCGTGACCTATTGATTCTTTAATTCCCCGCGTCCGCCGAGGAACACAGCGATCCAATCGGTTAAAATGTCTCGCTACATAGACAAAAACCAGGACAACCAAGAATAATTAGTTCACGTCACATTTCCAAGACGACCTCTGTGGACTATGTTCAAGAAGCGTTTCTCAAGCTTTCGGTCAATTCAGGCTTTTTAAAACAAGAGCTGAGAAAAGCTGTTGAAGTGTTTACTGGAAGGGAGGGATGTTTCCGCTGTGATGCAGACTGTTTTCGGCAAGAGTTTTATCTTCCAGCTGTTCTAGACGTCAATGGAACAGAAGACGTTTTCGAAACGGAAGCCGACAGTTGGCGTTTGTTTCGGGCGAAATTGCCGAGATCTTCCATTTCTGCTTCATCGTGCCTGGTTGCGTTGCTTATCTAAAAAAAAAAAAAAATAGCGTGCACAAAATCCTGATCTGCGGGTGCACGAATGACAAACACGCGCGGACAAACTCGGGGAGTTCATGAATTAACATCGATGTTCACGGACATGGACGCCAGAACTTTACCCGCCCTAGCTGCGATTTTAGGCTTTGTTTGCACGATTCACGGTTTTCTTCGGGGTTAACGCGCCATCCATAAAGATTTTTCTGGCCTCCTATCGGATATTTATCTGACGCATGTAAAACGGCTCCTTGAAATCTCGCAGGGGGCAGAATTAAGAAATCCATAGGTCGCGTGCAGGCTCACGTCTCCTCGCCTCATTCTTCTTGCCAGCTTCGCCGGTTAGCCTGCTCGCAGGCAAACACCGCAGATGTTAAGGATAGAACACTGAGACATTTTATGTCGTTGAAAACGATCTGTTTTTTGACATATGTGCTCGGACTCCGGATGTGCCCGGATGTCCTTTGGCCTTTTGGATTATTTATGTAATAGCGAAGTTTCGGGAAAGAAAGTGAAACGTTCAAGTCTTCTGCATCTGGATCTGGTACGGTTATTTACAATAGTGTTATGTACGGAGACTTCTTGAATTTCGTACCCTGTTTAGTAAGTTTGTGAACAAAGTTTCAAACAACAACAACAACAACAAAAGTTTCTTGGTACGAATGCAAACCACATACGGTTTTTTGCTTTCCTTTACATCTTACTGCCCACGATGAATGAGAACTGTTCGCAATCAGCGTGTTCTATTGATCACTTCTTACCAATGCATCCGTATCGATCCACTTTAACGAAGAGGTTTTCCTTGCAAGCGTGCTTTCTGAGGTCACATGAGTCTTTGTAGGTCTTCCCATCCGAGCCGCAAACCTCCTTACCACTGTGAGTACAGTTTGGACACACGCATTTGACCCCATTGTCATTATGATTACATTTTGCATAAGGAGGACATGACACGTCAGTGCACAAGTTGCTTGCGACTTCTCCAGGTAAATCATCTATGACTTGGTAAATACAAAACCTTGAATTAATACTCTCAACTTCAGTTCAACGTAATGCTAAGGTCAAATCGTTCCAGTTACGTTTAATGGAGTGTCTTTGCTTTCCTAATAAATTTTTAAAAATATAGATAAACATGTCTAAAAAAATAAAAAAAATTCGTTCTGTTTAAAATCATCTGTTCGCGTTCCTCTGTACGAGTAGAGTCCACATAATATATTTTCTACATGGAATTGCCCACTTGTAAGTAGGCAATTGTTAAAACAATTAGACTACGAGTTCGAGTTCAGTCTATGAGTCAATACATAGTCGACAAGGCGCGTAGCGCAGAGTTGCCTAATCACGGTTTTAGTAGAAACCCACTCACGTATTACCTTCGAATTCATTCCAATTTTTACTATTTTAATATTTGAAGAGGCCGCCATTGTTTTGTTTTTCTTCAAAACACCGGCTGTTTTTGCAACTCACTATCTATCACTCACTATCTATCACTAACCAATCAGATTACAGGATTCGTGATAGTAGGGCAGTGGGTTTCTTCTTAATGGAACAGACTGTGCGCAATGGTTTCCTTTCTCGTTCACAGTCTTACCAGCGCAGCAATCGCGTGAAACCAGTGAAGAGGTCCTTTTTTAATTTATTTCTTCTTCTTCTTCTTCTTCTTATTTTATTTTATTTTTTGCAAGAATGCTTCTTCAGGTCTATGCAGGTTTTTCCATCCGAGCCGCAAACCTCCTTACCGCTGCGAGTACAGTTTGGACACATGTATTGGCCTTTACTGTACCATAGGTGGCCCAAACTCGCGTTACGCCCGAGACGTGACTGTGACAGCGTCACGTCAGCAACAACACTGTTCTAAGTATTTTTTGTTGCTGTTGTTGTTGTTGTTTTTTGTTTTGTTTTGTTTTTTTTTTGGTTCACCGGTTCTTGTGCTCGTCTTTTCAACTACGGGACTGAAATTAGGGATCTCGCCCGCGCGCAATTGCCACCTACCCCTCCGGTACACAGTCGAATTATGTCGGTGGAAATATACCACTTTTCCCACGTTCCACGGGAATGTGATGACATTGTGAGGATTTTGTATTTCGATTTCCGGATATTTACGAGACGTACTTCCGGTCCGATGGCGTAAGCGTTTTTGTGAGCGTGGATATTTTTACTTTTTTGGTGTTGTGGTAAAATTAAAAGTGAAGAAAAACAAACCAACAACTGAGATATTTCACAGACATAAGCAATGGATGGCGCCAGCTATGTTTTTTTGTTTTTGTTGGGCGCTCAGATTTCGAGTTGGATTTCGAGTTGGATTTCGAGTTGGATTTCGAGTTGGATTTCGAGTTGGATTTCGAGTTGGATTTTCGAGTTGGATTTTCGAGTTGGATTTCGAGTTGGATTTTCGAGTTAGATTTTCGAGTTGGATTTTCGAGTTGGAATTTTGTACAACCGTGAGATCTGAGTCTACAGCACCATAAACGGATAGACCATAAGTGAAATTCAGTAAAACTAAGGTGCTAAATAAGCGATCAACTTCGCCTTGGCTGAAACCTTCCTTCCGTAAAGATCTTCCTTCCGTAAAGATCTCTGGGTCAGCGATAAAAAAGACGGGGATCGTTTCATTGAACAAGCTAATAAATCCCATCCTACCATCAAATTAACGGCCGAAATATCAGAGAACGAGATAACTTTCCTCGACACAGCGGTGTTCAAAGGAGAAAGATTAAAAAAGGAATCCATTTTGGACATCAAAACTCACTACGAAGCTATTGAAACCTTCAATTCATGCCAGTCACCCGGCGTAAAACACGGTTTCATTAAAGGCGAAGCAATGAGGTTGCTTAGAACAGACTCTTCAAAAACAACATTTGAGGAGAGCCTTGTGAAATTCAAACAACGCCTGACAGTACGTCGTTACCCAAAAACGACCATAGAAAGGTCACTTTTAGGGGTCAACTTTGCCTCTAGACCATCGGCTCTCACACAAAAGAAAAAGGCTAGCGAGAGGATTTTGCCTTTTGTAACTACGTACCACCCAGCAGTTAACAATCTAAAACAGATACTGATGGAACAATGAGTAGTTATGTGGTGTTGTTCACCGCAGGTTGGACGGTTGGAAATTTGCATAAATTGGCATAGGGCGGGAAATTCAAAAAAGAAAGACGGCTTCTGATTGGTCCACTTCAAAACACCGCCATTTTGAATCAGGAAGACCAGGGATGACGTCAGGACGCTCGACACCGGAAATGACGTCACGAAAAAACCGGAAGTCACACTCCAAATGAATAAAAAAACTTATTTTTAATCACAACTTATTTTGACAGACGGGAACGTGGGGGGACTCTGACCGAGTCCCCGTCCCTGGATTTTTTTAAAAAACAACGTCACTATTTACATTTTTTTTTCTTATGGGTCCTCTTCGTCCTCGGTGTAAGGGGGGCGTGTTGGGCATGAGGAACCCATAGGTCCCATCGTCCGTCGAGAGAGCATCCTCCTCCTCCGTCTCTGACACGAGGGGGTTGTCGTTGCTTTCACTGGCCGTGTCCGAGGGGAGGGTGTTGGCCAGGGCCGGGTCCAGGCTCATCAGGCGGGCATGGCAGTGCGGGCAGGACCAGTCACGTTTGTTTAGATTGCCATACTGGGCCAAGCAGAACCGCATGAGACAGAGGACGTGCATCCACTGGCGGCAGCAGAAGGTCTTGGCGGGCTTCCAGAGGCGGACGGGACGGTTGCCTGTGTCCATGGCGTACTTGTTCACGGATGCCAGGCGGGCCAACAGTTTGAGAGTCGGCACGTACGGGACTGTATGGTACAGGCACACCAGACAGGGTTCGTCTTGGGCAGCCGCCATGTTCGTTTTGGAGGGGAGCGAGCAGGGTTCTCTCTTATGGAGGTTTGGAAAGGCACGTGACCCAACCCGGGCCGACCAATCAGAACCTCTTTTTTAAAAAAACCCCCTGGAGGGGGGATAGGGGGGTATCCCCATTGGTCGACACGCACTCGATAAAAGGGTGGAGGCCCGAGAGACGCCCCAATTCGAAAAATGGAGTCTGTGGGACGTGCTCCCACTGGAACTGCAAGCGATGATCCTCGACATGCGAGCCCGGTCCGAGCACCGTGAGAAGATGCGACGCGTGGTGAAAGAGATCAACGGACTGACTGTCTGCCCCTTCAAGAGGTTGGCCCTGATCCAGAGGACCAACCCACCCTGCCGCGCCCACCCCGGAATGGTCCGCTGCACCCGGTGCCTGATGTTTCATGCCGTCGGGAGCCACTGGCTCTACATGGCACCGCTGCCCCGTATGCTGGACGTGCCCTACATCGTCGACGACCCGGACCGTTTTCCTCAGTGACTCAGCCCCGCCCTCAGACCCGGACCGCCCCTGGATTTTTCCCTCGGGGTCTCTCGAGACCCCACCTTACATGCTAGGAAAGGCATGACCACACAGTTATGAATAATAACGTATTTAATGCATATTTTTTACAAGGGTCGAACAAAAATCAAGGGTGGGCCAAACGCCGCGCCCGCTCTACGTTGACAAAACGCATGTCTCTTTTCCGTCCCAACGCCCCGCGCATCCACTGCACGAAATGATAACATTCCACCCTCGGGCAATGATGGCGGTCGGGATCGTCGTGGTGGCCACAGGTCGCCACGGTGGTCAAGCGCGTCCAGATCAAAGTAGGGAATGTCCAGACTTTTCAGGAAGTCCTTTTCGTAATGGCCGCCCTTGAAAGCCACGCGAGGCCGGTCGGGCGTCTGATAACGTTCGTACAAGGTCCGGAGGTCTTTGGGCAAGTCCCCCAAGGGTGCGGCTTCTTCGCTCTCGTGGGCGTAGAAAGGCAGGCCGTGCACGCGTTCTCGCACGTACCGAGCGGTCTTGCGATCGGCCACGTCCAGGCGACGCCAGAGGAACGCGTGAGCATAATGTTTGGACCCAGCCAATCGTACCACCCTAGTTCCCGCGGGACGAAGGTCGCGTGTCCGTGCTTCAGGAGGTGCACACTGTACCCGTCCAGGTCGATCACCAAGCACACGTTCTTCAACAACGTTCGATCCATGACTGATTGAAAAAGTTCTGACGGCTTTCTTATGTACACCCAAAGTCCACGCGCGCGCACCCACGCGCGCACGCACTCACTTTGGCAAACCGTGATTGTCACTGACGCGCCTCCGCTCGGGGCACGGTGTGTACTCGTACTCCACCACTGGCGACGGCACCTTCTTCCACTGATCCTCGGGTGCCGGAAAGATCGAAGATCGTGTGGAGGACCAACAACGTGGGTGGGGGCTGCAGGGGTCGACGCCACCGCCACCCCAACGGATCAGGAGCAGGAGGATCGAACATGGCCACGCGTCGCCACATCACTTGAGGTGCCCACGGACGGTCCACCCACTGGAAGAAGTTGCACCCTCCATCGTCAGAGCGACGGCACGTCAGAAAGCAACGTCCTCGGTTGGGCGTGTCGCGCTGCACCACGGCCACGCGGGCGGGGTGGCCGCAGTAGCAGAAGAAGGGGCCTTCCTTGATGTCGGGATGCACACCCCCTTCCAAAGCCTGGAGCAACGCGGGAGCCTTGTCAAGGCCCACCCACACGGAACACTGCTTGTGGACGCATTGGACGTACCGCCAACCTTTGTGCGAGACGTCGTGGTGGAGCGGCAAGGCGTGGAGGGGACACGTCAGCACCGGTGGGGGAGACGCGGATCCTGCCTCCTCCTTCTCCTCCTGGGGGGCTGGAAAGCCGCAACAGTAAGCCTCCTCGGGCGTCGAGTAAGCCGTCTCCTTGGGCAAAGCCGTCCCTTCCTCCAGCACCTCCACCGCGTCTTGGGTCTGCGATGCGACCGGGGCCCACAGCAATTGCTCTTTATTGGGAGGTTCCGGACACGTGCGGCAGAGGACCCACTCCGTCGGCGAGTCAGGCGACAGGACCTTCTCCGGGACCACGGGTGGAGGCGTGGGCAACGGTGCGGCAACGGGTCTGGTTCTAGCTTGGGTGGAGGGAGGCTGGCGAACAGTTCCTCCAAGGTCTGCGGTTCGGGCGTGTCCAGTTTAGGGTGCTTAGGCTCGGTGGTAGGCACGGGCGCTGGGCGAGTCCTCTTGCACGGTGGCGGGCCTGCAGCATCCCGGGGCGTGGTGTCGTTTTCCAGCCGGGTGCTCAACTCGAGAGGCTGGCCGCCTTGGGCGCGGCGTTCGGCCGCGGCTTTTTGGCGGGCTTTTTGACGGGCGGTCGGTTTCTGACGGCGCGTCAGCGAATCCGTGCGAGCCCCCAAAAGGTGGTCCATCTTCTTGGGTGGGGTTTTCTTCTTGGTCTTCTCAGGGCACGGGTATTTGGCCGGAGACACATTGCCATACTTCCAGGAGATCATGTTGTGACTAGAGATCGAGACCCTCGAATGATGCAGAGCTAGCTGGGTCCACGCTCTTATACCTGTGATCCACGCCCGAAAAGCACGACGGTATGACCTCATCGTCGTCCAATGGCAGGGCACTGGAAAAGGTCGGAGCACGTGCACACGCGCCCTGCCACGCGTGGGGAGTCCGTAAAACTAGAGAGCACGTGCCCTGACACGCGCGGAGTCCGTGACTCGTGGCATAGAACCTTTCGGAAAAGGCCATTAAGGGGCAATTAGACCTCATTTTCATGCAATTTTTTTGGCCAAAATGGTAAGGTTAACCCCTTAGCAAAATGGCCGAAAATGGCCGATTTCGCTGCTTTTTGGCTCTAAATTAAACTATAGGGCTTAAATCATTCGGAATAGACCATTAAAGGGCAATTAGACCTCATTTTCATGCAATTTTTCACTTTTTAAAATTGGTCGTATTTTGGCCTATGTTGGCCAAAATGGTAAGGTTAACTCCTTAGCAAAATGGCCGAAAATGGCCGATTTCGCTGCTTTTTTGGCTCTAAATTAAACTATAGGGCTTAAATCATTCGGAATAGACCATTAAAAGGAAATTAGACCTCATTTTCATGCAATTTTTCACTTTTGAAAATTGGTCGTATTTTGGCCTACTTTGGCCAAAATGGTAAGGTTAACCCCGTAGCAAAATGGCCGAAAATGGCCGATTTCGGTGCTTCTTTATTTATGGTCGGAGCACCTGCTCCATCACACGCGCTCGCGCGCGCGCGGGAAGATTCCCGGCAGGCCGAGCGGGCGTGGTACGTCCCCTATAAGAGGGAGAGGACGGGACCCCTTCGACAAAGCATGTGGCCATGTCGAAGAGGTCAGAGCCCGTTGTTACGCGTCCGACCGTGGATTCCGATGGCGTGGGAGACGAGCCCACCCTCTCGACCGTGGAGCCCGATCCAACCCATGGAGTGGGAGACAACGCGCGCGACCCCCTCGCACGCGATCCCGACGGGCTGGGCTGCCCGGGAGGCACCTATAAGAGTCGAGCCTCTGCACACTCGCTGGCAGACGTGAGCTACCCGACGGAAGAAGCGTACTTTTTGGAGCGGATACGGCGAGGTCTGGCCGCCGGCTACACGTTCCAAGAGACCTACTGGCATTGGCTGCAAGATTTTGCCGACGCCCTCGGATGCTTGGACACGGGTCCCCAGTACCAACCGGACACACGTCATGCTTTCACCCCCCGAGTCCCTCCGGCTCCATCGACGTCGCCGACACCGACGAAGCAGTCGAACCCGAAGCTCCCAGACCCAGTCCCGACACCGACGCCTCCACGACCGGATCCAGTGGTTGGAGCGCCAATTGAGTGAGGCGCAAGAGGCGTGCCACGACCACGAACGGGTCCGAGCCCAACTGTGCGATCAGTTCCGGAGTCTCCGCGAGACCATGGATGCGTGGAAGCAGGTCACCCAGCAAGTGCAAACGCGGCTGCATCAACGAGCCGACTGAGAAGCCGAGGAACGACGGCTGTGGCACGTGCGTTGCGACCGCGTGTTGGATTGCGTCTTGTGCGACAGCTGCAAAGAGGACAAAGATCTGGCCTAATTTGACGCCCTTGACAGTACGTGCGTGTGGACGCCCGCCGACTGCCCGGAATGTAAACCGTACAGACACTGTTTCTACGCGCCCGAACGTCTCGAGGAAGACGCGTTTCACCCGTGTCCCATGGAACCCGACCATGCGTGAACTTTTTGGTAGAAATAAAAGTTGTGTTGGAACTCGAGTGTGTTCATTCTCTGTGGGATCATGACGGAACTAGTGACGGGAGGCGCTCGAGGGACCGATACCCTGGCCGAGCAGGTGGCGAACCAGCTGCACATCCCTTGCCGCGTGGTGGTGGGTCTGTCGCATGCCCGTGCCAAGAAAGACGTGACACCCTTGACGGACGACGCCCTGGAAGAAGGGTGGCGAGCCTTGTGCCAAGTATGGCCCCCACGTCCCAACGAACGGTTGCACCTGCCCGTGTGGGAACTCTTGAGCCGGAATCACCACATCGTCAAGGACGCCGACACGGTGGTGGCTTTCGGCCACCTGGAGCAGGACGGGGTGTCGGTATGCGGTGGGACGGGATGCAGCGTGGCCTTGGCGCGGCAGCAAGAAAAACCCATCTTCTTGTACGAGGTGAGCCACGATGCGTGGTTCGTGTTCGCGTACTTGGCTTACAGTCGTTCTCATTTCGTGCTGACCCGAACCGTGAACGGCGACGACGACGGGATCCCGACGCTGTCGGGCTGCATCACTGGGGTAGGGACGTGCCGCCTGGAGAAATTCCCTCGGGCCGTGCAACAATTGAAGACCCTGCTGTGGCGCACCTCGCCCTATGCCGAACAGTATCGTGACCTACCCGCTCGATTTGAAACGTGTTGTAAAATATGAATCAATAAAAGCAGGGAATGTCAAGCGTGTGGGTTCATTTGTGAGGGAGATGTGGGGTGAAACGGGACGATGCTGGGTGCACTGGCACTTGACGCGTTGGCTGTGCACCAGTCTGATCGACTCGGCGGGTGTGCCGTGTCGATGGCTCGACCTGGACGGTTCCGACGACGAGCTGGACCTTGAACCTCCCATGACCGTCTTCGAGGCCTTGCTCGAGCACCCGCTGTTTCAATGGGGGCACTACGCCGCCTTCGTGACGTGGTTGGTGCATTGGAACTCGGACCCCGAACCCTGGTTTCACCTCGTCCATAAAACGTATCCCGACCGCGTGCCGAGCGTGGGCCGGTTGCTCTGGATTCGCGTACGATGGTGGCTCTGTCCACCCCCGGCCCGAAGAAGAAGAAGAAGACGTCTCCCGCCTCGCGGAAACGAAAAAGACCCTCTCCCCAGCACGTGAGGGCCCGGTATGCGGATCCGTCGACGCCAGTTGCACAAACCCCAACGCCGCCGATTTCCCACCGCGCCGGTCATGGTGTTCAACGAGGACGAACAGTGGGTGGCGGATCTGGTGGAAGTGCAACGGTTGGCCCGTCAAAACCGCGGCATCTGTCACTTGTTGACGGTGGTGGACGTCTTGTCCAAGTACGTGTGGGTCTGGCCGCTCAAGACGAAGACGGGGGCCGCCTTGGTCCGAGCCTTCGGCTCCATCTTGAAAGGAGACGGCCGACGCCCCCAAAAGTTGCAGACGGACAAGGGCAAAGAACCGACCATTTCAGACCTTGCTGAAACAGAAGGGCATCCATCATTTTTCCACGCACGGGGATGCCAAAGCGGCGGTGGTGGAACGGTTCAATCGCACGTTGAAAGGGCGCATGTACCGCTATTTCACGGCGGCCAACACGTTGCAGTTCGACGACGTGCTGCCCATGTTGGTGAAAGGCTACAATGCCAGCCGTCATCGGAGTATCAGCCGAGCACCTCGCGACGTGACCCCGAAAAACGAGAGCCAGGTGTGGCACGTGTTGTACGGCCAGAGGCTGAAGAAGGGCAAGCGGCCCCGCTGGAAGGTGGGCGATCCCGTGCGGTTGGGCAAACACCATCGCCCGCTCAAGAAAGGGTACTTGCCCGGCTGGATCGAAGAAGTGTTCGTGGTGTGCGCCGTGCACCCGGGACCCGTGCCCACGTACAAGGTGGAAGAGATGGAAGGCACGCCGTTGGAAGGCACGTTTTACGAGCAGGAGTTGCAGAAAGTGCCGGCGAATGACGACGCACTGTTCCGCATCGAGAAAGTACTTAAACGCAGTGGAGAGAAGGTCTTGGTGCGTTGGAAAGGCTGGCCGAGCAAGTACGACAGTTGGGTGGCTAAGAAGGACGTGCTGACTTTGGGATGAGCGAAGAATTTTTTGTGACGTTGCCCAGCGACACCAGCAGCGCCGAATTCACCGGCAACACAGCGGCCTGGTTCAAAGTCCAGTTGCCGTACTCGTTGCATCTGAAAGGCCGCCAGTGGCAAGTGGGGTTGAGCAGCCTGTCCTTGCCAGACGCCCGCGTCGATCTGTACGACTTGGTGGGCCCGAGCGAGCACCTGCTCTACAGTCAATGGTACACAGTGCCCGTGGATGGGTCGGAGGAACTGACCAAAGTGACGCAAGTCAAGATGGTCGACGTCGACCGTCTGGAATCGGTGGTGGACGGCGAATCGTTCGTGAAAGCCATGATCGACGCGGTCGATTGCGCGAGGTGGCCCGTTGACGCCAAGGGTACGACCTGAAGGATGCCAACGGCAAACGCTTGTACGTGACGTTTCGCTGGGAACAACGGGGGACTGACTGCGATCTGATCCTCAACAATACTCACACCCGGATCCACGGGCCCAGTACGCTCGTCTTGATCCTCAGTCACAAATTGGCCTGCAAGATGGGGTGGCTGGCATTGACGAAAGAAGGCAAGGATGTCCTGGGCCCGAACCTGTGCATGGAGTTCCCGAACGACCAGGTGCCGACCTTGACGGGGTGGAGCAGAGACTTCCTCGATCACGAGACCCATGGGCCCATCTGGCGGTCGGTGACCAAAGATCGGCCCGGTTTCGTCTACCTCACCCTGAGCATGAACTACAATTGGCGGTTCCAGAACCTGAACAAGGCGTTTCGTGCGGTGGTGGGTGACCTGATGCGGACCTTGCACGTCTACTGCAATGCCGGAGGCAGCACCATCGTGGGACGGTAAGTGACGGACTTGTTGCACGAAGTCCAGTACCGACGCCGAGGGCGAGGCACGGTGTACTTCGAACCGTTGCACGTGCAGTACCATCCCGTGCGCAACGACGTCATGGAGGTGTTGGAAACGCAAGTGGCCGAGACGGACGGCACGTTGGTCCGGTTTGGGCAAGGCCACACCCTGTTGACCTTGCACTTCCGACGGGACAAATAAAGCGCCTCAGGGATGCACGGGCAGTAGACCATGGATGCCTTTCACGTGACCTTGCCCAGCGACGGCGACAACGCCGGGTTCCCCGACAACACCAACGTGGCCTTCCGCACCCGCATGAGGCCACCCCTGTGCTTACGAGGCGGACGCTGGGTGCTGGGGGTGGTCCGTCTGAGCGTGCCGGACGACGACGACGGTAACGCCGACGACGAGAGTTAGCAAGACGCCTTGTTGCGCGTGTACCCGTGTGGCACGCTGCTCGCCTACTTCTTTTCGTTTGAAGAAGATGACCAACCCATCGATCGCCCGGGCATCCGGGCCGAGACGCACATCGAGGACGTGGCCGGCCGTTGCCACGACAAGGCGTCGTTCGTGCAAGTGGGGTGGAACTGGATGGAAGGCGATGCCACCTTCGTGCCCGAGTTTCGTTGGCCCGAGCCGGACACGCTGGTGATCAACAATGCCTGGGTGTTGCGCGACGGGGACATTGGGCTGGGCGTGCGTCAAGATATGATGTGACGGATGGGCGGCATGGACGCCCAGGTTCGCGTGCCCGGACCCCGCTTGACTGTGCGGCCGACTGTCAATCCTGTGACCCTGGAGAAAGATTGGGCCAGGCAAACCGTGCCGGCCTGGGAGATCGTCGGCAACAGCACGATCCTGTACCAACAATACTCGTGGGAACTGAGCGGGTTGAACGACGGCTGGTTCGAGACGCTCTTCAAACGTCGCCGATGGCCACGACCCCATCGGACGTCCGGATGTAGTACGTGCACAGCAACGTGGGCCAGAGTTGTAGGGTGGGGAAGCGATCGACTGACGTCTTGTGTGACGTGGACGTGCAGAGCACGGGTCGAGGCCGGACGCTCTTCGAACCCCGCCACATGCAGTACGTGCCGGTGCGTCAACTCTTCTTCGACGCGGTGGACGTGGGCCTGACCGACGGCGACGGGCGGCCGGCGGCCGTGGGATGGGGCGTGAAGGTCGTCACCTTGCACTTCAAATGCAGCGACCTATAAAAAAGAGAGAGAAAGCCGAGCCGAGCACGAAAGCGCAGCATGCGAGGAGGCAGTCTGACGTGGTACACGCCCGAACACACCGGACGCGGTCTGGGGGGCATCTTGTTGTCGGGGGTCAAGACGTTGTTGAAATCGGGGTTGGACGCTTTGGGCGGTCCCCGTGGTGTGGTCCGATTGGCCACCCGAACGCTTAAAAGACAAGCCCAACAGGCCGTGAAACGGAAAGTGCGAGGACTGGTGGCTCGAGCGAAGAAAGCTGTGAAACGAAAAGCGCAGGGACTGGCGAGTGGCGTGGCCAAGAAACGACGACGCGTGGCAGATCTGTTTGGTTGAAAGATGCGACCCGTGCGATCTCAACCGAGAACGCAAGTGGGCGAACGCGGTTTGTCGATGGCGTACCGCATGGTGGAACTGTCGCCGGTGACCACTGGCATCAATCCGGTGGAATTCGTGATGGCTGCCTTGCCCGAGTACGTGGATCTGAGCCGCAGTTACTTTCGGATGCAACTCCGTTTTAAGAAGAGCGATGACGGCAACCTGGCCGACGCCGACATGTTGTTTCCGACACCCAACCTGGCCCACACGTTGCTCAAGCAAGTGACGGTGCACGCCAATGGCACCTTGATCAGTCCTCAGACGGACACGTACGCCTACAAGGCTTACTTGGAAACCTTGCTCAATTACACCAACGACGAAGGGGACACCATCTTGCAACCGCAAGGGTGGTTCAAGAGCTACCGTCACGGCCTGAAAGCCTTCAACGCCTTGGATTTTCCCACCCCCTTGACGGCCAACAAGTTGGACGACGACGGCCTGCACGCCGACTACAGAACCTTGAGCGAGAGCCAGAAAGCGGCGGTGTTGGAATCCAAAGCAGCTCAGAAACGGTCCCAAGGGGGGGCACACGGTCATGTTGCAATTCGTGCCGCATTCGGAGATCCTTCACCTGGGCAAACCCTTGGTGCCCAACGTGGAACTCAAGATCCGGTTTTACTTCAATGCCCCCGCCTTCTTCTTGAACGGGGTGGCCTTGAACGGCCGTTTGCAAGAAGACGACATCAAACTGACCTTCCACGTCTGCCAGTTGCGGTTGTCGGGAATTGGAAGGGGCCTGACACGATCCGCGGAAATGGCAGGTGGCCAAGTACACGGTGGTGGGCAGCGAGATCCGGGTGTTTTTGCATCCGCAGAACCAATTGGATTTCGACGAAAGCAACCTGTTCCAAGGCCGGATCCCCGACCGGCTGATCGTGGGTTTGTTGCACACCAACGCCTACAACGGCAACGTGGCCTACCACCCCTTCGCCTTCCAGAAATTCGGGTTGACCAGCATCAAGCAGATCGTGCGGGGCGAAGAGTACCCTTACCAGACCTTGGAATTGAACACAGGCGACACGTACAAAGATCTGGACGGGTACCATCGCTTCTTGCAAGCCAGCGAAGCCTTGATGAAGAGCGGATCCAGCATGATCGCCCCCGAGCAGTGGGTACGGCGGGGTGCACCTTGTTCATGTGGAACAACGTGCCCAGCGGGTCGGCCGATCGGGGCATGCTGAACCCGCATCAAGACGGCGACGTGCGCGTCCTCTTCCGTCTGGGGGCGGCCAAAGCCCACGTCAATCAACGTGGTGTTGTACGCCGAATTCGAGAACGTGTTGGAGATCAACTCCGAAGGGGCCGTGCTGTACAACGTGTACCGGGTATAAAGCCCCCCAGACCCGAGAGAGAACCCAGCTCGAACGTTGACGCGCGCCGGGCGGTTGGGGGCCAAGAAACAACGCTTGCTGTCCGACGCATCGTTGTCGGCCTCCAAAGCCATGCAACGCGTCAAACCCGTGTCCAGTGCACAGCGATGCACCACCAAACGGCTGCGGCAATTCGTGGCGCTGTTGCTGCCTGCCGGCACCGAAGGGGACACGCGGGACGCCGACGCCGATCTGACCACCTCGGCTTTGGAGAAATGGATGCAGCGCATGGTCCTGGCGGCCGAAACTCCCCGAGGGCGTGCGGTGGCGGCCGAGGTGCAAGGGGCGGTCGTGGGGACCCCTGGCCCGACGCGCGGTGTGGCCGTGGTCAAGAAGGAAACGGGGGCCCGACCCAAGATGGTGCCGGGCGGACAACCTCGGCACATGAAAGAAGGGATCCTGGAAGAAATGCAAGCCACCAGGTGCAAACCCAAGAGAAGGAGCCGCCCGAGCACCGACGACAAACCCCTGGGTGACTTGTTGGAAGAGGTGCAATGGACCTGGGCCAGTGCGGACGAGACTATAAAACGATCCCGGGACGCACCTTTGAAACGTTGGGATCCGGGCATGGACCGGTTGGACAAGATCGCCAAAGTGCACGACATCGATTACTCGAAAGCCAAGACGTTGCGACACAAGCACACGGCAGATTGCAAGATGATCCGGGCCATCACCGCCCTCCCGGGGAAAAAGACGTGGACCGAAGCCATCGTCAAGAAAATCATGCGAGCCAAGACCCGTTTGAAATTGTAAAAAACTTTTGAATGGACAATAAACGTTCGAGTTCGTCCAAGATGGACGACGTGGGTGACGTGCACGGACGTGGCCACGTCCCCCGCGTCCCACGATTGTATCAGAGTTTGATCGGCTTCGGCCACCCGTTCTAATAAAGTCGGTGAGGGTCTCACCCTGTCTCGGCGTCTTAAGTGGGCATCGAACCGATCCAACTGCCGGGTCTTGTCCGGGGACTGCACCGCCTGCACCGCGCGGTCCACGTGTTCGGTGCGCGTCCAGGTGGTCCGGGTCCGGGCGTAGGCGTGAGCCTTGTGCCGACGGATGCACGCTAGGACTTGCTGGGCGGGATCTTCCTCCACCTCGGACTCCTCCGACGACGCCAAGGCCACATACGGGGGGTCATGGATGTCGTCCTCCTCGGAGTCGGACGACTCGGCGTACAGCACAGGGGTCCTCGGCGTCTTCCGGGGCGACGTGCGACAACGCTCCAACGTCCGGCAGGCCTCGTCCAGGGCGGTGGCCATGGCCTCCAGCTCCTCCTCTTCCTCCTCATCGATGACAGGCGGGTCTCCCAGAGCGTGCAGGCTCGGCAGATTGCGCTCCCACTCCTGCAATCGAGCGGTGCAGGCCGGGGTCCACGGGCTGGCGAACCCCCCACAATGCGGGCACAGGCCGCAGACCTCGACGGGTGGGGTGTCAGCACGGCCCTGGGTCCGACAGGCACGGAGCCAGTTTCATTGGCGAACCAGGAAAGCAGCCCAGCGTTCGGGGTCGGTGTCCCGGCGTCGACAGTAAGCCCGATAACTTTCCCGGATGCGGTCTCAATGTCGGTCGCGGTACGCTCGGGAGCTTTCTCGGTTGCGGGTTCGAACCGCAGCCCAACGGTCCGGATCCTCTCGGAGGCGTCGACTGTAGACTCGATTCCGTTCTCGTCGACGGGCCAGATGGACAGCATCGGATGGAGGGCTTGGACGGACCCCTCGAACGGGCACGAGGTGAGGGAGGGGGAGCCAGGCGAGGCCGCCTGGAACTGGTGGCGACGACCTCTTTGGGGGCGTGCCTCGACGGGGCTGGGAACATTTCTAGCGACATCGTTGACGGCGGGCTTGATCTGCCTTGCGTTTCCGGGTCAAGTACACAGCCAAACGCTCGGGGTCGGTGCGCAGACGATGGTAATAGGTTCACTGCCATTCACGGTTCTGGGTCAGGAACAAGGCCCGGCATTCAACGGGCTTGACGGGCTCAACGGGCTCAACAGGCTCGACGGCGTGGTGGCACGGGTACGGGCAGTGTTGGCGGCAGTGGTGGTGGCGGCGGCATGGAGGGTGGTGCTGCTGTATGTCGACAGGCCAACAGCTGTTGTTTCTTGTGCTCGGACAGGCTTCCAACACCACCCGGCACGGGGTGGTGCAACGTCGACAAAGGCGGGCCCGGGTTTTCTGGGCCTGTACGGCGTCGGGATGACTCTGGCGCCAGCGTCGGATGGAGGCGTCATGCTGGGTCTTATGTTTTTTCCTATACTGGGCCTTCTGGGTGCGCACGGCCTCGGGGTGAGCAGCTTTCCAGGCCTTTACTCGTGCACGTGTTTGGGCGGGATCCCAGTACGGCATGATGACTCACAATGGCGTCCGCCCACGCGGCCACCCCTTAACACACTGACCCTCCACCAATCCGAAGCCGTCTTTTGACCCACGTGGTCCAAAGGGATCTTTTGGGGGATACCCCCATATCCCCCCCTGCGGGTGGGTTTTTTTAAAAAAAAGAGGCTCTGATTGGTCCGCCCGGGTCAGGTCACGTGTCTCTCCAAGGGGCTATAAAGCCGGACGCCTTGCGAGTCGGAGTCATTCTCTGCTCGCTCGTCCACCTGGTGAGCGGTCCCATTTTCTCTCAGAATCAGAGACCATGGAGATTTCGTGGGATCCCACGTGGAACGATGGAAACGACGACCTCATGGCCCAAATGTGGAGGGCGTACAATGCCACAGTCCATGAGGTATGTGCTTGCGTGTTTTTTTTTCAATTTGTTTTCCTTTCCTCACAGGTCGCGTGTTGCCTTTTTCTTAGGACGAACAAGTCGGCGGGGGTGCCGCCGTGGCCCCACCTTCCGACCACGGACGGTTCGTGTTTTGCCGCGATCCCGTGGTGGACCACCGCAGTGAGCATTTTGGGGTCCGGGAACGCGTGTTCCGAATGCGGCTTCGTCAAGAGGGACGTTTCGGGTCGCATCAACGGATTGCCGATGCTTTGGTGCACTGGTTGCAGTTGGCCCTCGACGATCTCCTCCGAGACGAAACCATCGCCGACCGGGATCGGCTTTACATTTCCTTGGCGTCCAACCGTTTGCAGAATGCCTTCACCGGTTGGGGTTTGCTGGCCAGGGCCTGGCGGACCGATGTCACGCGGGTGGAGGCCCTGTTGGATACGCTGAGCCGACTGCTTAATTCCAACAAGCAGTTCGTGATGGACGATTCCTTCAACCTGTCGTTCGTCCACGTGCATGGGGCTCCGCGGGGGTCGGGGCCCAAACGTCGAAAAGCTCACTTGCTGGGCTATCAAGCGTCCATGCCGCTCAAAGCCATGAAAAAATGCCTCGTGGAGATGCCGCAGGACGACGAGGGACTGTGTTGCATGCGGGCCATCGCCACCGCCCGCGGCCTCTACCTGGCGGGCTGCGACAATGCTGAGAGGAATAAGTGGACCCAGAAAGGCCGCTGTCAACGGCGACGGGACGCCGCGGCCATCGCCCTCTTGGAGGAAGTCGGCTTGGGGCCCGGACCCTGTGGGCCCGAAGAACTGATGCGTCTGGCCTTGGCGCCGAGTCTCTACGACTTCAAGCTCATGGTCGTCGATGCCAACCGGGCCTACGCCGGGTTCGGGTACGGCCAAGGTGAGATCCTGCTGGGGTTGCTGCACGAGGACGACCACTACGACGCCATCACGTCATTGCCCGGGTTGTTCCATCAACTGTATTTCTGTCCTCACTGTTACCGTGCCTACCAGAACGAGGGACGCCAACCATTGCCCCTGTTGTTTGCAAGACGGCTGCAAGGACCATGCCCAGGCTTACCGCCAGTACCGGTCGCTGCCGTCCCCTGCCCGCACTGCCATCCACTGTTTCACGGACGAGCTTGTTTTGACCAGCACTGTGCCCTGACCCACAATGGGAAACCCGCTTCGGTCGAGAGACAGCCCGTCTGCCAGACGCGGCGCAAGTGTCCCGAGTGCCGCCTGTACCTCAAGGGACACGAGGCCATCGAGAAGCATCGGTGCGGGTTTGCCGAGTGCCGTTGCTGCAAAGAGGTGGTGAACGTGGCCGAACACCGGTGTTTCATCCAGGTGGCCAAAACCCCCGAGCAGGAACGGGAGGAACGCCGGGAACGCCAACAACGACAGCGCCGTCACCGACGTGGAGGCTGTGGTCATCATGGAGCCGCCGCCGGGTTGCAGACCTTGCGAGCCAATGCTCTGGACGACGACGACACGCTGCCCCACCCTGACGAAGCGGTCGCCCCGCCAGAACGCAGACCTCCCTTGCATGTGTTCTTCGACATCGAGTGCATGCAAGTGGAGACCCGGCACGTCCCCAACCTGGTGGTGTACCAGACGGCCCAGAGCGACACCTTCAAGTGGTGGTACGGCGACGATTGCATCGACCAGTTCCTGGACCGGATGATGGAATTGAACGAGGACGGCGACCAACCCCTCACCATCCTAGCCCACAACTTCCAGGGCTACGACAGTTACCCGGTGGTAGACGCTCCGCACCGTCAAAAACAACATCTGGAGCAGATCCGCAACGGGGGCAAAGTGTTGCAACCGGTGGTCACCGACAACATCCGCTTCATCGACTCCATGTCCTTCTTCCAGATGTCGCTGGCAGAGTTTCCCAAAACGTTCGGGTTGACGGAACTGAAGAAGGGGTACTTTCCCCATCTTTTCAACACGCTGGCCCACCAGACCTACGTGGGAAAAATCGCGGACAGGGAGGAGTACATGCCCGAGAACATGAAGGTCGAGGACAAGCGTGACTTCGAACGTTGGTACACGCAACAAGTCAACGACGACGTGGAGTTCAACTTCCGCGACGAACTATTGGCGTACTGCCAGTCGGACGTCCGACTCCTCAAGGAGGGCTGCCTCACCTTCAAACGGGATTTCGAAGCGCGTGCGGGCTTCGATCCCTTCGACCAAATGACCATCGCCTCGGCCTGCAACCGTTTCCTGCGCATGCACTGCATGGAGGCCAACTCCATCGCCTCCGAATCCTTGCAGGGCTGGTGCCGCCAGACCAACCACTCCCACGTGGCCATGGAATGGTTGCTGTGGCAAGACAACCGAGTGCGATGGGATGCCTGGCACGCCCTCTCCGACCGGGCACGTCACGAGCACGACGAGCGTGCCCTCGACCACGACTTCAACCACCCGTTGCACCGCCCCCAGACCCAGCACGCCCGCAACGTCGACGAATACCGGATTCCCGGTACACGGTACACGGTCGACGGTTACGATCCCGAGACGCGGATCGTCTACGAGTTCCACGGTTGCTACTAGCACGGGTGCCGGCACTGTCACCCGCAACGCACCGAGTGTCATCCGCAGTTGTTGGGCAGGTCCATGGACGACGTGTGGGAGGAAGTGGACCGGAAATGCACCCTGTTGGAAGCGCGAGGGTACCAGGTCCGCGAGATGTGGGAGTGCGAGTGGAAGGCTCTCAAACGCGTCGACCCGGCCATCCAAGCCTTCGTACGGGACCTGGAGTTGATGGAACCCCTGGATCCCCGCGATGCGTTCTTTGGTGGTCGCACCAATGCCATCAAACTCTTCCATCGCATCGCCGCCGAAGCCAGGGAACGGATCCAGTACTTCGACTACAAGAGTCTTTACCCTTGGCTCAACAAGAACTGCGAGTACCCCATCGGGCATCCTGAGTTCTTGTACCAACCCGGCACCACCGACCTGTCCGCTTACTTCGGACTGGCCAAGTCACTGTGCTGCCACCCGAAGGGTTGTCCCATCCCGTCCTGCCCTATCGCAGCAGTGGCAAGTTGACCTTCCCGTTGTGTGCTGCCTGCGTTGACGAGAACATTGACAAGCCCTTGCTAGACAAGGTAAGCGGGGGTCGCACCCAGGCCCTCCTCCCGACGACTCGCATTGACTCCCTTCAACTCATCCCTCGTGTTTTTTCCTGGTGTCTTGCAGGTCCCCGAGTGCCATCACACCGACGCCCAACGTGCCCTGGTGGGTGTCTGGTGCACGCCCGAACTGGTCAAAGCCGTCGAGAAGGGGTACGTGATCCAGCACGTCCACGAGGTCTGGCATTTTCCCCAACGCCGGACCGGCCTCTTCCAAGACTACGTGGACACGTGGCTCAAACTCAAAGAAGAAGCCAGCGGACGCGTGCGGCACCCCCGAACAGAGAGAAGGCCACGTCCAACAGTTCCACGAGAAAGAAGGGATCTTGCTGGACGCCGCCAAGATCGCCAAGAATCCCGGACAGCGGTCGTTGGCCAAACTCATGCTCAACAGTATGTGGGGCAAGTTCAGTCAACGCACCAACAAGACGCAGGTCAAAGAGTTCACCGACCCACAACACTTCGCCCAGTTCCTCGACAGCGATCGGTACGACATCCGGTACGTCAGCGCCTTGACCGAAGATCGCATCGAAGTGCATCACCGCATGCAGCAACACGAGGATCTGCCGCCGGTGAATTTGAACATCTTCATGGCCTGCTTCACCACCTGCTGGGCCCGCCTCCGTCTCTTCGAGGCCTTGGACCATCTTCAGGACCGGGTCCTCTACTTCGACATGGACTCGGTCATCCACCCGTGCATCCGCCGCTGGGCGAGTTTCTGGGCGATTTCACCGACGAACTGGGCTCCGATGACCACATCGTCGAATTCTGTTCGGGGGGTCCCAAGAACTACGGGTACGAGACGGTCCGGGAAAAACACGCGGTCAAAGTCAAAGGGTAGATTTCCAACGCCGAGGGGATGGCACAACTCAATTACCAAACGTTGCGCCAAAACACCCTGGATAAAGTGTATCGCCCTCGAGACACCACACGAACCACGCACGTCATGCAGACGCACGGCATCCACCGGGACGCCAAGACCTACCAATTGTCCTCCCGTCCCTTACACAAGACCTACCGTTTGGTCTATTCCAAACGCATGCTGGACCCTGTGACCACCTCGACCTACCCCTATGGGTATCGCCGTCTGTCCATGGACGACCTGGACAACGTGCATCTCCTCCGTGGGCTGCTGTCCGACGACGACGATGAGGTCATGGACTGTTTGTAAAAAAAGGTCGTTGGGAGGGGGCCTGGGTCCGCACCGAGGGGTGGGTCTGTCGGAGACGGTCGGCATCGTGGCCTGCACTGTCGTGACGGACCCCCTTCTCGGCGACCACCAGGTTTTCTTGCCATCTTGTTCTTTGTAACATCGTTTTCTTGTTGGCTTGGGACGGGAGCGTCCCTCGGACCTCCCCCACGTTCCCGCTTGTAAATAGGTTTTCTGTTTGATTCATTAAAATTCGTTTTTAATCGTTCAAAAATCATCTTTATTCAACTTGAGCGTGACTTCCGGTTTTTTTCGTGACGTCATTTCCGGTCTCGAGCGTGATGACGTCATCCCTGGTCTTCCTGATTCAAAATGGTGGTGTTTTGAAATGGACCAATCAGAAGCCTTCTTTCTTTTTTGAATTTCCCGCCCTATGCCAATTTATGCAAATTTCCAACCGTCCAACCTGTGGTGAACAACACCACATAACTACTACAATGGAGTCTCATACAGAATTAGTATTCGCTGAAAACTATTTATTTGAAACCTCAGATAAAATCATACAAAAGAGGTAAATCTCTCAAGGATAAGCTTGTTAGATCAAAAATCTAACTCTAAGGCTATCGTGTGAGGTACGAGCACTAATTGGGGACACTGTACACTGAAATTAGCAATTAACTCAATAAGATCAATAAGAGGATCAATAAGATTCGCAGTCCAAACCTCGCAGCTGAACGGATGTAGACAGTTAAGATAAAAAGCGAGGACGGACAACTTCTGACGTTAAAAAAGACTTTAAAATTTTAATAAAAACGTTTCGGTCCAAGACTGTCTTCAGTTATTACAACTTTTGAATAAAAACGAACCTTAACTAAGATTGAAGTGCTAGCGATTACGTAATTACAAGTGACAACTATCCAATAAGGAGCAAGATAACAAAAAAGAGCAAAAAGTGGTGCTAATTAATAGACGACAAAAAGGAAAATCAACGAAGCAAAAAATACTGAAAAATCCGAAAAGAACGAGACTACGAAAACAATTAACAAGAGATGAAAGAATAAATTAAAAGGTAAAAAGCAAAAATCTAAAATGGCTAAGACGAATGCGGTACTGAACTGAAGAGGCAATGCGGTAAATAATAAACATGAATGCCTTAAACAATGTTAATCATAATAAGTTCCCCAGGCAGGCGCTTTGAGTGTACTCAACACCTAAAAGGCTGACAAAATCCAAGAAAAGGGCCTTTGAACGTATAATCATGCAAGAACGTAGACTATAGAAAAGAAGATTAATTATAACAAATATTGGACAATATATATTAATTTTAATTTTGTCATTTTGTTCAATATATATATACAATGTATATTGGACAAAATGTTTTCTCTTTTATTGTCTAACAACTCCACCTTAACCTTCACGCAAGTTGTATCGGCAATTCCTCAGTCCCTTGTCGATAGGAAGAAAACTAAAGTTAGTAACTAATAGGATATACTGACCATGGTGACGAGCGAAAAACGAAGAGAGATTAGACAGTCAAAACCCACAGTGATTTAAGCCCTTTTGCAATCGTGTGACGTATATCTCAAGACATATAAAAATCAAACTGAAAGAATTCATTTCAAGCTTTCGCATAGAATAGCTGCCACTACAAGAGAACTGCATTTCTTTGGTCTCAAAAATGAATCGCCCTGTATCCACTGTTCGGAGAAGGAGTTCGTTATTCGCATATTTTGTAACTGCCAGTGGTCTAAGGAATTTAACCGTATTCGCTATCTCGAGTTGATAACCTTTTCGGGAAAACCTCCAGCAGACCGATCAGTTGACGGAAAATATTAATTGTATTCTTATCTTTG
Organism: Astreopora myriophthalma; assembly: GCA_014634185.1. NCBI lineage: Eukaryota > Metazoa > Cnidaria > Anthozoa > Scleractinia > Acroporidae > Astreopora > Astreopora myriophthalma. Next base: position 523,420 of record BLFK01000003.1, read on the forward strand.
CCAAATGTTATCTTTACACGCCAAAACTGGCGCTAAAAAATGTCTTTGCAGCTATACTAAGTTTCGTATTCAAACATTGCTTTGTAGTACGTACGTTTAATTAGGGGAGTTGTCAGTTAGAGTCAGCTATTGTAACTAACAAGAGATGACAAGAGATTGCATGGCTAAAATGCCTCGATAACTTCTGTATTTTATGTTAAAATATAAATAATAACAATAGTAATAACAATGCTACTACTAACGATAAGATATTATATTGGTAGTAATAGGTAGTGACTGGTAGTAAAATAAGGGTTGGGGTTAGGGTAGGAAAGTGACGTCATGTAGGATATTTTGCTACTTTCTTCGCGGTGCGGCCGATAGCAGTAATTACAGGTTTTAAAATATGCATTTAAACAGCTTAATGCGCTTAAATTACCTGCAAAAGATCATATAAATAAAAAACATAAGGTGAACTACGTAAATACATGCGTCTTCAGAGCTATGTTAAGACTGCCAAGGGAGTCCTAGTTCGAAGAGATTCGATCAGGTTAACTCGCCACAGCCTTGATCACCGTATGTGATCAGGCTGAAACTGGAACAGTACTTAAGTTTCTGCCCAAGGATCGCAAACTCCTCCTGGAAATATACTGGTTTAACAGATTGCCGATATGAGTAGGCTCAAAACCATTCAAAATTTTAAAACCTTAAGACAATTCGTTAATTAGCCGGCAGCCAATGTTAATGATTTAAAATAAGGGAAATTTGATCTCGAGGTTGAGCTCTGACAACTAATTTTGGGGGAGAATTTTGTACACGATGCGATTTCTTGTTCTCGCTTGGGTCTGTGCAGTCCAGAGAGCAAGTTGTTACTGCATTCTAGCTTTGAGATGATAAACGACGGAAAAAGTGTTAAGTGTTGCATTGACTGAGATACTTCCTAGCCCTTCCGATGTTTCTAAGAGTTGCAAGGCAAGTACACGACAGATGCTGTTAACATTACTGCGTACGGTTCGGACTTCTGAAACAGATAAATTAGTATACTGCATAAAGTTAATGCTAGGTATACAAACAAGAAAGGGAAAACGAGACTACAAATTAATCGATTGTGTCTTTGATACATTCACAGGATAGCTTATTAATCCGAAAGAAGGGATTGAGCGTTAGTAATGCATTGTTTAAAGCTGGTCAGGGATGAGTTCCAGGTCGTCCTGTCCAACGGCCTCGTGGAAATATGTAGCCTAGAATCCTAAGCAAACAGCATACAGTCCTATCTAGGAGCCTGAAGAAGACTGAAGTATCAGTCTAAGAATAACTGAGGCCTCAGGACAAGCCCTTGAGGCACTCCAGATGTCAGGGATAGTGAAGTGGACTCGACACCACCAATACCAACCTCCTGAGAACGATTAGAATATAGACAAATTTCCTGTAAATCCGAATCCCTTTGACAATTGAGCTTTCGATGATAAAAAACGCAGAGCATAGCTCGAGTAAGTCGAGCACAACTTGCTTTTTCCGATCTATAGGATGCAGCTGGTCGTAGCGGGACGCGCAGGAGAGCAGCTTCCTTGATGGGTGAAATTAGTGGTAGGCCGAGTGCAGGGTGGGTTAAAGATTGTTTTCATACAAGTGATTCTGCGATTGACCATCAAAGATTGGATCAGTAACCTTACATAGGCAAGGTTTGTGACTGGACGAGACCTTGCAAGGTCCTCACTGTTCATTGTCTCCTTGAAATAAAAGGCTGTTTGAAAAATGCCAGTCTAAAGTCATGACAGTTACCGTTAGTGGGAAAGAGCTCATTTAAGCTGGCCTTCAGTAAATAGGAAACTGCCAATTAATGGAGCTTCCTTGCGTTGCTAAGAAAGTTAAAAAAAATTAAACTTGATGTATCTCTGAAAAAATAATTCCATATTGAATCGCCTGTTCTTAATAACGTTTTAGGGTGCGACTTCGGACCGCATAAGACGTTTTCTGTGCCCTTACCAGTTACAGTCTACATGGTACGTTGTATGTGCGCACTGGGCGTGCTCTCTTGTCAGTTACAGTCTTACCAGCGCATGCGCTGTGTGACACCACTCTAACGAAGAGGTTTTTCTTGCAAGAATGCTTCTTCAGGTTACACAAGTCTGTGTACGTTTTTCCGTCCGAGCCACAAACCTCCTTACCGCTGTGAGTACAGCTTGGACACACACATTAGACTTCAGTGTCTGTACTGTTACATTTTGCATAAGGAGGACATGACTCTTTAGTGCATAAGCCTTCTCCAGGGGGACCTTCTATCGTTATAACTGAAATAAACGTATTATAATTGATAATAATGATGATGACGATGGTGATGGGAACATTGACGGTGACAGTGACGTCAATGGTAATGGATGATGGGTGATGGTACAGAAACTACAAAATAGGGCAGCCCGTGTTTTGGCTTATTCTAACTGTGACGCCGATGCTGGTCATTTGTTTGAGCTTCTGGGATGAGAAATCTATCTTGCCAGCAGTAAATACAAAGGGTTACAATGGTTTATAAGTCCCTGCACCGTTTGGCTCCAGAATATCTATGTTCCAAGTTTGAAAAGCGCGAAACTGGTTATAACCTAAGGGATTCTGAGAACAAACTAAATGTTTCATTACCAACATAAAATATTATAAAAATAGCTTTAGCTAGAGTGATGCTGTGCTTTGGAACAGCCTCTCGACAGAAGTAAGACTAGCAGAGTCCCTGGGGCAGTTCAAACGCCCAATCAAATAAGTGCGTTGAATAATAAATAGGTTGAGTCACGGCATTCTTGGAGAACTGCTGTTTCTTGTGACAGTTTTAAAACTGGGTGTATTGTTGGGGGGTAGTTTTAATCTAGTATTTTATCTACATTACATTACATTACATTACATTGTTCTTAAATTACCTGATGCATTGTCCGAGAATAAATAGATTATCTATCTATCTGATGGGTGATAGGTGATGGATGACGACGACGACGACGATGGTGATGATGATGGCGGAGGTGGTGGTGGTGTGTAATGTTAAAGGGGCAGCGTCACGCTATTTGATCCGTGCTCTAAACGGCCAAAAAACGCTTGCGCATAAACGGAAACCAAAACATAATGCTAGCGCCTCAATAACAAGAACCATGTTAGTGCGCTGAAACCATTTTTTCTCATCTGCATCTAACGATGGCGAGGATGGAAATGGATTGAGACTTGAAAAAAATTGGACAACTTTTTCAAGTTTGGACACGGTGTTTTCCAAAAATCGCCCAAAATTTCATATGGATATTTTTTCCCTGTTAAAATTAATTTCATGTTTCCTTCTTGGTTTGTCAGGAATGTTGTTTCTCGTCAGCTTAAGTACCAAGTTTCAATTTTCAACCAGTTAAGACCTAAATACAGCAAAACTACCATGATAGTGCCCTTTAAAGTTGCCGAGGTAATCCATTGGGACGTCAGTGAGGAGTGCGGCCGTGATGCATCAGCAAATATGTTTGATCACAATCCCGAGCCGGTTTGTGACCCCGAAAGCAAAGGATTTAGATAATTATGGTAACGTGAAACACAGTGTTCACAGTCTTACCAGCGCATCCACCGTGTGACGCCACTTTAACGAACAGATTTTTGTTGCAAGCGTGCTTCTTCAGGTCACATGAGTCTTTGTAGGTCTTTCCATCCGAGCCACAAACCTCTTTACTACTGTGAGTACAGTTTGGACACACACATTGGACTTCAGTGTCATTAAGGCCACAGTTTGCATAAGGAGGACACGACTCGTCAGTGCATAAGGAGCTTGCGCCTTCTCCAGATAAACCTTTTATCGATATAAATTATACCACTGAGTTAGAATTGAAGGCAGTAGACACTCGTAAATCCTTCAAACCTACATTTTTCGGACTCTTACAAATACATAATGCTGATTTTGTCTATTT
>BLFK01000003.1:537318-541123 GCA_014634185.1 Astreopora myriophthalma
TTTTTTTTGGGTGGCGGAGGGGTCTCTTAAGACTCTTATTTCACTTTGTGGTGGGCAGAATTGTTTGCAAAATTACCTTGGAAATGTTTTAAGTTTGCCCTAAGTAACTGTGTTTTGGGTCATTTGCTGGTGCCTGAGCTCATAATCAAGGACCGAGAAGGCTTAAACCTTGCCATTTTCGAAGAACTGCTTATTGCCACCGTGAATGTAACCAATTTTGGCCAAATGCTGATTTCGAGCTACCGAACGTTGGTTGTTCATGGACAAGCTAAGGGGCCTACGAACAAATGAGCCTTGTCTGACCAGGCTTCAATCTGCATTTGTGGAAGTAGAGGTGCGTGGACAACTGTTGGTACAGGACTGAAGCCTAGTCAGAGCCTTGTAAGAAAATAGTGAATTGTTTGGCAATAGCCTTTCCCCTCCCAGGATGCAAGGGGCATCATTCAAAGCGAGAATGTGATGGAGGGGGGAGGGGGAGGGGATTCTTGCCGTTTGACTGCTTGGTTGAGCTCTTGCTGATAAAAAGAGATCTGGTTGAGCTCTTGTTTGCCTTTTTTTTCCAAACTTTCTCTGTAATTTGGAAGCAGAAGAGGTATATTTTAAGATGTTTACTCTCTGAATAAAAGATTCGGTTCCAGAAAGATTTGTTCAGACTGCTTGTTTGGGAGGTAAGATACTTTGAGATACTTGTACTTCTTGCAGTGTTTTGGAGCTCATCTGTCATTTTTACGCAATTTCTATTCTGTTGCTTTGCTGGAGAAATGCATTATCATGTCTTTTTTTTTCCTTTTGTTCATCCATAACAAACATTTCTGCACCAGAAATTGCTGGAAAAGATGGCAAGCTTTGACCTCAGCAATTTGTTTCTTGACCCTATGTAGATTTGCACTTTGAAACTGGCATGGAATTTGTAATTAGCACACACTCTTTTTTTCCCTTCTTTTACTTTTACCAGCTTTTGGGGACTCAAATTTGAAGCAGACAAACCTTCTAGGTAACGAGCTAGAATGAAACTAGCAGGGAAAAGATTGATGGCAGGTAAAGGCAAAAACACCCTTTTGGAAGAGTAAAACTTTGAAGAATTTTCTCTCTGAAAATAACCAGAGTCAATCCAACCAGTTTAGTTTATAACCAAGTTCATCATTAACATAATCTGTGAAAAATTATTTCCTGCTTCAGTGGCTAAGTGTTTTCTGTTCAGTTGTGTTACCGAGGAAGCACTAATAATTTTAACGTACTTTTTAAAATGTAGTTGTTAGATTTTTAAATTGAATACTTGTAACCACACGCCCCTTGGGTAAATCAGCTTAGTTGACGGGGCAAGCGTGTTTAAATAAACTTTTACGTACTTACTTACTTACTTACTTACTTACTTACTAGCACTTTCAAAGAGATCTTACAAAAGCTTGATCAGTTTCCATGGGAACAAGAGACTTAGACATCATTTTGTTTGTCACCATTCATTGCAAGGAATTGCATGATGGTCGCTCCCTTTGAATGAGTTTGAGTTTGAAGAAAAAGGTGGTCTGGGGTATATACCACCTTATGCAAACAAGATTCTTGAAAAAACTACCTCCGATTATCCTCTTATAAACCTGCAAGCTCTTTGCCGTAACTTCTTAATTCCAACCTGATCTTATCGTATTTATTCGATTAAGCGTTGCATTTGAGAGAAAAAATGCTAGTAAGCGGCGCCTCCGAAGAGGCGCCACATCTATGAATACTGCGCTTATTCCGGGATTCAAACTGAACTCAAGTACAGTTCAACTTTGTTTAAAACAGCCCTGCGGAAATTTATTTTCCTGGATTCGAATGTTTTCAGTTCGAAGTGGCTACGCTTCTTTTCTCTTCCACTGAACCCTATCTACATGTTTTTGTTTAAGAAATACTAAATTTTTCCATAAGCGCCACCCTCAAGTAAGCGCAGGATTTGAGTCGCTAAAAAATTAAGTAAACACCGCGGTGCTTAATCGATTAAATACGGTATTCTCTTGTATTTCCTATTACAATTTTTACATAAGTTAGGTATCTTAAAGGCTTTAGTCAACTGGTAAACAAATACAACAAAATAAGAATGAATAAAATAAATAGGTTGACTCGACAACTCGAGAGCTTTTCTGCTACTAAGTAAGAATTAGAATCTTGAAAACCATGATTTTTTGCCAACTGGAAGCCAATGCCGTTCCAATACAGTTCGTTTAAAGCCGGAATATTTGATCAATCCGCTTGATTCGCAAGTCCAGCGGCTGAGGTCTGTGCCGGGTTGTTCGAAGCAGGGTTAGCGCTAACCCTTGGTTAAGTCTGACTGAAACCTATAGGTTGTTATGGTATTTAACACGGATTAGCGCTAACCTTGCTTCGAACGACTCGGCCCTGGACTTTAGCAAATTAAGCATTACAAGTAATGAAAGACATTTTGTGCGTATGTTTTTCGCTCACGAGCTAAGTAGGCGCTCTCATCGCGGGGGCGGATCCAGGATTTTTTAAAGTGGGGTGGCTGATATCAATCGGCCACCAAACGAAATGTTTAGTTTAATTTTTTACAACGGCTACCCAAAATGTTGCAATAGACCTTATGCATGTTTACGTTAGACGAACAAATTTCACTTCCAAGAATCATTTTGAAATTGCAAATTTGTATAGTTTTATACCCCGTTCACACCAAAGAGTTAAACATGTTTAAGTGTTGTTTAGCTAAACACGGTTAAAAAATTACCTGTTCACACCGCGCACGCTGTTGAACTAAACACGTTTAAAACCTGTTTAATTAAACTACCTCTGCAAGGTAGTTTAAACCCTGTCTAACCAACATGGCGGAGGAAAGAGAGGATAAAAAGAGGGGAAGAACATGGGAGAAAGAAGAGACAGTAATTCTGTTGGAGAAGTGGGGGGAGGACAATATTCAGCAACGTCTGAAAGAATGTACTCGCAAAAAGCCTATTTGGCAAGAAATTAGCAATTTTCTAAGCGCTTCTGGGTACGACGACCGGGATTGCGACTCCTGTAAAACGAGACCAACTTGTTATGCAATAAACGTCAAGTGAAAAAAAAACGATAGAACCGACAAGATGGCGCCTTTGTTATTTTCCGACGTTCGCGAAAAGCAACGTAAACAGGTAAATTCTATAGTTGCAGTCTTGTGAACTTTATTTTTGACCTCAAGCCACAGGCTACAGACCACTAGTTTAGCGAAATAACTGAGGAAATGGACGAGAATACCATGGAGGAATACCGAGGATCAGGAAACTTGGTTAAGTTGCTTTTCACGACCACGGGCTACAACATACTTACCGGTACTTTCGTCTTGACAGCTTTATGAAAAGCCTTAGCGCGCTAGTGCGTCTCGCTCGTCTGAGTCAGCATACATTAATATTTTTCGATTCCTGTTTTTTTTTTATGGGTAATAATATAGATTCATTTTCAGAGCTTCTGTTTGGGGTGTTTTGTTAAGTAGTGATCAGTAGGTGGCATTTTTTCGTTACCAGTTGTTGTTGTTTCCATGTAATCTTTAAAGTACTCCTCAAATGCTTGCATGTGATTTTCACCATCCTGTTTATTGTTGTTCTAGCCAAGGACAAAAAACCAGCACAGAAAAGAAGAAAGACAACCCAACAGGATGTGTTGAAGAAAATTGATGACTCCTTGAAGTCATTTATGGAATACCAGCAGCAAGCTGACAGGCTTTTCCTTGAGGCAGAAATGGAAAGGGAAAGGAAAGAAGAAGAGAGAGAAGCGAAGAGAAGGAAAGAGGACCAAGAGTTTTTCCTGAAGTTGGCCAAAGTGCTGAAGGATTAAAGTCAAGTTT
>BLFK01000003.1:543248-555066 GCA_014634185.1 Astreopora myriophthalma
AACAGGAACTAGAGAACAGTTCTTGGGTGTAAACAATAACCCAATGTCACTAATAAAATGTTGATAAAAATGATCGCTTGAAAGCAAGAGTCACTTTTCCTGGGCTCGTCCTAGTCTTTGAACTTGGCTGGGACTTGAGTAACACGCCCTGACCTCGTAACTTGGCTCTTTGGCTGAAAGCAAGGTTTTCCTATTGTCGCGGCAGTGTTGACAGGTTCAGAGCTGGGCCGCAGTGGACTACAGGGCCGCTGTGCTGAGGGTGGCTGGTCTAGTGTCAGCGAGTCGCCCTTCGGGTCAGTCCTGTCTTCAGTGGGAGGTGTGACGGAACTGACTTTGGCCTCAGATGCGTCTATGGGTTTGTGTGTTGGTGCCTCTGTAGGTACGGGAGTTGGGTCTCTGCTGGGTAGAGGCATGACCTTGTTCTTGCTCCTGGGTCTCAGGTGTTCTCTGGTTCTCTGGTATACTTTGCCCTGGATATCCACTGTGTAGGTTCGAGGACTTGCTACCGGCTTGGGTCTGTTCAATACAATCGCTGGTTCCCATGTATTCTTCAAGGTGTTCCTTACGAATACTGCCTCCATGTTGTTCAAGATTCGTTTGTCGTTACCAGCTTTATGGTCATAGAATTCGGCTGCTTCTCCTGTCGTTTCTGGTTTGCTTCTTGGTGGAGGTCATCATACAGGTGTTTAGATTTCAGGGCACTTCGGGTACTTGGGAGGGTGGTCTGAGGTTTGCGTCCAAATAATAATTCATAGGGTGATGGTATTTGGCTGTCAAGTGGAGTAGTACGGTACATCCACAGGGCTGTGTATGGACACTCATCTTTCTCTAGAGCCTTTCTCAGAAGGGACTTTCAGCTAGGCTGTTCGCCTGATGGTGGTATGGGGAGCTGAAACACAATGTGATACCACTTTGCTTGCACTTGGTTTTAAACCTCTCGCTCACATATTGGGATCCAAAGTCAGATATGATAGTGTTTGGCAGGCCGTATTCTGCCAAGACACTTGTGAAGTGGTTGCAGACGGTGTGGCTAGACATGTCGCTCAGGAGCCTTATCACGGGGAACCTGGAATAGTAGTCGACAATCATTAAATACTTCTTTCCATTGAATTCGAAGATATCAGTCCCAAGCTTCTCCCATGGTCTGGTTGGAAGGTCTGGTTGCATGATGGGTAGTTTGGGCTGAGCGGGTTGGTGATGGTTGCACAAGTCACAGTCCTTCACCATCTGCCTGATGTCGTTAGAAATTCCGGGCCAGAACACTGATTCCCTGGCTAGGAGGATACACTTAGTTTCGCCTTGGTGTCCCAGGTGGATTGCTTGGAGGACCTGGCCTCTCATGGCTTTTGGTATGACAACCCTGCTGCCTTTTAGTACTAAGTCATCCTCTAGAGCAAGATCACATCTAAAGTTCCAAAAGTCCCACAGTTCTTGGGGACATTGTTTCCTGTAGGTAGGCCAGCCGTTGAAAATGGTATCTTTCAGTGAAGTCATAACAGGGTCTTGTGCCGTGGAAGACTTGACTGCTTATAGGTCAATGGGGGTGGATAAGAAGTAAATGCTACACTGTGGTGATGGGTCGTCACTCGAATCTTCCATGTTGTGCACCCTTTTTTCATGGCACACCCGTGACAGGGCATCAGCAACTGGAATTGATCTTCCTTGTTTGTATTGAACATGAATATCAAATCGCAGACATTTTAGAAGCAGTCTCTGTAATCGACTCGGGGCTTCATTGATGCTCTTCTTGAATATCTGCTCCAAGGGGGAGTGGTCAGTTTCTACTGTCACATTCCTGCCTAGTAAGTAGTATGAGAACTTTTCTAGCCCATAAGTGACTGCTAGGCATTCGCGCTCGATGTTTGAATACCTTGATTCAGCATCAGTGAGTGACCGTGATGCCATGGCAACAATGTTCTCATTGCCATGGGAGTCTGTCTGCCTCAGCCAAGCTCCAATACCTGTCTGGCTTGCGTCGCCCTGCAAAATCGTCGGTGTGCCTCGATCTGGGTGATAATAAGAAATGACCTTGGCGGATCAGAGTTCTTGCTTAATTCTATCCGGTGCTTGCTGGTGGTGGGGCTCCCACCTGAAATGGGTGTATTTCTTGGTCAACTCCCTTAATGGGAATGTCAGGTCGGCCAACTTTGATGAGTAGCGGTTTAGGTAGGTTACCATTCCAAGGATTGTCTGCAGTTCTTTGATGTTTGATGGAGCCTTGATGTTACGGATGGCTTCAAGTTTCTCTTTTGCTGGCTGGACTCCTTCCTCCGTTAGGGTGTGGCCATAGAAATCAACTTGCGATTGTTTGAATTGTAGTTTTTCGGAGTTCAGACTGACGTTGTGTTTGCGTGTGGCCTTAAGCATTTCAGCGAAGGCTTTGTCGTGCTCTTGTTCACTTGAACCACAGACTATGATGTCGTCGGCTATCCCCATTACGTTGGGGATGTCCTTGTAGACTTCGTCAAGTTTGCGTTGGAAGATGTCTTGGGACAGTACGATCCCGAACGGTAGTCTTTTGAACCGGTACCGGCCAAAGGGAGTGTTGAATGTGCACAACCGGCTTGACTCATGGTCTAGTTCCACATGCCAGTAACCTTTCTTGGTATCCACGACTGAAAAAAACTTCTTTCCGTGTAGTAGCGGCAGGAGTTCATCTATGGTTCGGGTGTAGTAATGCTCTCGACGTATATTCTTGTTCAGGTCTTTAGGGTCGAGGCAAAGTCTGACTTTCTTTCTTCCGTCAGCGGTTTCTTTGACGTTGCATACAATGGAGTTCGCCCAGTCCGTTGGTTCGGTCACTGCAGTAATCACATCATCTGCAATCATTTTGTCAAGTTCCTCCTTGTATAGGGGGAGTATGTGTACTGGAACGGTGCGTGGGGGGTGAACGACTGGGACGGGGGTTGTCAACCAGCTGGATGTGATACTTCTCTCCTGGGAAGCGGCCTAGCTTGTCGAAGCAATCTGCATATTATTCCAGGACGGTTGACTTTAAAAGCGGACCATGCTGCACACCCGTTTCTGTTTCAGGGGTGTTCTTAAGTCGGTTTCCCGTTGAAAGGTTTGTGTTGATTTCGTCTACGTTTGCTGTTATTATCCCCAGTTCTTGGCACTGTTGACACCCAAGCATGGATGGGCTTCCTGGGGCTTCTACTATGTTGAACTTGGCATTTATCGATTTGCCTTTGAAGGAGACTTTCAGAATGGCTGCACCAATGTTATCGATCATGGAACCCCCGTACCCTTTTAGAATTTTGCTACACGGTAAGATGGTGATAGGAAACGGGAAATGCTGAAGGTCTGTCGTGGTGATTACACTGGTGTCTGCTCCAGTATCTACTTTCAGATTCATGTCATGAATATTGTTAATTCTGACAGTGGCATGGATCTTGTCTGGAACGCTGGTAAGGAGTGCAATCTCTTGATTTTGACAGTTCTTGGTTGATGTGAGAGTTCCTAGGAATACATTGATGGGTTCAGTGTCGCTTGCTCCTTCTTCTTCGTAGGTGTATGTATCGTAGTTGCTGTCGAGAAAATTATCGTCCTCCAGGTGGATGTCTTGGCCCTGGTACTCTGGACTGCTCACTATTTCATGTACTTTTTGAAGGTGTTGTTGCATGCACACCCTTGCGTAGTGGCCGATCTTGCCGCAGTGTTTACATTTCGCATTCTTCGCAGGACAGTTTGCTGATTTGTCGTGGGTGTTCCCGCATCTGAAGCAGCGTTTTGACTTGAACTGGAATCGGCGAGGTTGTGCCCCAGTTGAACTTTGGTGGTCGCCGAAGAACGTTTTGTGCTTGAAGCTCTGTTTCTGCGAGGGTTTTTGACTCCAATGTGCGGATTCGCGTTGAACTGTATGAAGGTCATTTTTATCCTTTCCTTTAGAAATTATTTGCATTTGTGCTTTAGTGCTTTCATCGACTTTTGCAAGGTCGTATACTTGCTTGAAGGTTAGGGAGTTTCCAAGTGCTATCGCGTCTTTGCGTACTTTATCGGACGTGACGCCAAATACGAGCGTATCTCTTAGTGTGGTTTCCTTTGCAGCTGGATCGTATCCTCCGTCCTCTATTAGTAGACGGGCTTTCGTAACGAACTCTTCAAGTGGCATATCCCCTTGTTTGAGGCATCGGAGTTGATATCTTGAAAGAATCTGGTTGCTTTGCGGTTTGGTGTAGGCTTCTAGCGCTGCCAGTACCGGCTCTAATTTCAGATCATCGCCGTCGGTTGTTGTGTTGTAGATTTCAAGGCCTTTGTCATCTACCCAGAGCAGAAGAAGTCTCACTTTCTTGGCTTCCTCCACTTTGTCGAGTGGGCCGGCGAAGATAAGTTCGCATTTTTGCTTGAAAATTTTGAATCTCTTGTGTACATCTCCCGGACTGGTCCAGTCCATCGAAGGAGGTTTGAATCTGTCCGCCATTTCGATCGAAAGCAAGTCGTCACTGTAAAAATTTAAATTGAACTTGATGCTGGGCAGTTAGGAATTAATGTAAAACTTTACTTCTGACACCATGTCGAGAAATGGAGGCATAATACACGAGTTATTTCGCCCGAAGACATCTCTTTTAATCTTACTTGCTCGCCATGTGCTAGGGATGGAAAGACAAAGCATGCATGCCCATATAAGGCAATGACAATGCAAGCTTGGAACTAGCCTAATACATAACGCAATTGCATGCCACGCTAAGCATACTGTGACAACACCGTCCTATAACTGGCCGTGTCTGCAAGCCTGTACAATGTTATCGCAACTCGCTCGCGAACAGATATCGCTTTGCGATAGTTTGTATCCCGTCTCTCAACAAAAGGAGCCAGTTCTTCGCAATGGTTTTCGAACGTGATCTGGGACATTCTTAAGTTTCCGACCCAGTCGTTGTCGGTCCATTGGTCTTCGGCCATAGACCAAAATGTCTTTGCCCTTGGTTTAATCCAAATTTCCCTGATCGGCAACTGTTGTAGGTAAGCGATCAGATTCACGAAAAACAAAAAACAAGCGCGTCTTCTCCTCCTCATGTACCGAATTCGCGCAATAACAGCTCGGTCTTTTTGTGCTCTACAAGGTTGCGTAAATAACAGCAACATTTTGTCAGCCATTTTGTTGATGTTTGCGTGATAGCTTACGTGAGATTTGCTTCACGGGTCCCCGGTAAGGAAAGGTATTTGTTACACGCAAGCGAGGTGAATTGACGCGCGCTAAGAATGCATGGAGTTAAGCATGTTTTCTCGGTGTGAACCACTTCTACAGCAAAACATGGTTAACTAAACGCTGTTTTATCTAACAGTGTTTAGGTAAACTTGTTTAACTAGTGTGAACGGGGTATAACAGTGTTTAGGTAAACTTGTTTAACTAGTGTGAACGGGGTATTAGATTAATAAATTTCCAAGGCAGTAGATTTTAAAAAAATAGCCAGGTACAAATGAAAAGGATTTAGTTCACAAACGAGGCTTGGTGGTGAAATTTGCTCTTGTGACGTTAACATGCATAAGGGCCATTGAGGAAGGACGAATAGGGACCTGCAACACAGCAAACTCTTGCAACGCCACAAAATAGAAGAAATAATTACAATACTGCCCTAAATAGAACATAGAATTAAAGAACAAATTAAACTCTTGTAAAAAAATTGTTAGTCCGCCAAAAGTGAATGCGTGGTTATCCGTCTAGGGTGCTGGGCCATAAATTTCAATCATGTTTCAAGGTGTGGACAGGCCAAACACGACTCGTATTGGTCAAGATAGGAAATTCTAAGACCTCAGAGCTTTGCTCTTACGAGTATATCTTTTAAAGACCTCCCTTTTCTAAATGAAATAAAGGGAGGGTTTTTTAAGATTTTTCCTAGTGAGGGCTGATTTTGTATAAGATGCCATTCATTCGTAAGAGTATGTTTGAGATTAGGCACTGATGGGCGATATTCTGTAACAAACGGCAAAAGTCTTTTGCGCGTTTCATGTTTATTTTGTAGAGCCGACATTCTTTCGCTAAAATTTACTTCAGATAGAGTCACGTTCAAAAGGTTATCTCGATAACCTCTGGGGCGTAATCTTTGTTTGAATAATGCGATGTGTTCTTGAAATTTTGCTTTTGAAGAGTTAGCTCTAAGAAGCATTAGGGCTTCGCCTTTAATGAAACCTTTCCTGACGCCTGGAGGGTGGCAGGATTTGAAGTGCGTGTTTTGGAAAGTCTGTGTGTGTGTGTGTGTGTGTGTGTCCATCAAGAATCTTGCCCACTATTAGATGTTTGGCATAATTTTACCCAAATTATGTATTTTATTTTTATTTCTTTAGTTGTTAATTTATCTATCTATCTATCTATCTATCTATCTACTTATTCATTCATCACTTATTTATTCACTTTTTGTTACCCGATGACTTACTATTTAAGGCTTTGCTAATTAGATGAATAATTTAATTATGTACATGTAAACTAGCTTTTAGGGTAAATTTAGTTCTATTACTAATTAGGTTAGGGTGTTCTTGAATTCATTTGGATTTTATCATTGTAAATATAGATTTTAGTAATAAGTTCAAGTTCGAGTGAGGTCTAACACTACCGTGAAGTTTGGGCCGAGCCGAATTTGTCCTTGTGAATAACATCTCATATACGCACGAATTGTACCCGTTCTGGTCTTGTAGCTCAGTCGGTAGAGCAACGGCGATCAAATGAGAAGGTTTTTTGAAGAGCACTGTCAGGAAACGGACCTATTTCGATGGATTAAAATTTAACTTCAAACAATAAGCATGACCTTGAGGCTCTGGGCCCAGTTGTTCAAAGCCTGGTTGAGCTAACCCTGGGTTAGAGTAAACTTTGATTCCAGGTTTTTTTTCACTTCAAAAAGATTTTCCCGAAAGATTTTTGCTTGTCACTTGTGACTTAAGCCTCTATCTTAAAACCAGAAAAAAAAAAACAGAAAAGTTGCTCAAATCTTCAAAAGTTGTTCAAAAGTCGCCGAGCACAATCTGTGGAGGCTTAAGTCACAAGTGACAAGCAAAAATCTTCCGGGAAAATCTTTGTGAAGTGAAAAAAAACCTGGAATCAAAGTTTACTCTAACCCAGGGTTAGCTCAACCGGGCTTTGAACAACTGGGCCCAGAGCCTCAAGGTCATGCTTATTGTTTGAAGTTAAATTTTAATCCATCGAAATAGGTCCGTTTCCTGACAGTGCTTATCAAAAAATAATACGCATTATGTGTTTCTTATAACGAAACCTCGCATTTGGTGTAATTTCCTTATATTTTAAAATTTGCGTCTTCAAGAGAATGAAAAGAAATATGCTTACCCCAAGGGTTGACTCCACTCAAAATACTCAGTTGGCGCTGTTTGAGTTAGAGATGCAGCAAAGGAAGAAAACCCGACCAACAAAAGGACACACCTGATCGAAAGCCGGTTCATGTTGATACTTTCAGAACTTCGAGGTCCTTGAAATCTACCGCATTTCTTTCTTTATACATATATTTTTCTTTTTATAAACTGACGAGTACCATGATCATTACTGATGTCACAGAGGCAAACAATTAAGTTTTTTTTTTCGTCATCATAAGTGCACGCGCAATGGCGGGTAATTAAGGCGATTCCCGCAGAAAAAGAACCTGTTGGAACCTGTTGTAGATAGAGCTTCTTTATAAATTGTATAAAAACAAAATAGATTCCATGTTATTATTATTACTATTGGCTTCTAAATTTCAGTTACTGTTACATCCTTATGGTAAAGGCTACACTATCCCGCAAATAGCACGTGCTAATCTAGGCGGGTAGTGTTATTATCTAAATATGTACAAAGAAGTCTTAAATAGTAAATTATTGAACTAATTTTAATTAGTTCAAATTAATTGAT
Source organism: Astreopora myriophthalma (assembly GCA_014634185.1). Taxonomy (NCBI): domain Eukaryota; kingdom Metazoa; phylum Cnidaria; class Anthozoa; order Scleractinia; family Acroporidae; genus Astreopora; species Astreopora myriophthalma. The sequence continues at coordinate 551,077 of BLFK01000003.1, forward strand.
TAAAAGCAGAAATAAATAACCAAAAATAAAGAGATAAACAAATATGAATTAATTGATTTCCGACGAGCCTTTCGTTGGAGACTGTTTATCGGTTGATTGGTTGATTGATTTATTCTTGCTACGGTTTTTAGTTGATGAAGTTACTGTTCTTGTCAAAGTATTAAAATATAGAGTACACGATATCCTCTTCGAAAACAGCTTTTCCTTGACAGCCCAGTGTCGTTGAAAATCCGCCTTGTTATCAAGATATTAGTAATTCGAAGGCTATCTCTAAATCGGGAACGGGGAACGGGGAGCGGGGAATCTCTAAATCGAGGAATCAGTCTAAAAGGGGGAATCTCTAAAAGGTGGAATCTCTAAGATAAAGAATCTCTAAAATAGGGAATCTCTAAAATGGAGAATCTCTAAAACGGAGAATCTCTGAAGGGGGAAATCTATAAAACGGGGAGTCTCTAAAACGGGGAATCTCTAAGAGGGGAAATCTCTAAAACGGAGAATTTTATAAATATTATAATGCTACTAGACGCAGCTACACGCGAATGCTAGACAATGTTCCGATCATAATTGCCAATTTTCTTCTTAGTGACGATCCACCCCGTCATGTATTTTAATTGGTGATGACTGACCCATCATTCAGATCATAGGCTCCCGTTCAGATCAATGAAACGAAATGCCAAGCTCCACTACACTTTTTGTGCCTCGAAAAACAAGAGCTTTTCGTAGAGCAAACTTCGACCTTGAAGGGGAATTTTGATTGCTACGGAAACATATTCCCCTCGACTTGGTCTTTCATCATGCACTTAAACTCTGAAGAAGAAATAGAGATATGCATAAGTGAGATAAAAACAAACACGCACAGACAAAAATGTGAAATTAAATTATTATGATATGAAATTGTCATTACAGCATTACAATTCATATCATTCATGACATCACGATACAAGGATGTTTGGTTGAAAAAAAAAATGTCTCCCCCTTCTATTCTCAGCGGTTTGAACGTTTCAAGTACATGAGGGACTGTGTTCATACATACGTATTTTATCTCATAAGAGAAAGTAAGCGCTTTCATCGAAAAGTGAACTCCAGATGTTTCGTTAATTACCGGCCGCCATGTTGGTGGACCACGGAGGCCCACCAAGGCTCCATACAAAACTTCGGTAAATAACTCGGAAACGATGTACCGAACAGACCTGAGAATTGAAGAGGTAGTTTATATACTTGTCTTCTACACACCACTTCAATTTCTTGGCTTTTTTCATTGAACGGTTTCGAATTGATTTTTTTTTCTTGCTTGAAAGTGAAAACGATCTATAAAAAAAGGGAGGGGACCAATGAGACTTCCCTGAGGGACACCACAAGTAATAACACTCGCATGAGAAAGTTCGCCATTGACCAAACACTTTTTTGACGATCACTTAAGCACGAACCAAAGCACTTTAGGGCCATTTTATCTACTCCATAGCTTCTAATTTGCGCAACAGGATGAGATGAATTCATTTCTAACCCGCACTTCACAATCATTTCATTCATCATTCCTTTCACGGCAAAACACGCAACAAATTGACATGTTCTCAGCTGTGTGGCTTCATAGCTCAGTTGGTAAGAGCACTGCACCGGCATCGCAGAGGTCGTGGGTTCGAATCCCGTTGAAGTCACTTGAATTTTTCAGGTGCATATATGAAACAATTGATTAAATTGTCCAGAAAGTGTGAGGATCATGCACTTCTTCAATTCACTTCTAACCCGCACTTCACAACCATTTCATTCAACATTCCTTTCACGCCAGGGAAAACACGCAAGAGCCCAACAAATTGACATGCTCTCAACTGCGTGGCTTCACAGCTCAGTTGGTAAGAGCACTGCACCGTCACCGCAGAGGTCGTGGGTTCGAATCCCGCTGAAGTCAATTGAAATATGAGACGATTGCTTAAATTGTCCATAAAGTGTGAGGATCACTTCTTCAATTCATTTCTAACCCGCATTTCACAATCATTTCATTCAGGATTGAGAGGTCTATCGTATCCAAAGCCTTTCTTTAAATCTATAAATATTCTACCGCTGATGAGACCATTGTCTACGTTGATAGATCAACTACTGGTGGCTTCAAGCAAGGCAGTAAGTGTGCTATGGAGTGATCCGAAGCCGGATTGACAGTTACCTGAGAGATTGTTATCGTTAAGATAAAATGGATGGCAAATTGTTCTCTCGAATACTTAAACAAGACTAGGAATGATCGAGATCGGATGGTAGTTATCAACGTCTTGTTTATTGCCCTTTAGGTGATGTAAGCGCGCGAATTTTACTCCCTACGTTAGCGCAATCTGTAACCAATTGCAAGTTTGGTAGTATTGGAGCCGATCAAAATACACGTTTTATTGTATCGGTGTCCAGTACTTGTTATGTAACAAAGGAGACTTTTGCCTGATTGTTTGATGCTCTTGCTTGAACCCAGATTCTTTTGACACGCGCTCTTGTGAAAAATAAAACAACAACAACAACAACAACAACAACAAAATTAGATGGCGATAAAGATATCGTGTGCGATCACTTGTTGAAGGGTTTTCTTTGTAACAACAGTGGCGTGTAGACCTTGTCGAATGCCGAAGACAAGTAAAGTACTCCTGCATGGTTAAAGCCGACTTTTGGACAGGTTTTCGCTCTTGCTTGATCGAATTGTCGCCCGTGCATGCAATCGAGAGAGTAGAATGCACGCTGTACCAAAGCAAATATGACAAGAGCGGAAACTGAGATGGGGCAAATGTTTTCTGTCCTAAATGTTAGCATATATTGAGCACCGTGATAGGTCAGCCGAGGCCGCAAAGTCAATCTGCAAAGGTATGAAGACATACCCATAACTGTTCTTTTTTAGTCCTGACTTTTTGCAGAAGCCCATATCCCGGAGCGTACAACTCCCATACTAGGGCTATGTCACGGCATCTTTACCGACCGAGCTATTTTCAGACATGCCAAAGGAACTTGAAAAAGTAAAAATATATGTTTTCCTTCCTTCGTGTCAGCAGAAAAAACCTTTTAAGGAATAGCTGTGTTAAGTGGCAGTGGCAGTGGCAGTGGCAGTGGCAGTGGCAGTGGCAGTGGCAGTGACAAGATTTCCGAGTGAGAATCGATTTCCGAGTGAGAATCGAATGTTTCAAGTGCGCGGTTGGTTTCCTTCTTAACTACCTAATACTTTCAGGAAGAGAGTTCCACACTAAGGCGCCGCTATATCTAAAGCTACGTTTCAAATAGTTAGTACGCAGATCGGGTATGTTTAATTTTCGGAAAGAATCACGAGAGTCATAGTTTGTGTTTCGCTCACTAAATTAAACAACTCACGCAAGTACACTGGGGCTAACCCGTTGAGGGACTTAAACATCATCATTGCTTTTTGCTTTCCTGTTCTTAAAGATAGCTTGTCTCATTTCAATGTTTCAAGAAGCAGGCTTGAGTTTACCTCGCAGTTGGCTTGTAGAATTACCCTAGCTGCTCGGTTTGGAGGTTGGATTAAAGCGTTATATATTCGTACTGCAGTGGATTGAGAGACGAGGGGCTAATGCGCCTCAGGGCACCAATACCTGAGAATATTCTGGTTCCTTGTCGGCCGGAGGTATGTCTTTTGCTAGATTGTGTTCTATGTTTGCAAAATGAAAATTAAAGGTGTCTGCCATATCAATGCAGAAGTTATTCTACTGCCTTGGATTAAAATTTCAGTAATGACCTTTCTGTTGGGTTGCCGAGCGCTCACTTCATTAACAGGTTGCCAGGTTTTGCGAGGATGTTTACGATTGGAAGTTTAGTCATCCGCAAAATCAAATATTTCCGTTTGGCGTGTTCATTTTTCTTGCCTTTTTAAAAACATCCCAACAGGATTGATCTTTTGTCTGTTCGGCTCTCTCTTTTTTTAAGAAACCCAAATCTTTGCTATAAGCTCATGGCTAATAATCCAAGGAGACTTCTTGTTCCCTATTCTTTTGGTTACATATCGTTAGGGTC
>BLFK01000003.1:563941-584434 GCA_014634185.1 Astreopora myriophthalma
CTTTGGGCAAACTACCCGAAAAGTGTTATTTAGCAACACTGGACGTATCAAGCCTATATACGAATATAGACACAGACGAAGGACTCACTATTGTGGAGGAAGAGCTAGGTAAAACAAACCAGAATAAGCCATCATCGAAAACATTGTCATGTCTCCTTGAGAAAGTTCTCAAACTCAACAATTTTACCTTTGGTAATGAACATTACATTCAAATCAAAGGAACAGCTATGGGAACCAGAGTCGCACCCAACTTTGCAAACGTATACATGGGAAGACTTGAAGAAAGATTCGTGTACCAAACAGAGTGGGCAAACCATATCATAATCTGGGTACGCTTTATAGATGATATATTTCTTATCTGGAAAAGTGATCAAGACTCTTTCATTAATTTCATAAATTACCTTAACAATGTAGTACCCTCAATCAAGTTTACACATGAAATCTCTGCACATTCAGTGAATTTCCTTGACACCACCTTCCTAAAGGATAATCAAGGCAACATAAGTACAGATGTTTATCAGAAACCAACTGATACTCACCCATACCTCCATTGGACATCAGCTCATCCAACTCATCTGAAACGGAGCATTCCATACAGTCAAGCCTTGAGGTTGAGGCGTATATGCTCTTCGACAGATACATTGAAGAAACGAATAATGGAGTATTCGAATTTCTTTGTAGCGTGTGGTTATGCGCAACACAAAGTTCTCCACGAAATGGAGAAAGTGCTTACACTGACTCAAGAGGAATGTCTACAAACCAAAGAACGTGAACCAACAGACCGAATTCCTCTGGTCACTACGTTCAACCCCCACACTACATTTATTGCAGAAATTGCCAAACGAAATTGGAACTTTCTCCAATCAAAAGAAAGATTATCGCTCATATTCAACAAACCACCCTTGGTCGCTTATCGACGACCGAAAAATCTACGAGACAGACTTGTGCGTTCAAGATTTGTAAGTGAAACACCTCACATTCTGATGCCAAAGGGATGTAGAGCATGCGAAAGAACGAAGTGTAGCTGGTGTAAAAAGATCAACCAGACCACAACTTTCACCAGTCCCAACAACAAGAAGACTTTTACGATATTTCATGCAGTGGACTGCCAGTCGTCATGGATCATTTACATAATCGAATGCAACATTTGCAAACTCCAATAAATTGGCAAAAGTGAAACAGCATTTAACCTACGGTTAAACAATCACAGAAACCATATTAAAAAGGGAGTGAGTAGCTGCGAACTCACTGAACACTTTTTACATAACACACGAACTCACGACTTTGATAATAATGTTACCATCACCATTATAGAACAAATTAAAAAAGGTCACTTAGAGACTGAAAGAAAGAAGGAAGTCCTTCGAGAAAGAGAGATTTTCTGGCAAAGAACATTAAACTCCATTCAACCGTATGGACTAAACAAAAGAACTGGATAAAGTTTTTACACAAGAGCCTTTATAAAGTTTTGGGTACACAAATTGTTTAAAATATACGTTATAAAGGTTGTAAAACTCTTAACCGATTAGAAATACTAATTGTTTACAAAACATTCTACTCAACTTCTAATGAAGCAACACGCACTGTATTACGTCACATAATTAACCAATTAAGAATTGCATGTTAAGGCCCCTGAAGAAGGCAGAAGCCGAAACGCGTCGGGTCTTGAATAAATCATTGAAAACGGAAGTCCATTCTCCATTGTGCGAATTATATATATATATATATATATATATATATATATATATATATATTTTTTTTATTAGTACGTCTTTCAAGTGGGCAGTCTGGATGGGTTTGTAATGAAGACCAACATTCAGATTGTTGTGCGAATTTTGTAATGTAATACTATGAAAGAATAAAATCTCTTTTCCGGCCCATAACACCTTTTGAGTCCCGCGTTTTGAGAGTCCTCGAGTTCGCTTGTTCTCTTGTCTACCGAGTTCTTACTATGCTCATAGAGTATACGGGTTATACAACTGGAAAGCAATTTCAACCTAGAACCAACGTCTTCCGGTAACTAGAGCCACACTTTTGCCAAACAAACCACACAATTGGGTGCGACAATTATAAGATTATCACCACAAACGGGCGGTAACATCAACGCCTTTGTTTGGAAGGATGGCACATCAACTCCGCCAACGCTCCTTTGAACCGTGATGATGGTAGTACAACCTACCTGGCCATTTGAAATGTTCAGTACTACGAGTGCTTATTCATCTTCTGCAGGATTTTGCAGTTCCCAGGAACACAAATAAATTTGCATAATTAGAATACAAATAAAATGAAACAGTTCATAAGTTGATTTACTTAACGTATTGTGAGACTGTCATGTTTGTTACTGTGCTACTGATTTTCCGCTGTGTTTTAATGATGAAATCCCGAGCATTTTCAAATTTGGGCTTTTTCAGATATTTGGGCTTTCGGACTCTCTCCGATTCTTGGGTTCTCGTGTTGGCGGCATTCACACTCTGCAGTTCTAAACTAGTGAATAAATGACGTAATCTTATCCTCGACTCAGCTCTCTGAGGTATAATGGTAGGGAGCCTTAGCATCAATGCAATGACAACAAGAAGGTCGCTTCAAAATAGAAATTGTCCATATTGCCCGTAATCTGATAACGAACATTGAATGCAGCTACTAAATTACACATTAACTCTTACTGTAATTTTTATTTCGATTTTATGTATTCCAGGCCCGCAGTAATTGGCGCAAGCTGTTGCGGAGTCCCTGTCTGTATTGTACCATTTATATCTTATTTTCCGTGTGTGTGTGTGTTTCTGTGTGTGTGTGTTTATTTAATACTAAGTTGGCGAAGCTTATAAAATAAAAATAAAATATCGTAATCAATATTCGGGATTACGTCAACTCTGTCAATATGCAAGATATGCGTCTGTTATCCAAAAATGAAACCAGTATGAACGTCCTTCAAGTTTAGAGAGAAAGAAAAATTCCAAGTCGAGTGCTGACGTTCCTCTCACGGCGCTGACTTTGGTCATCTGACGTTGTTGTTTTGCAGAAGACGGCAAAGAAATGTACCACATTGTGAAAAACGCTCGTACAGAGCTTGCGGAACGACTGTTTTTACCAATTGAACCCTTGTTTTGTGGCGTTCCTGTTGCCGTTGCGGTCCTCCTGGTCCAAATGGCGTCCTAATGGCGACTGTTAAATTTTAAAAAAGAATATTCTCAAAGGAAACAGTCCTCTGCTTCAAATCAAAGCTTAAAATGTCTCGAGTCGTGTTTTAAGCAAAATGAAGAGAAACGATTATTTTTATCGCAGTAGCAGTTTAATGTCTTCGTTTAGATTGCCTACTGTAGTTGGCAAACGTAAATTAAAGAACCTATATTTACACACATTATGGTAATAAAGTTAAATAAATCTAACTGGAAGGAGGCAACCACGTGGCTATTTGCAATACGTGCCTGGATTAAAATCGCATTTACCTAGGACGAATCTAATCGGTGGTCAAAGCAGGACTAATTTGAACTCGAAGCATCCGCATGCAAATCCTGCGCCCTAACGACTGAGCAAGCCGTCTAGTATGTACTACCCTAATTCACCCGTGTTAGACTATCTAAGCGGTTGGTTAAGAAACTTCAGTATGAGATAAATTATTTACCAGGACTTGTTTTCATAAAGAAGAAGCACAGTCGAAATACCAAAACTTTGACTAAACTACAGTGGGTCACCTTTAAACAGCGCACTCGCCTTCGCGTTTGTTTCCCGTATCGATTACCTGAAAGGTGTTTAAATGAAAGTCGCGTTTTGACGAGTCGCTCCATGTTACAGGCCTGTGTACGTGTTTGTTCCCTTTGTTCTTCTGCTAAACACCTGCTTGAACTTCTTGTGCTTTCTCCAATCAGGCTTAAAACCTACGGTACCAGGGTGCTCTCAATCTAAGCGCCTCCGATTTCTCTCGACAACGACACGAAAAAAACAGAGAGCCCGAGACCGATGTTGTCCGAGGGGATAACGCAGATAAAATCGAACTAGGGTTAAATCACGGGCATGGCAGAAAATGCAGTAAGTAAATGTGATTTTAGAACATTCAATTTGTATGCAACAGAACTCGCCGCGACAGGGCCCCTTTAGTGCTAAATATGACCAAACTGAAACGATACCTTCGATCTTTCAAAGCCGTTTATTTATAGTTAGATACAGACTTTATTAATCCTCCGGCTTCATGTCTTCCACTCACTACCTGCCGTCCAGACGTTTGAATGGGATGTCCCTGTGACAGTCTGATGTTTTCTTAAGGCCACTGATTTGCTGCCTGCACAAACAAATCAAATAAGTTAAGTGTTCGCCAATATTAAATTTGAGATCTACCTCGTGTTATGATACTTATGCCCCTTGTCCCCGAACAATAAATAGCGCCGCCGTGACTCCCTCCATGAATTGCCTTCTTGTGCCGGGTCAGGTTTGTCATCAGGTTGAAATTTTTGTCGCAAATATCACACACGAAAGCCATTTTACTCAGTAATTGTTCTTCTATGATCCGCACTCTTCGAGCGTTCTTGTTTATTAGTTAAAACTGGATGCTATTGTGACGCAGCTGGAAGGACATAGCTGGCCACGCAACTACGAACAATTCAGTACACTTATGTTCAGAAATGCACACTAATGAGATGCACGCTCTGCATGGCACTAGTATAGACAACAAAAAGTTTCGTGGGAAGTGTAAAGGTCGCCGCAATAGAAGTGTTAGGGTTAGACTGAGGCTTACATTAGCATCTTTCATTTTTTTTTCCAACAATTATTCACGTCTGTCTTGAAAGCTACGCCAAGAAATTAGCTTTCCACAAAAGAACAACAACAGCAGCAACATTCAATCGAACTCCAGCCGTTCAATTGTTTTGCGACTCCTTCGACACACGAACGTAATCGAACTCCTACTCTTTTGTGAGTTTGATCACCGAACTAAATCTAACCAATCGAAACAAATGGGCGCCATTTTTCTAGGTGAAAAGAGAGAACGCAGAAATCTCTCACAGGGGCACTCCCCTATAAAAATGACGGGAGTGGTCATTGTACATTTTAGGGTGCAAAATTTATGGATTAGTGCCGCTTCGCTTAGGGTGTCAAAACCTAGAATGACCGCTAGCAGAGTTGTCGCCGTAGCTTTTAGGGGCCATCAAAGTTATCAATCTGAAAAGTGACGGAAAACGTAGCTGTATTTGTTCACTCAAAGTTACTTTACTTCTGAATCATCTTTATCTACTACTTAATTGTCAGTACCAGTCAATTTGTTGTTTAAGAATTGGCACCTCTTAAGGGGTGAAAATTACTGTAGGACACGCAAAACAAAAAAATATATTTCGGTGCCTTTAAGGATTGTTTTCAAAAATTTCCGGTCATTGTTATAGGGGAGGCCCTTCACTGCGAAATATCAGTTGGAGCGATTGCAGAATACCCGGCATTTGTAGCCACATGGTGTAGCCGACTAAGCGTCTACGAGGCTACACCATTGCAATGTATTCACAGATCTTGTACTTCTTTCTTACTATAGTGCCTGCGCGTCAATGCGGCTACACCGTCTGTCTTCATGGCTCTTAAAGTCCCCTGTAAAGTGGCTACGCGTTTACCCGGTTACACACAGTTCTAATTTATTCATAATAACTCTGAAAGTCCTCTGTGAACACATATTGAACGCGCTGTCTTGAAAATAAAGACCCCAATGACCCCTAAGACCCTAGTACTTAAGTGTAGACCCGCGTAATGCTTTCGTCAGATGATGAATCTAAACTGACAGTTTATGACCGGGAATCATTGAGCCGCGCGAAATCCCACATGATAATATCAATGACTTGAACAACTGTTAATGAAAGAAGCAGTAGGTAGGCCATAATTAGCATAGCATAGCATAGCGTAGCAAGGTTATTCCTATGTGAAGCGCCAACCCAAACGCCAGACCACAACACTACGTCCCCTACTCTTTGCTATCGGTGTGTGGGTTCTTTAACGTCCCACAAAGTCATCATGAACAAGGGTAGTGAGATAGGACCTCTGGTTTATCGTCCTTATCCCAAAGACAAGAAAGTCTGACCATTTGCAAATGTCCTTACAAAGGCAACACTTGCTCCTCAATCATTTAAAGACCCTGACTGATTGGTCTGGCCGGGGTTTTCAACCCGCGATCTCCCACACGGTAGTCCGGTGCTCTACCAACTGAACTAACCGGGAAATCATAATTCAAAACTACTGTCCTTCTGGGTGGTACTTCTTGAAGGATACTGATACCGGCCAGGGGCACAAAGCACGCCGCACAAGAAGTCAAAGCAACATCCATTGATTCAAGTATACTGCTAGAGTGAAGAGGAAGGCACAAAAGCGAACAACAAACCAAGTGTGCGTCTCAGTATCTAGAACAGCTTAGATAGGATTTATAAAGAGACTGTCCTTCTGGGCGGTACTTCTTGAAAGATAATACCGGCCAGAAGGACAAGATACGAGAAGGAAACATTGCTATGAAAAAACTATATTGGCCTAGGAATATAAACGGAGCAAATGTCAAAATGTCGTTTGTCATATAGAAACAAGTCTTATCTTAGTAACTTCACTAGGCAAGGAGTGAGGTTTATTGGAGAATGCAGCGAATGTATAGCTCACTATGCTCAACGGAAGCACTAGCAATTTTGCCATCTGAATTCGCATTTCTGTCACGACGATTTTGATGAAATAAAATCGTAGCTGATCGTCCTCCATTTTGGAATTACCGAGAATTTCCGACGAACGCTCGACTCGGATTCTCTTTCCTAGTACTCCCCTGCTGTCCTTCTGGACAGTATGATCTAGGCACAACCATGCTGGTGTCCTTCAGAAGGGAACCAACAAGGCGGCCGGAAACCAGCGAAAACAACTAGAGTTTACTTTGGCTGTCCTAAAACCTTTCTTTGCTCTACCGAACTTGTAAATATTCGCATAAACACTCTTCCTAACATATTTGGTTGTTCAGAGCTCAAAACCACAATGTGAATCGATGTTTTCTTGTTCGTAGCGTGTTTCTCAACAGCCGTCTCTATGTCACGCAGTCTGAAAAAAAAACTGACATTTAAACTGCTCTATTTCCAAAAAAAAAGCATGCTCTCGAGCTGAGACCGTGCAGGCAAGTATATTTTTTAAATATATTTTGCCTAATGAAGAAAAAACTCAAATGTCTCTTTACCTTTCAATTTTAATTTTTTTTTTCTGACGTTTTGGATGGTCCAGACTTTTTGCCTGTTATGTCAACTTCTGCCTTTTCAATATTCTTGAGATTGTCGTTGTTTTTCTCTATTTTATACCGGCTTGTAAGTACTGTAGGCATATCGAGCTGGCGTTGAAGAGAGTGAATTGTTATTCGCCGTTGACTTGATTTTGCATACTTTAGGATTTAAAACCACACATTTTAGGCATCATACAGATGAACGATTTCGTTTTCCTGCGAATCTCACTTCCATGCCGATGCCAACTGTCCAACGCCTCAAAATTATCATTAAAAAAAAATACAACCAATGACAATCGCGCTCTCACCTGCTTGTCAGTGTTTTCTTCAGCCCTAAATTTTGAAATTTGCAGACGTTAGAATATCTACCAATCAGGACCAACACTCAGACACTGCACTGTAGACATTGCATGGAATTGAGGTTCGCAGGGACCGAAATCAGGGTTTTTTTTTTTCCTCATTGCTTCGTGGTTCTTTGTCACCGGTTTGCCAAGTGTTCTTCTGAACACGCATAAATTAGAGTCACGTGCCTGCGAGCGGCTTCTTCCTTGGTGTACGTTTCATGGCCAATAAACTAGTGTTATTCATACGCGGCTGGTCTCCTTCTCCGAATCGACATGGCGGTGGGAGTAAACCACCGCATTACCTGTTCTCTTTTCCCTTGGTCTTCCACGCGGTAGACGGACTTCGCAAACCCGAGCCACCTCGCCTCGAGGGAAACGTCGCACTGAAGTGGAAAAAATGTTTTGCAAGAAGTGGAAATATTTATCGCCGCCGAGCACGGAGACAAGGGCAAAAAGACGCAAGCCTACATCTTCTTAAATTTTGCCGGAAGAGAAGCCACTGTAAAGGAAAAAATCGTTCGTCTACGCACTGGCCGTACTGAATTCAGACGGCACCGTTCGGGTTCCAGCAGAATCTCGTGGGAGTATCGCCGTAGTGAAACGAAAGTTTGCTGAAATTTCCGTTAAAGAACCTTCAATGGCTTCTCTTTCTTCATTTCTTAAGACCGTATCATTGTTGAGAAAAAAAAACATCAGTATCAAAAGAGTTGGAGTCAGTTTGAACCTTCGAGGAATATATAGAGGATATTACATGGCCGCGCGGAGATACGAAATTTCTCTTCGAGTGTTGAAAAATATTTAAAAATAACTAAGCTTTTTGAAATAAAAATGATATCACACATGTGTGGATACAAATGATATCACACTTGCGTGGATAGCGTTTTTATCGATTTGCTACAACTCGGTATACCACTCAATTTTATATGATAAAAATCTTTATTGAAAACCTCGCATTCGTGAGGGACTTCTTTGTCTGAAGTTGCAAACTCGCTTTCATTTTTCTTTAATTGACTAATTGTGCCTTGCTTGTAGAGTCTTTTTTCGAGATTCAAAAAGTATTTGGTGTTTTTTTCTCCTTCATTATACCACCGGCATCGCGAACGAAAAATAGCGCCTTTGGTGTGGTGCTCGATGATTTTCTCTAGCTCAATCTTTCGAGCCTCTAGTCTTGTATACAGTCGTAATTTATGTTCATCGTTTGTGGCAGTGTTTTCATCAATTTCTCTCTCCAGGTCAGCTATTTCTTTATTCAATTCGTCCCCACGTAGCTTAGTCTGAGAGTTTTTTGCAGCAGCTTACATGATCGATTTTTCTCGAATTTCCATTTAGTAGGGCAGGATTAACTGAGTTGTCAGATTTATATCCATTTCTAGTTTGGCGAATAATTGTCTTAATTTGACTAAGATAGTCCTCCTCTTGCAAGATAGAAGTGTCAAGTCTCCAAAATCCACGACCTCTAGGATTATAATGCAAGGCTATTTTAAGTAGTATCATGGAATGATCAGTTTTGTAACCAGGCACGATATCTACTAGGTTTGTATTGCAAATTAAGCTTGAGCTTATTAAAAAGAAATCAAACCTGCAATGTATTTCTGGTTTCTTTCGGCGCCACGTACATCTTCGGTTCTGGGAAGGCCGCCCTTCTTATTCATTTCGACGTTCAGCATGAGCTTGAAATCACCGCCCAAAATGATTTCTTCACATTTAAAGTCATGCAAACGTTCAAACAAAAGGTCAAAAAAATGGGGTCGTCTTCATTGGGTGCGTAAACGTTTGCTAAGGTGAAAATTTTTTCATCGGCTTTAATATCGCAAATTATAAATCGTCTTGAGGGATCCGCGAAAACTTTGTGAATATCTAAATTGAAATTGTTGTTAAAAAGAATGCATAGTCCGGCTGAATTACATGAGTAACATTTGTAGAGTTCTCTATAACCCCATTCGGCCCTCCATTGATCAGCTTCGCTTTCAGTACAGTGCGTTTCCGGCTGTAGAAAGCATACAGATTGTTGTTTCGTTCTGAGCCAATTGAAGGTCTATTTTCTCTTGTTGGTATTTCTTGTTCCCCTGACATTAAGGAAAACAATTTTCAGTTCAAACATTCTTTTTGGCGATGAATTAAGAAGTATTGCCTTAGAAGGTGATTCAGCAAAGATGGGCTGTAGCATAAAGGGATAGCTCCTCCCGAGAGATATGGAACGAAAAATAAATATGAATGGAGTTGTTCGGTAAAATCGCTGTAAATATTTACCTATTCCAAAAAAAAACTAGTGAAATTTTGAAGTGGAATATTATTGAAAATGACAGTAACAAGGCTACAGTGAAGTTCCCCAAAAAACAAAGAAACGAAAAAAAAAAAACCACACAGGCACAAATAAAGAAGTAACAAAAAACATCCCTGACTGGTAACTTACTCGATTGTATCTGCGGTAGCCAACCGAAACAATTGCGACAAAATCTTCGAGAAGAGAAATAATAATAATAATAATAATAATAATAATAACACTAACACTAACACTAACACTAACACTAACAATGACAATAATAATAATAATAATAATAATAATAATAAAATAACCCGCTTTCCGTTTCCGGCCGCCTCTTAGCATGGTTTTGGCAAGAGGATGGGTGAATCGCATAGCTAGTCGACTTCTCAGTAAATGGATTTCAAAGAGGTGAAGGTAAACAGGGCTCAGCAGAAGGGAAAAAATATTGTGCGTAACTTACAAGACCAAGGGCTTTCAGCCAGGCCATAGTTTGCCACTGATAAATAATTGTTTTGTTTGGCTGAAAACTGCGGGTATCTTGTTGCTTCTTGCTTTCTTGAAAACGTCCATTTGTTTCCTCCTTCGCTCGACAATCCCCACAGGCAGATCTTGATACATTTTGAAATTGGTATCCCGTATGCGGGGTCCTAAATAAAGCAGCTTTTTGCAATCTTTGTATATCAAAAAATCTTGCTAGGATAGGTCGAGGCTTGTCATTTCTCTTTCTTCCAAGACGATGTACTCTCAGTATTTCGACGTCGGCAGGGTCGGTAAAGCCCAATTCCGTTTTCAAGAAATTGCGGAGTAGAGACTGACTCGGTGTCTTCCTTATCTGAAGCCTGCTCTGGGATATACTCGAACTTAATATTTTCACACCTCGAGTAAGCCTCAAGATATTGATTTTTATTATATAAAATTGAGTGGTATACCGAGTGTAGTAAATCGATAAAAATGCTATCCACACATGTGTCATATCATTTTTATTTCAAAAACGTTAGTTTTTGAAATAAAGAATACACGTAAAGCATCTTTTGTTGTATTGTGAGGATTTTATATAATAAAAGAAAATTACATGGTCGCTTGGAGATACGAAATTTCTCTTCTCTTGCTGAAAAATATTTCACTCGTTCGCTGCGCTCACTCGTAAAATATATTTCAACACTCGAAGAGGAATTTCGTATCTCCGCGGGGCCATGTAATATCCTCTATTTATCTCCCAGTTCTCTCGCTCTGTCCCGGAGTTTGTTTTTTTCCATCTCAATCCCAGTAAGTTGATCATTAAGCCTTTCTTCGAGGCTTTGTACGTTCTTGAATGCTTTTTGATGCCCTGCTTCGTTAAAGTTTAAGCTTTCTTTAGAATTTTCGACCTCTCGTTTAATATGTGTGTGCGAAGTTTACAGGCTATGTATCCTGCTTTCGAGTTTGGAGGGGGCCGCCTGAAAGTCGTTAACTGTTTCTTCGATAACATCAGTTTTCCCAGTTTCTTTAAAATATCTTGCAGCGTCTTATGAAGATCTTCGGAGATTGTTAGCGACAGCAAAATTTCGTCCTCTTCATCTGCTTGGAAGTTCTTGTCCTCCGAGCCAACAGCTGGTTCGATTCCGTTCTGTTTCTGTTTCTTGCCTAAGGGTGAATTATTCGAAGTCGTGGAGCCATCTGACGAGGAGTTTCTTGTTCCTGCTCTTTTGCTAAGGAGTCTATCGAAGAAATCTGCCATTCAAAGGTTCAACTAACTAGTTTATAGCGGACGGATACAGAGCACGTCTTTACTCAGCCATTGCTCCCCAGTCGTACATTTTGGCTAATGACGTAAACCGCCGACGATTACACTGCTGCAAGAACAACCAAGGCACGAATTCTCCCAAACAGAGCTGTGACGCAAGCCCTGGAAACTCCCTTCGTGGCAGCTTCGCTCGGAAAGGAAAGGGGAGAAAGAGTAGATATTAGGGGTAATTACCATTTGGCGAAAAATTCCAGGATGCTCGGGAAGAAATCAAATGGTATGGCATTTCCCTGAAAATCCGTTCGGAAATTTCGGGGTACCTTTCGGGGTACCTTCTTCCCATTCGGAACGGGTAGTTGGAAAACCTTTACCACCTTACTAATCTTCCGTTTTTAGGCCCTTTTTGAGGACCTTAGCGCGGTTTTACGGTTTGAAAACTGAATAATATCAATGGTAAGTGCAATTTCATCCGGTTCATCGGTGTATTTGGAAATCGTTTATCATTATGCAACTATCACCCCAACCGGAATTTCCCAACAATTGGTAAGCATACATTATCCGCGAAACCTCTACTCTTTCCTCCCTAGTCTCCAACCCCTTTCAGCGCCCACCACGCGGAGTAATTCCAGGGCTTGCATTGTTACTTTGTTTTCCCCACTTATTGTAATTACCATTTCTTACATGTTAATCGATTTTCTGGGTACCCACAACTTTTAGTCGCTACCCGCGACCCCCGACATTTAGCGCTCTTCAGTGAGTTGTTGTGGTTTGATAATGAAAATCTCATATGCTTTACTTTCCATGGATTTCCCGCAAAACATGAATTTTTTCCTAAGGAATGGGTGTTTGGATTAGGAGAAAACAACATTAACTAATCCACACACAGTCTTGGCTGTGGCAAGGATTATAGAATACACCTGCAGTCTGCGAGATATCAAAATCACGCTTGTTTTGCGAGGAAAATACTTCGTACAAACAATAGTACTCCTCCAACTTAAATCTTGGTGGAGTTCAGAATAAGGGATACCGGTTCAAAAATTAAGATTTGTATTAAAATATAACTAATTGTAGCAGCTACGTATAAGAAAAAGCGGAGAAATTGATTGTTGACATTATGTTGTGTTCATTTTCCCTGGCGCTCTGGGCAAAGTTGTTCAAAACCCGATTAAGCTAACCCTGGGTTAGAGTGAACTTTGATTCCAGTTTATTTACCATTCACAAAGATTTTCCCTAAAGATTTTTGCTTGTCGTTTGTGACTTACACTTTTCTTCCGCTTCAGTCTAAAACCACTATTTGAAAGTGTTTTCAGAGGGCGAAATTGACACGTCGCTTACTTTTTAATCGAGGGTTAGCGTTAATCGGCTTTCGAACAAACGGGCCCTGGCCGTACGGACTTGATTCTGGATCAGCGATAGTAATTTTTTTTGCGGGCGGACTGTTTCAACGACAAAAGTATGTGTTTCACATTACATGTACAGCGATCAGATTGATCAGATATTTAATGCGCATCTGAACATGCCACCTCCATCATTATCAGTTAAATATTGAATCACAAAAGTTACGCGAAATAAGACTACCAGCAAACAGTACTATTTTCCCTGGATTGACAATTTTTTATTGTCCTTTGATTTACAACAAATCACCTGAAATCTTGTTCATAATTTCTTGTATTCAGATGTCACTTTCTTCTTGACTTTCCCGTTTTAAGCACCGTCTACTTCCTACTTTTGCTTGCTCCTTCTTCTTGGGATCGTGAGCTTTCCGGCATTCGCTCAATCGAATAGAGTTCAAGTTCGGCCCTTGCCACATGTCACGGGTTTAGCTAAGTATGAAACAAATAAGTAGCACTGGCGAGCGAAACCGTTCCAAGATCTCAGAAGCGATGTACTGGTTGTGCGCAATGACGTCAGAACATGGCGAGGGGTTCTCTTCTTTGGAAGTAAGCGGAAGAAAAAGCACGCGAAATGACAGAAGTTCAAATTGGAAAAACAGCCAAGGATTCCACGCACATTCAAGGCCTTTCAAGAAGAATGAAGTGAAAGGCCGATAAAATGCTTATTTTACACATTAGTGAGGTTTTCTAGAAAATGCACTGTTATTTGAGATGTCTGAAAAACAGCTTGATGAAGATTTGTAAAGAAACAAATATATGTGGTCTCTAGGGAGTTAAATTACATCCATGTGCGTGAAAAATTGCGAAAACAAAATTGTTATGATCTGAGTTGAATATTTAAGTGTAGTTTGCCTCGTGTTGTAATACCGGCTTGATCAAGTGTATTTGATGTTTTGAGGGGAATAACTGCAGGGGAATAACCGACAGTTTATTATTGGCGGGGAATATTCAATATAATCCCCTGCAAGAACAAAGGAAACCGAGCCATAGGACTACATGAACAGGGACAGTAAAGAGGTGGCGTACTCGCAAATCGATTTACTGATGTCCGACAAATATGATATCAGCCGGGAGGATTACAAGAGCAAGTGGAAAATTATCAGGTCGCAATTTATGAGGGAACAAGGCCTGGAAAGAAAAAAACAGTCCGGTCAACCGACAAGCGATGTCTATCACTCCTCTTGGAAGTGGTACAAGACGTTAAAGTTTCTTATTATTGTCCACAATACCACAAAGGGCTTTGACAGGATGAACATTAAGGTAACGGAAGATATGAAAATGAATCCCCGGCCACCATGACTCCAAGGAAGAAGACAAAGGAAGACCTCGACCGAAAGAGAATGACACTCCTCGATAGAGCTGTGGGAATATTGAAACAAGTGAATGAGGCGCCAGCAACAGCAGCGGAACTTTCCTAAGAAGACGCGTTCAGGATGGTGGTGGCCCGAACACTAGCTCGCTTGAGTCCGCGAGAAAGGATTCTAACGAAGAAAAAAATAAACGACATCCTGTTCGAGACTGAATTTCATGGCTCAGAGCAAATTACCACTGGCCGCATAGAGTTGAGCTCATGCAACCCAATATATCCAGCTCCAGTTGCTAGAGCGGCTGAACAATACCTCTCTAGTCAGTTTTCCACCTTGTAAATATCAGGATTGTTCTACATGACATTGTTCTACATGGCTCCATTTAATGTTATGTTTTGTGGAGATTCCCATATGCCGAATTGCTGATACTAATACATTTGGATAAAAAATACTGACAGGTTTTTTATGGAAGAAAATAACCGTAATTGTAACAGTTTCAATTTTATTTGTACGTGGAAACAACTTTCAATTTTTCATGATCTTACTCCATGATAATGTAAATTTTAATTCAAATACAAATAAAATTTACAAAATCAAGTTGACGAATTTCAGAGGCATGAAAAACCACCCATTCAGGTTGTTTAATTGTAAAATCAATGAATAAAGTGAATGAAAAAATTTTCCTTTGCAAAGTTTGCCTAGATTTGTATTTACTGGGTTAAAGTACATTAATGTACCAAAGTTGATACATGTACAGTGTACCAGGGTATTTTTTTCTGCATCAGTAAATCTGTAAATCTCCTAAGGTAAAATGTGACTCATTAACCACGACTTATACAATCAGTCATTAGACTCCTTAGGGGCAACCGTAAATAAACCCTACTAATTTATATATATTTATTATATACTTACATATAACATAATTTGTGCAATTATTATGCAAATGCATATTTCTTAACCAACCTGTGTAGAAAACAGTTTTCGAACTGCCCAAAATCAAACATGATCAGTGCAGAAATACCATATAATTTGCCAAATGTTTGATGTCACTGATAATAATTTAAGATACTTGAGGGACTTATGACTATCTTAAAAAAAAAGTTTTATGTCCATAGAATGAAAGTAGGAACAATACATTGCTTACACAATCAGCTACAAAGTGAGATTACTGTGCATATCACATTTATTGTCTGACCTTGAAACAGATTTCAAAATAATTTACTTCCTGAATGTCCAAGAAAATGTTACATGCATTTGTCCCATTGCCAGTAAACTTCACCTTCACAGTTAAAATATCCTTTAAACTCATCCCTCACTCTTTTTGCATGGTTGGATGGATTGTTGCCATGCCTCAGCATTAGCAAAGGCAGTAAGTTCTTGGAGGGAATACCATCATTTCTCCAGGAACCTGGAACAATTTCACCGGTGTACGGATTGACGGTGTCAATAACACGAGGTGGAACATAAACATCTTTTGATGGTCCTTTGATCAGCCAGTTGTGAAGTGTGACAGTGGCCATGGTGACAATCTCAACTTTGTTTGGTTGAAGGGGGATTGGAGCACGAAAAATTAGCCAACGATTGGCAAGAATGCCAAAAACATTTTCCGCTATTCTTCGAGCTCGCGAGAAACGATAGTTACAAATCCGTCTTTCAAGGTCCAGGTCTTGCTGAGGATAAGGCTTCATCAAAAAGGGCTTCAGAGCAAAAGCATCATCCCCTACAATTACGTAGGGGCAGTCTTCTGTTCTGTTTGGTAATGGTTCGGGCAGTGGGAGATTAATTTTCCCATTTTCCAGCGCATTGCAGAGACCAGTTCGATTCCATACTCCTCCGTCTGAGACTCGCCCGTTGACCCCCACATTACAACAGATTATTTCATACCTTGGTCCAGCAAGAACCATTAATACGATGGAGTGACTCCCTCTGTAGTTATAAAAGAGTGAGCCCTGTCCACACGCCTGCATGACAACATGCTTCCCGTCCAGAGCTCCCACGCAATGTGGAAAATTCCACCTTTCCATAAATTTGTTTTCTATTGCTTTCCATTCCTCTACTGTGGACGGGAATTGCAGACACAGGGATCCCAACACAGATAATATGGCCTCGCACACTTCAAGCAAAATGTATGAGATGGCAATTCTGCTCACTCGAAACTGGAACTCAAGGGAACGAAATGTCTCGCCCGTCGCTAAGAACCTCAGAGTTAGGGCTAGTCTCTCTGAGCGTGATATTGGAGATCGCATTCTTGCGTTCCTTTTGACGATCCTTGGGCTTATCACCTCAAAAAGGCGACGAAAGGAGTTGACGTCCATACGCATATAATGTTTAAACGATGGGAGGTCTTCAGCCGCCAATTCTGTTACGATACCTGCATAGGACCCTCTTTCCGCTGTTGTTCTCAGCCAATCTCTATCTGGGCCTTTCTTTCGGATTCCTTCATCTTCGTCGTCCAAACAAGCTATTATCATACACAAAGCAGCTATTTTTTGCGGTTTTGACGCCGATGCCTTCTTAACGCCATGTTTACATACATGCATTGTGTGTAGCCCTGGGGACGAGAAAATGTCAACATCCTTCCCCAGACTTCTTCGGAAGTCAGTTTATCATTGCACGCATGCGTAGCTCATTTGTTTTCCCAGACAATGCCTCCTCGTTTTGTCACTGGGGCAGCAAAACATTCTGTTTCCTTCCCGTTAATTCAGCCACCCAGGGAAACATAACAAGAAATAATGTTTCGGCAACAATGTTTCCTGATTTAGCCAGGCCTTAAAGTGCCACTACGATCAAAAATCACTTTTCGTTTTTCTTCACATTTCGAAGGTACTTGTGCCGAAAACTCGGTATCCGAGATTTTATGCAATTATTTCAAGAGGAAGACTATTTATTTTGACAGGAATTTGTTGATTTAATGGTCCGCCATTACTTGGTGCGGTTCCGACCGATAAGCCCTCAGAGAGCTGGATCGAGGAGAAAGTGACGTCATTTACTCACTAGCTTAAAAATGCAGTGTGTGAATGCGGCTTAATTAGTATGCAGAACACGGATTTGACCATCTGAAAGCAAAAAACTCCCGTGCTGCATACTAAATAAGCCGCAATCACACGCTCCACTTTTAAGCTGGTGAGTAAATGACGTCACTCTCTCCTCGATCCAGCTCTCTGAGGGCTTATCGGTCGGAACCGCACCAAGTAATGGCGGACCGTTAAATCAAAAAATGCAGCTAAAATAAACAGTCTTCCTCTCGAAATTACTGCAAAAAAACTCACCTGCTGAGCGTTCAACACAATTATTTTCGAAATGTGAAGAAAAACGACAAGTGATTTTTTCGTCATAGTAGCACTTTAAGTCACTGACTGGAAATGGAAACATATTCGACTGAAGTTACAAACGCTCAAAAAATTAGAGACGACAAGATCGTGATTTCAGCATGCATGAACCGCTCTGACTTTTATAGCACGTATGAATCGTAAGCTGACGCAAGAAGCTTGGGTATGGCGTTTGTAAAAACCCTCACGTGCCTCCTTAAGTCGGAAGATCAATTGTTTTCACTACTTTATCCTGCAACTGATCCTTTCATACTGTCACTCCGAATCACGACAAACTCAGAGGGATGTACTAAAATGAAACTGTTTATTCTTTGAGCATCGAAAACGTACTCTGGCAAATGGAGGCAACTAGTCGCACTCAAAGGAATAATTCGCATGGACATGAACGCAGACCTCAGAACGTGATATTCAAAGCAGACGAACGGGGTGGCAGTGTTGCTCGGAAGCGGAAGGCGAACTCAGTCCAACAGCAACGTCCTTTGATCGGTAAACAACAACGGTTCAAAACGGTAACACGGTAAACTGAACTCAGAATCACAACTGTCCGAAAAATCTCAAAATCTCTCCAAACTTTAAAAAAAAAACGCGATAAAACGTACGCATAATGATGCTTACGAAATTAAATTTGAAACTTTTGTGAGCGCGCGTGCACTAGTCACGGATCACGCTAATGAACTTTTAACAAGTGTTGTTGTGGTTTCTACCAAAAATAAAGTTACAAGTACAATAAACAAACTCTCCAAAAAATAGTCAACTCACAAAATTGATCATGGCCTTTCCCTCAACAAAATAGTTTAAAATTTCTTTGTTCACTTTTTATGTGTTAAGACTGCGGGGAACGTGCTCAACTATTTATACTAGCAATAGTTCTCACTAAATCTGCCCCCGCTTTTTTGCTTATTGAAAACAATTAAATTATTATATTATTCTGTTATCCTACATGCGTGTCCTGTGGACGTAACAAGATGGCGCTTTGGTGGTCTTAAGTCTAATTAGTCAGACATGTAATACTTCATCGCCGTCCGTTTTTTCAGTCGTGGAAATGATATCTCTGCTTCAGGTGTATGCAACTACAGGTCTTAATCTTCTTAGGAAAGTTATGAACACAAAAGGGATGTCGCATATCTTTCCACAGCGGTATTAAATGGCTCTAGCGATCGATGATGAAAAATGTTGAAAACCTGAAAGTTAATTTTTCCGTTTACTACTTGCACATCATTACGAGAATAACAATCAGACGAGATAAAAAGGAGAGAAAAAAAAAGCAAAAGTTGGAACCAGACTCGAACTTGGCTCCTACTTGACTCCTGCTCGGACTCGAACTTGACTCGTCCTACAAGTAAACTCGAGCAAGCGTGTCGTTGCTAAAAAAAATTACCCGAGACCACCGTGCGCGCTTGCTGAAAATTAACCTGTACCACCTTGCGCGCCTAGTTTCCTCAAATCGAGATATTTTCCGTACTACCAAACCAAAAGATATATCAGATCTCAGAATCTTCCTAAATACGCGGGAACTGCTATTATGCCTCCTCGGGTTTTGGCCTCTATGAATTCTACATGAAATGAAACGAATAATTTTCGCTTTTTATGTAAAGCGAAAACGGGTTTACTAAAATTTATTGGTAGTTCTTTCGCAACACGCAGCGTTGCTTTCAGTCAATGAGTTTGAAAATCTTTGTTCGCTTTCTGATGAAATGGACAAAACATGAGTGAGTATACCCGGGGACGGCTATTCATAGAGTTATCTTTATGGAGTTACTTTTATAGAGTTGGAGTTAAGCCTCCAAAATCCTGAATTCATGATTTTGGAAGGGTTAGCTTAAAGTTTAGTGATTAGGTCTAAACCATGATTTAAGAGGCAAGTCGGTTCATTTAATTTTGGCTGTCCAGAGTGTTGAATTCAGGATTTTGGCAGTCCAAAATCTTGAACTCAGGATTTTGGCAGTCGTTAAATCCAACTCTAAGTCATAACTCTACTGAAATAACTCTATTGCTAGTCGATCTCAGTCTACCCAGACCCAGACAAGGCAGCAGCTTATCGCGGGCCGTAACGTGTCCTGGTCCAACCAAGGTTTTTTTTTTTCGTCTCAACGAAGGGTTGACGTTGGATACCTCGGGTGAGGCTAGATCACTGACCGGAGGTAGAAGTGGGAACCATTGGTTTAGTCGTGGGTCTCATTCTCGCGGGCGCAGTAATATGGTCTCACCCGATGTTATGCAATGCCAACCTCGCTGGCAAGGAGGGAAAGGAGAGACAGATATTTGGTTCGCGGTTAGCCACTTCTTGCCTTTTCCTGTCCTGTCTCACCTACCCGTCCTCTACTTCCCTGAGTTTTCTCCGGTGGCGCTGCCCCCTCACCCCTCATTATACCGAACATTATGTCTTTCGAAATCACCCGTACTGCGAGAAGAGGTCTGAACACGCTGTGTTCTCTAGCGTCGCGTGTAAAGGTCCTAACAATAAGCTCTCTTCTCGTGCGAAAATCACCGGGTTTTCTCGCCCCCATTTTCCCGCAACCAGAATATGGACATTTTCGTTCATGCGGAACGCTTGTACGCAGTCTACATCAGCGCAGTTTACACCTTAAAGTGCTGGTTGATCAAATTTTTGTCCCTTGAATTTTTAGGTTAATCACATAGAATTCCAGGATTGATTAAAAACGCCGTTTACCGTTTGGAAATGTCTGCATTGGTTCGAGAGATATTTAAGTTTGAAAAATGAGTAAAATATGGAAATGAGAGGACTGACTGCGTTATTCACTCAACTCAATATATCATCAAGTATATAAATAGAGTTATCTCGGTCAATTTGAAGCAGAGACCATTGAAACTTGTTAGGCCAATAGTTATACAGGCAACACGCTTACGGCTATAAGAAATTTGGTTCCCATGGCAACTCACTCTTTTCCAGTCTCCTCCAATC
>BLFK01000003.1:591691-621691 GCA_014634185.1 Astreopora myriophthalma
ATGGATCAGTTGATATACTTGATGTTATATTGGGTTGTTTGAATGACGTCATCAGTGCCCTTCGTTTGCATATTTTACACATTTTTCAAATATAAATAGCCCGGAACCAATGCAGATATTTCCAAACGGTAAAAGGCATTTTTAATCCTTCCTGGAATTCTGTGATAAACCTAACAATTCAAGGGATGAAAATTTCATGATAGTAGTACTTTAATTCGTGAGAATAATTGTCATACTTGGACAGCTGCCATTGTAAGCAATCCTGATTTCCATATTCTTTTCACAGGCGGTTTTTTTCAGAAGACAATCGTTTGCGTAGGTTATGCCATCCGAACCACAGACAGGAAGAAACATCTGGTGACAGTGGACAATGCACTCACAAGTCTGTTTCTCATCACGGATCACGCAACGAGAGTATGGAGCAAGGCACTTCTTGTCACAGACGGTACGAACGGTAGGCACTGAAGATTGAAAAAAATTACAGTGATTAATGCTTTGCTACACATTTTTCAGAGCAATGTGATTTGACAGCCTTCACTTACAAGATTTTGACCACCTCACTGCATTTAGGGCCCTCAGACCTATGTGTCCGTTTTGCGACTTTTTATTTTTATTTTCAATTTTAATTCTAATTTGCAGTTTAAAGTAAGTATAAGCACACCAAAGAGTCCCCTGTCAACCCAGGGTTCTCAGTCTTGGGTGGGGTCAACTGTTTGTTAGTTTCAAAACTAATTTTCCTCCTTTTACCCCTTCTCTAACTTTCTGTGAAATCTCATGTATCGAAGCCAAGAACGCGTTTGAACATTGAGAATAACTAGACATCACGTCTTCTATACACGTTCGACGCACTTAGATAACTTAACAAAACTGTAAAATAGTTGTTCTTGAAAAGTAAAAACGTAAAAATTCGCGGGAGTCCGATGTATGTTTCGATCGTAGTTTTACTAAAGGGGCTAGGTCACGCTATTTTAGGTAATTTTGTTTAACTTTGTTGATTATGAGCTCTAAACGTCAAATTGGCAGAACAAGAGTCTTCCATTTGCAAAATCACGGCCACATAACAACTGAGAATGATTTTCCAGCTGTGTAAATGACATTTTGATACAAACTGATATAAATTTGAAAAAAGGTGGGCCGACATTTTTCAAATTTTTCCAAATGCAATCCATTTTAATCCTCTCCAGTTTTTCCCATCCATGCCCCTTCTTGGCTTTCCTGTGTTTCGTTTGAGTTGTTCTATAGTTTTTAGCCGTTATTGTGATATTTTAGTTAATTCTATGACCATTTGATCAGTGCTGAAATTGCCTAAAATTGCGTTACCTAGCCCCTTCAAGTTAGCTAAGTGCGTCGAACGTGTATAGAAGACGTGATGTCTTGTTATTCCCTTCTCTAAACTTCTTAGAATTTCATTCAAATTATGGTGTACCCCCGCCTTAAGCAAATTTCTTAACCCACATTTAAACTTTGAAATGCTCATTATCTCTTTTAAACAAGGAAAGCCTGTGAAATGTAAGCATAGTTTTATTTGTAATCAAAAGTTTAAATGCTGACATTGGAAATTAATTGTATTCAAGACTCATTGAATTCGAAACAAAAAGACTGATTATTCTGGAGTTTTTTTGTAAAGAAAAGCGGAAGCGTTTCCGTTACGCATGTGCATTTCGCCCACTTTTCTTTTGGTCCTGTTTTGTTTGTCTACCTTCTACCTTTGTTTCTCTTTCGTTTTTGAGTTGTAAAACCGGAGCTAACCACTTAAAAGTAATACATTGTCAAGTTTGTCGAGCTCGCGTGCAAAACTAGCTGCCAGATGATGACGTCATTGACCACCGGACGTGACCTTTCATTTCCCCGGCAACGTGCGAAAGATATGCTACCACGATAACAAATTTGTCCCCTAAGTGGCCCCAAAGGACATTCCATACAGCTTGTTGGGTGTAAATATACCCTTCTAACTCATTGAAATAAAGTTCCGTCCAAGGAGAGTCAAAATATTGGGCTCCGAAATATGCTTGTGCGCTATTGTAAATTTGTGTTCCAGTGAGCCTACGATTATGATGCGATTTTCGCTGCGGTCAGCTTTACAAAATCTATCTTTCTATTAAGTCTAAATCTAGTTTTATTTCGTGACGTCATTTTGTCAACATGGTTCAATCCGAAAGAACTCTCCCAAGCTGCACAGGGAGTTTGAACGATGTCTTGTTCCTCTTAAAACGACAAATATCATAGGCTAAGCTCCGGAAATTAAAAGCTAATGAAAAGCTAATTTATGAAAAAATGATCAACACGTTTATTTTCCAATGTACAAATCAAGGGCTGGACAAACACCGGGCACGCGCCACGTTCACAAAGTGCATGTCTCTCTTGCGTCCCAAGGCCCTGCGCATCCATTTTACGAAATGATAACACTCGACCCGCGGGCAATGATGGCGGTCGGGATCGTCGTGATGGCAACAGGACGCCACGGTGGTCAACCGCCTCAGGTCGTCGAACTTGAGACAGGCGTACTGTTCTAGATCAAAGTACGGAATGTTCAAGCTGCGGAGCAAGTCCTTCTCGTAATGACCACCCTTGAAAGCCACGCGAGGACGTTCGGGCGTCTTGTAGCATTCGTACAACGTCTGGAGGTCTTCGGGCAATTCACCCAAGGGAACGGCCTCTTCGCTCTCATTGGCGTAGAAGGGGAGACCGTGAACGCGTTCCCTCACGTAACGAGCCGTGGTGTTTGCCGGTCCAATCGCACCAGCCCAGTTCATGTGGGAGGAAGGTCGCGTGTCCATCCTTCATGCAGGATATGCAAACTGTACCCGTCCAAGTCGACGACCAAGCACACGTTGTTGAACAATGTTCGGTCCATGACGCTCGCTCACCTGACTGTTTCAAAGTCGGAACGACTTTTTATGCACACAAAGTCCACGCATGCATGCACTCACTCGCCCTTGCAGTTGTAAGAGGGCACCGGTGGCGGGGACGCACACAATCACGGACGTGATTTCACCACTGGCGACGGCACTGTCTTCCATTGGTCCTCGGGCACCGGAAAGAGGCTGTGGATGACCGGCAACGTGGGCTTTGGACGCAGGGGCAGGTTCCACGTAAGAGGTGGCGGCCGGTCGAACAAGGCCACGCATCGCAAGCGGACTGCGGCCGACCATAGGCAAAAAGTCGATCGTAAGAGCGGCGGCACGTCAAGAAACAACGCCCTTGGTTGCGTGTGTTTCGCTGCACCACGGCCACGCGCGAGGGTCTACCACAGTAGCAGAAGAAGGGACGCTCTTTGATGTAGGGATGCACGCCCAACTCGAGGGCTTTCAGCAACGTGGAGGCCTTGTCGAGTCCCACCCACAGAGGGCACCCCTTATCCACACACTGGACGTACCGCCAGCCTTTTTAACTAAAGCAAGTAAGCGTCTCTACTTCCTGCGCGCGTGTCGCAAAGCCAACTTACCCACCGAAGTTGGACTGACTACGAATATAACAAAGATTCGTCCACTTCTTGAATACGCATCACCCATCTGGGGAGGCTTTCCAAACAATCTGGCTGAGGATCTACAGCGTATTCAAAATCGCTCTTTAGACATCTTTGGTCTAGCCAGAGAGACTGTGGAGCCCCTGGATGTAAGAAGGGACAGTCACACAGCACAGGCTTTTAAGGAAATCTTAGATTCAAAAGGTCTCCATCCTTTCTGTAATTTTCTAATTTCAAGACCCCAATCTTATTCCCTTAGGGCTCAACGGGTGCGAGTTCCCATTCCACGAACGAATAGGAACATGAACTCCTTCATACAGCGTGGGGCTAGACTGTTAGGAAACAAATCATTGGGGGGTTCCGGAAATCCACAGCAGAGGGCCCACTCGAGTGGCGAGTAAGGCGGTGACATTTCCTACACCACAGCCGGGGTGGGCAACTGGGGCGGATATGGATCAGGCTCTGGTGGGGGAATGCTCGCCATCAATTCTTCCAAGGTCTGGGGTTCGGGCGTGTCCAGCTTGGCCGCCTTGGTCTCGGAGGAGGGCACGGGCACCAGCTAGGTTCTCCTGCATGGAGGCGGGCCCGCATCCCGCGGCGTGGTGTCGTCGCCCAACCGAGCACTCAATTCGAGATGCTGGCCGCCTTGGACGTGGCGTTCGGCGGCGGTTTTTTGGCGGGCTTTCTGGCGGGCAGCGGTGGGTTTCTGACAGCACGTCAACGAATTCGTGTGCGCCCCATCCATCCTCTTGGGTGGGGTCTTTTTCTTCTTCTTCTTCTCGGGGCACGGGTACTTGGCCGAGGACAGATCGCCGTACTCCCAGGAAATCATTGTTGTGACTGAGCTAGGTCGAGAGACTCGAATGAGGCAGAGCCATCCGGTGTGATGCCCTTATAGCGTGTTCCCATGCCGACCGTGCACGACGGGATGACCTCATTGACGTCCAATGGGAGGGCACCGGGAAAATAAGGTCTGTCCGTAAAACCCAGAGCACGTGCTCCGTCACGAGTGGGAGTCTGCAAAAATACGGAGCACACGTCCTGCCACGCGCGCGGAGGTCCCGGCAAGCTTGGCGGGTGTGGGAACGCCCTATAAGAGGCATGCACACACCGTGTCCACTCAAACCTTGTGGCGACCGCAACGTCAAAGAGGTCAGAGTCTGACCGTAGTGCCCGATCCACCCGGTGCCGATGGAGTGGGAGAAGACGTGCGTGACACCCTCCCACGCGATCCCGACGGGCTGGGCGACCCGGGTGGGCATAAGAGCCAGCCTGCCATGCCCCCTCTGGCATTCTTAAGTTTCCGTGCGTACTATCAAGAGCTTGACCGGCACGCATTCGAGAGTGATGACGCTTACTTGTCGGCGTGCATATGACGAGGACTGGCCACCGGGTACAAGTTCGAAGAAACCTACCTGCATTGGTTGCAAGATATCGCCCACGCCTTGTACGATGCGAAGACCGTCTGACCGCTTTCGAGTCGAGAGTCCCTCCTGGGCCGATGACGATGACAACGACGACGACGACGAGGTACAGCCCCAAAGCCCCCAGTTCCCTATCTGACGCCGACAAGACCGGATAGCATGGTTGGAGCGCGGATGGAGTGAAATGCAGGATGTGTGTCACCACCACGAACGGGTCTGCGCACAACTCTGAAACCAGTTCTGTAGCCTGCGCAAGACCATGGAAGCCTGGCAAGACGTCACCCACCAAGTGCAGGTGCGGCTCCGTCAAAGGGCCTACCGAGAAGCCGACGAACGGCGGTTGTGGCTCGTGCATTTCGATGGGATCCTGGCTCACGTGTTATGCGACGAGTGCAAAGAAGACAAAGACGAGGCGTACCTCGACGAAGTGAACAGTACCTACGAGAGGGCCTGCGCGTGGACCCCGGCCGACTGCCCACAATGCGAGGTTTACCGATCCTGTTTCTATACACCCGAGATGGGCACGTGGCATGCGTCTCCCGTGGAACCCGACCACGCGTGAACGGTTGGGAAAATGATCAATAAAAGTTGCGTGTCAAATCGAATGTGTGCATCTCTTTGAGTGATCATGACGGAGCTGTGTGTCGTGACAGGAGGAGCCCAAGGCACCAACACGTTGGTGGAAGAGGTCGCCGCCCAACTGGGCATCCCTTGTTGCATGGTGGTTGGACCGTCGTATCCTCGGGCCAAACAAGACGTGACACCATTGACGGATGAAGCCTTGGAAGAAGTGTGGCGAGCCGTGTGCAAACGGATGCCCATACCCGTGTGGGAATTGTTGAGTCGGAACTACCACATCCTCAAAGACGCCGACTGGTGGCGTTTGGGTACCTGGAGAAGGACGGCGTGACGGTGTGTGGTGGGATGGGTTGGAGCATGGCGTTGGCACGTCAGCAAGAAAAACCCATTTTCCTGTACGGGGTGGACCGCAACGCGGGGTTTGTGTTCGGGCACTTTGACTACAACTATGCTGCACGGCCATGGTGGGCCTCGTGACCTGGCTCAATACCCTCCGCCGAGCAACAATTGAAAACAATGCTGTGGTGCACGTCACCATACGCGCAAATGTATCGTGACCTTCCAGCCACGTTTGAAAGTTTGTGTCAAATAAGTCAATAAAAGAACGTGTGTCAAACCATGTGTATTCATTTTGAGTAGGATGTGGGGTGAAGCAGGGCGACGTTGGGTGCACTGGCGTGTCGTGCGCTGGGTGTGCACGAGTCTGATCGGTATGGTGGGGATGCCGTCCCGGTGGCTCAATTGGGACGACGACAAAACGGACTTCGAGTCCCCCATGACCGTCTTTGAGGTCTTGCTCGAGCATCCCCTCTTTTATTGGGGCCACTACATTCGTACCATGGTTGGCGCATCGGAACCCCGACCCCAGTGCAGACGTTTGGTTCGACCACGTCCATAAAAGGTACCCCAATCGCTTGCCGAGCTTTGGAAGATTGCTCTGGATCTGTGTGCAAGGGTGGTCCTGTCCACTGCCCCAAAGAGGAGGACGACGTCCCAGACGTGCCATGCCACCGCCCCACGCCAGGGACGATGGTGACGACGGCCATCCAAAAAGGACGTGAGCGCTCTGTACCGCGATCATTCGGTGCCGGGGGCTTTGGGCGGCATGCGACGGTTCACCGAAGCGCAAGGTCGGTCACTGTATTGCGCCCGGGCGGCCTTGGAACAGGATTTGGCCTACACGTTGCACAAACCCCAACAACGAGGGTTTCCTACCTTGCCGGTGCTGGTGTTCAACGTGGACGAACAGTGGGTGGCGGATCTGGTGGAAGTGCAACGGTTGGCCCGTCACAACCACGGCATCCGGTACTTGTTGACGGTGGTGGACGTCTTGTCCAAATACACATGTGTGCGTCTGCTCAAGAGCAAGACGGGGGCTGCCTTGGTGCAAGCCATCTTGACTGGAGGCCGGCACCCGCAACGCCTGCAGATAGATCCGGATAAAGAATTTTACAACCAACCGTTTCAGACCTTGTTGAAACAGAAAGGCATCGGGAAATTTTCCACACACGGGGATGCCAAAGCGGCGGTGGTGGAACGGTTCAATCGGACCTTGAAAGGGTGCATGTACTGGTATTTCACGGCGGCCAACACATTACGGTTCGGCGACGTGCGGCCGGCGTTGGTGAAGGGGTACAGTGCCAGCTCGCATCGTAGCATCAAGAAGGCCCCGTGAGACGTGACCCCCCCCAATGAAAGCGAGGTGTGGCACACATTGTACGGCAAGAGAACACGGGAGAAGGCCAAGCGGCCCAAGTGGAAAGTGGGGGATCGCGTGCGATTGGGAAAACACCACCGTCCGTTCAAGAATGGCTACTTGTCCGGGTGGACCGAAGAAGTGTTCGTGGTGTGGGCCCTGTGCCCGGGGCCCGTGCCCACGTACCAGGTAGAAGAGATGGACGGCACGCCATTGGAAGACACGTTTTACGAGTAGGAGTTTCAGAAAGTGACGGTGGACGACGACGCCCTGTTCCGCATTGAGAAAGTACTTAAACGGAGCGGCCATCAAGTGTTGGTGCATTGGAAAGGTTGGGCGAGCAAGTACGACAGTTGGGTGGCCAAGAGTGCACTGCAGACATTGGGATGAGCGAAGGATTTTACGTGATGTTGCCCAGCAATGCCAGCACCGACGAATTTACTGGCAACACGGCCGCCTGGTTCAAAGTACGGTTAACGTACCCATTGCGTTTGAAGGCAGAGGATGGCAAGTGGGGTTGAGCAGCCTGTCTTTGCCGGACGCCCGTGTCGATCTGTACGACCTGGTGGGCCCGGATGAGTACCTGGCCTACTGCAAATGGTTCATACAGCCCAAGAACCCGAACACCGAAACGTCCCGAGACAAGGAAGTCAAGATGGCTGACATCGACCATCTCGAATCGGTGGTGGACAGCGAATCGTTCGTGAAAGCCATGATCGAGGTGATCGAATGGAGCCGGTGGTGGCGACGGTGGCGTTGGAGGCGGAGGCAACGTTGACGACGACGATCACCCCGGACGTCGTTCGAACCAGGAAGAATCGCGATGCCAATTGGATCTGTTGGCCGAAGATCAATGGCAATGAGCCCGAGGACGGACCATTGCCGGGGTGACGCACACCAATACCATCTCCACCGTCTATAAAGACGGTGGACTGCCGGTGGTCCATCACACCTGGTCGCGTTTGTCGACTCCGAACTCGTAAAATGGCCAAGACACTCGTGTCATTGTTGACATCGATGCCGGCCAACCTGAAATGGTGGACGCTGGACGCTTTGCAATGGTTGGATTCGTTGTTAGGTGGTGTCTTTGTCACACGTTCACCTGGGTGCGACGGTGCACGCCGTGTGGAACGGGTTGGCCCTCTTGATCATGGCCCTGGGATTGATCGTGGGGCCGGTGTTGGATGACAGCCTGTTGGTGGCATGCTTGGCGGCCTTGGGCACAGTGGTCAAAGGTTGGACGGATTTTAAGAAATTTGCCTTCAAAGGGGACATGGCCCGTTGGGGGTACACCACCTACGCCAAGACGTCGATCGAATTGCGCAAGTACGTGTATCGCGTGCCTTCGGACCACGTGGAGAGTTTTTTTATCAAGATGCAGATGTTGCACGACGTGGTGGCCGACGTGGTGGCCGACGTGGCCCCGCCTTTGACGGATCGGTGCCTGGCCACCCACATGGCCCGGTTCGAGTACGTGCCATTCCGCTGTGACTGTTACGTGGACGGCTGCGCCCCGCCTCTGCTGCCCACCGAACGTATAAAAGCCACGACGCCGTCGCCGTGAAACCTTGAGAAGGATGCCAAAGACACGAAGACGCCGAAGGAAGACAGCACCACAACGCCACCGCCGCCGTCAGACCGGCAGTCTGTTTTCGTGCCTGGCCTTGCTGCTGGCGGCCATCGTGGCAGGGAACGCGGCAGCGTTGGGTGGTGGTGCCGGTGCAGCCAGTTACGGGGTCAAGAAAGGGCTCGAAGCCGCCACCGGCAAACGAGGCGGATCCATAAAAGAAGAGGCTCTCACCATCAAAAGACAAATGGACAGGATGCCCAAGATGTGACGACAACGTCGTCACACCGACAAAGATGACGTGAAACGTGGAGCCCGGCGCTGCCGTCAGATGGGCGGTCTGTTTCCATTGCTGGCCTTGCTGCTGGTGGCCATCACGGCGGGCAAAGCTCCGGCCGGTTACAGGGTCAAGAAAGGACTCCAAGCTGCCACAAACAAACGGTACAATGCCCGGGCCGTCGAAAAAGTGGCCCTCGGCCAAAAGAAACGAGGCTTTTTGCGGCCTTCCGAAGGGTCCACTTACGCTTGGAAACGTTCATAAAAGAGAGCGAGAAAAGCCTTCATGCCACGACAACGATGAAACGGTTGCGACATCAACGGCCATTTTTGCAAGTGCTCTTGCAGGAAGCATGCAGGCCGGGTGGGCGGCACGACTTGTTGCATCATGCCAACGTCAACCAGATCAATGCCGTCAGCGAATTGGTGTCGCCGCCCTTGATGGCCCGGCTCCACAAGCAAGAAAAGGTCTTGCGTGAAGTGGGCCGATGTTAGAATTCGTTGAAACGTTGATGGACGTGGTTGATGTTGCAGAAAGGGGCAGGACTATGGACGAGTCTAAGCAACACGTGTCGATGCGTGCTACCCTTCAGAACCTGATGCAACTCTTGCAAGAGGCCAACACTGAGAACACCTGGTTGTGGCACGAGACGCATCAGTGGCAATGGGATTACGCGTCGGTCCTGGAACAGTATAATAAGGTGTTGCACGACAAGATGCAGCTGGAGAAACGCCTGGTCTGCGACCCGTGCCGTCACTTGTTGGAGGTCGACGGGCAAGTGGAATTGTGCAGCACGTGTACGTGCCGTGTCCCGTGAGAAGGAAACATGGAAGAGATGATCGTCATTCCCAATCAGGAAGCGCCCGAGTTGGTAGAGTATTACAAGGGGGCAGTGGGCGAGAATCCATTGCTGACCCACACGGGATGCTTGGGCGCCAAGAAACAACGGTTGCTGACCGATGTGTCATTGCCGGCCTCCAAAGCCGTGCAATGCGTCAAACCCGTGTCCATTGCCTTACGCCGCACCACCAAACGTTTGCGACAATTCACCTGTTGCCCCCCGCCGGCGCTGAAGGGGATGCAACGATGCAGTCACCGATCTGACCATGTGGGCTTGGAAAAATGGATGCAACGTATGGTCCGAGCGGTTGAAGCCCCGTGTGGACTCGCAAGCGGCCGTGGCCTCCGTGGCGACCCCCAGCCCAACCCGCGGGGTGGCGGTGACCAAGAAAGAGGCAGCCCGACCCAAGACGGTGCCGGGGCACCCGCAGCACATGAAAGAAGCCTTGTTGGAAGAAATGCAAGCCACAGGGTTCAAACCCAAGAAACGGAGCCGGCCTGCCGAAAAACCCATGGGCGAGTTATTGGAAGAGGTTCGACGCACCCGGGCCAGTGCGGACGACACTATAAAAAGATCCCGTGACGTTCGGCAGGCCAAGACGCCAGCCGAAGTACGATGGTTGTGACCTTTGCCTGGCTGGGAAACGTGGGCCGAAGGCAAAAAGACACTTCGGAAACTCGATGGCAATGACTACTAGAGCGCAGGCCCGATGACGCCACCTGGCAGGCAGTGGTCAGGCGCTTTGTCAAGTGTCGACGAACCCGGGCACGGGCTTTCTGGGCGTGGACGGCATCCGGGTGGGTTTGGCGCTAGCGTTTGACCATGGTGTAGTGCTGGGCCTTGTGGGTCTGTTTGTAGCGGGCCTTCTGTGCGTGGACTTTGTCTGGGTAGGCGGCTTTCCAGGCTTTGACGTGCGGGATCCCAGTACAGCATGTTGGCACACAAATGGCGTCCGTCTGGCGGCCCACGTGATACCTGGAAAAATTCTGAGGGGGTACCCCCTATCCGCCCTCCGGGTACGTTTTTCGAGAGAGGCCCAGGGCGAGACCCCGACTGGTCCACCCGGAGAATATAAAGCTAGGCTCCTCGCGAGTCTGAGTCATTCTCTGCTCACTCGACACCCTGGTGAGCCACAGCATGTCCGAGCCCGGTTCGAGTGCCCTCTCTCTCCGAGAGCAACGGGCTCTCTTACAGCAGCAGCGCGAGGCCTTCGCATGCGACGACGCTCGTGCGTCCCTCTTCCAAGAGGACCAGGAAGGGGATACCTTGTGCAACACCGCCCTGGACAAATGGGGAGGGCAGCGGGGTGAAAGTCCACCCGTGGAACAAGTCGGAGGAGGAGGAGGTGGTGCATTCCAGTTTGCGTTGGACCCCATGATCGAACGTCATTCCGTCACCATGGGCGTCCATGAACCCCTGTTTCGGGCCCAGTTGCAGCAAGCGCATGCCTTGCGTGGCGGCCAGAACCTGTCCCATGCCTTGGCTCAAGCCCTACGGACGACCTTCAAAGGTGTTCTGGATCAGGAACCCCAGATGAACGATCGTGACTACGTGTTCTTGCGTTTTCGCACACCCACGTACGACCGCAGCAGTTTTGCATGGGGGTTGAACGTGGGCCATTGGCGCCAACATGCTCAGGCCATCAACGTCTTCTTGGACGAGATTGCCAAAAACCTCAATTCGGGGCAACAGTTCGAACCTAACCATCCCTTCGAATTGGAATTCGTCCACGTGCAGTATGGACCGCAAGGCCAAGGCAGATCGAGTCGCGATCGACTGGGGTATTAGGCTGCCGCCAAGTTCCAACTCGGCAAGAAGTGCATCGTCCGATGCCGCAGGACGATGACAGACTGTGTTGTGCGTGGGCCATCGTGACCGCACGAGGGCTACACCTGGCCGGCGGCAACCATGCGGAGAGGCACAACTGGACCCAGAAATGTCAACGGCGATGGGATGCAGCAGCCATCCGACTCTTGGAGGAAGTCGGGTTGGGACCGGGCCCCTGTGGCCTCCAGCAACTCACCCTTCTGGCGTTGGTGCCCAGCCTCTACGATTATCGCCTCGTGGTCGTGGATGCCAATCGTCAATACGCGTGCTTCGCCTTCGGTGGAGGAGAGACCCTCTTGGCCCTGCGGCTCGAAGACAACCATTATGACACCTTGACCACGTGTGTGGACGGTGCCTCAAACCTTACGAACACGACAATCGTCATCGATGCTCGGAGGGGCAAGGCATTCACTGCCCCGGGTGCCAGCAGAACACGTGCGACTCACACCTGTCGTGGCACCCCGTCAGGACCCGGCCAACTGTGCGTGTGGCAAGTCTGGTGGAAATGCAGGACGTGCCGTAAACTCTTGCACACAATCAAAGAGCAGCAAGACCATCGCTGCGGTTGGAACAAGTGCCCTTCATGCCACCAAGACGTGGAGATGACCACGCATCGGTGCTTCATGCAGGTACCGCCCGACCCCGAGGAGGTGGAAGAGCAGGCCTGCCTGGCCGAATGTCGCAAACGGCAGCAGCAGGCGTGACGGCAGGGTGGGGAGGCCCGTTTGAGGTGCCAGACTTTGCGGGCCAACACAGCTGTTGACGACGACGACGATGACGAACCGTATCGTCCTCCATTGCTGATCTTTTGGGACACGGAGGCAATGCAGGACACGGGGCAGCACATCCCCAACCTGATCGTGGGCATGACGGCCGAGGACGACACCCCGCACGCGTTTCGTGGTGACAAGTGCGTCAAGCACTTTCTCCAGTGGTTGGAAAACCTGACGGAGGACGAGACCTGGCACGTCACGGCCTTAGCCCACAATTTTCGTGGGTACGACTCGTACTTTGTGGTGAAACTTCTGACTGAACACAAACAGATGTTCGAGCAGACACACACAGGTGGCAAGTTGTTGCAGCTGACGTACAAGGCGGGGTACGTCCAATTCATCAACTCGCTCTCGTTCTTCGCCATGAAGTTGTCGGCCTTCCCCAAGACCTTCAGGCTGGATCCCACCCAATTCAAGAAGGGGTATTTTCCGCACTTGTTCAATACCCCGGACCATGCCAACTACATGGGCAAGACGCCGGAGGCCAAAGATTATGCGCCCAAAAAAATGACGGTCGAGGAGAAGCGCGACTTCGAGGCATGGTACGCCGAGCAAGAGGCCTGCTGGAGTACTGCATCTCCGACTTCAAGGCCCTCACACGGTTCTGTCCCTTCGACAAGATGACCATCGCTGAGGCATGCCTGCACGACCTACGCTTGAACCGCATGCAGCCCGACACCATCGCGTCTGAACCCTTGCAGGGGTGGTGCTGGAACTGGACGGTGGACGGGTACGACCCTGTCACGAACACCATCCTCGAGTTTTGCGGTGCTACTAGCACGGGTGTCCTACCTGTTACCCGCAGTGGACCGAGACCTTCCGTTGTTTGGACGATCGCTCCATGGACGACGTGTACCGCTTCTCCATGGAGCGGTTAGAGGAATTGCGTCATCGGGGGTACCACGTCAAGACCATCTGGGAATGCGAGTGGCAGGCTCGCAAAGCAGCCAGTCCTAACATTCAGGCGCACGTGGACAATGCCGCCCTGCTGCTGCCCCTCCAGCCCCAGGACCCTTTCTTCGGGGGACGTACCAATGCAGCCTGGGTGTATTAGGGGAAGAGATCCGTTACATGGATTATACGAGCCTGTACCCGTGGGTGAACAAGTACGGTCTGTACCCCGTAGGGCATCCAACGTTCATCTACGAACCGGGAAGGACCGACTTGTCATCGTACTTCGGCATGGCGTTCTGTACGATCCTGCCACCGGACACCTTGTTCCATCCCGTCCTGCCTTACCGGTGCGGTGAAAAACTCATGTTTCCACTGTGCCGGACGTGCGTGGAATGGAACATGGACAAACCGCTCCACGAGACACCCTTCGGTTGCCATCATACGGACGCTGAGTGGGCCCTGACGGGAAAATGGTGCATACCGAAGATCCTCAAGGTGGTGGAGATGGGCTACGTCATCCAACACGTGCACGAGGTGAGTCTATTCTCTCCCCCAAACCCTCCCTCTCTCTCTCCCTTTTTTTGGGATGTTCCCTCATTCCCATTTTTCTTTCTTGTTCACGTCCACAGGTCTGCCATTTCGCCAAGACACGCATCGGGTTGTTTGCCGATTACGTCAACACCTGGCTCCAAGTCAAGACCGAAGCGTCGGGGTGGCCTGCCGGATGCGAGATGGATGCCCAACATTGAGCCTACGTCGAGGACTTTGCCCGACATGAAGGCATCCAGTTGGACCCGGGTAAGATCGCCAAGAACCCGGGTCAACGGGAATTGTTGGGGGACCGAGTCCTCTATTACGAAACTGATTCGGTCATCTACGTCCATCGTCCGGATCAACCCGACGTCGCCCTCGGAACCCATCTCGGGGACTTTAAGAACGAACTGGAACCCACACAGTACATCGTGGAGTTCTGCTCGGGGGGACCTAAAAATTGCGGGTACCAATGCAACGATGCCAAGACCATGTGCAAAGTGAAGGGGCAAAACCTCAATGCCGAACCGAAGGGTTTGCCCAAGTGAACTATGGGGTGATGTGTGCATGGACGAAGACAGGGCTCCTATGTCCCAAGGCCGCCAAGCACAAGAAACGTATTCACGAAGCACGCAAGATCGTGCGGGATCCCAAGACTTATACCCTGCACACGCGGCCTGCGCACACAGATTATCGTATGGTCTTCACCAAGCGCCTACTGGACCCTGTCACCAAAGCCAAGATGTACCCGTACGGTTACCGTTTCCCCAAGGACACCCTGGATGAGGCAGACCTCGACAACGTGCATCTCGTCAGTGGGCTGCTGTCCGACGACGACGACGAGGACATGGAATGTTTATAAAAAGTCGTTGGAGGGGACCTGGGTCGGCACTAAGGGGCGGGTCTGCTGGAGACGGTCGGCGTCGTGGCTTGTACTGTCGTGATGGACCCCTTCTTGGCGACAACCAGGTTTCTTTCCCTTCCATGTTCTTTGAAGTTCGTTTTCTTTCTTGCTTGGGACGGGGACTCGGTCGAGTCCCCACACGTTCCCGCTTGTAAATAAGTTTATTTTCATTAAAAATGGTAAATATTCATTTTGGGCGTGACTTCCGGTTTGATGGCGTGACGCGTGACGTCCTTTCCGGTTTGGTGACGTCATTTCCTTTCGCCTACCCCTACCCCTCGTAGTAGTAGAGTTGCTTTTGGCGGGAAAATTTGAACTGGGCCAATCAGAAGCCTCCTTTTCCAACCGTCAAAAGGGGCCCGAGTTAGAGTCTACTACTACTTTCGAATCCTGTTGAAGTCACTGGAATTTTTCATGTGTATATACAAGACAATTGCTTAAATTGTCCAGAAAGTGTGAGGACCACTTCTTCAATTCATTTCTAACCCGCACTTCACAATCATTTAATTCATCATTCCTTCCACGGGAAAACACGCATGAGCCCAGCAAATTGACCTGCTCTCAACTGTGTGGCTTCATAGCTCGGTTGGTAAGAGCACTGCACCGGCATCGCAGAGGTCGTGCGGCTCGAATCCCGTTGAAGTCACTTGAATGTTTCATGTGCATATATAAGACAATTGCTTAAGTTGTCCAGAAAGTGTGAGGATCACTTCTTCAATTCAGTATCCAGAAGGCATTCCCAAATACTCATAGAGAGCACACTTCGACACACAGCAGGGGCACCCAACGAGAAACTTCGCGAAATATCTGTTGTTTGGGAGAGTCACCCGTTCTGAGACTTTCGGATTCTACATTGCCAAAAATCTATTAATTTCTTTGCACCTATAAAGCCAATGTTGGGAAGAAATAAACACAAAAAAGAGAAAGAAAGAAAGAAAACACGAAAGCAAGGGAGTTACAGTCGATGATTCTTGATTCAGTTTTTTTTGGAGGGGTTCTGCTGCTGTTGTTGTTGTTGTTGCAAGTTGACCTCAACAATGTGGATTATTTTCATTTGCAAAAAAAGATGGAGATAGTGTGTAGCATGTCGTCACACGGTCGATCCCCTCTTAGATCTATGATGAGTAGTCATAAAAGCTCAATTAAGCTATACTTCTTGACAAGCAAACTTGAACCCTGAATTGACTACTGACCACAGAATAGCGTCAGCAGAAAAAAAGGGCCTGCACAAGTATTGCACAGGGGTGGAGTGGGGAGATTTGTTTTAAGGATTACCAAAAAGAAATGTTTTAAAAGATATTAGTTGGTAAACTACAGGGTACACAAATAGGAAGAGAGAACACAAACGCCTGTTGTAGCTAGACTTCTTAATTTGGCCATTTTAAGTCACTCAAGTCAAGCTTAAATCAATTATATCGCTGGAATTTTTTTTCATTCAAAATCTACCGTTTCATAAGCGTTATTTTAAAGAAAGTTTACTCCTACGGTAGAGATCGCTTGCAAAGTTTGCTTCCTCTCCCCACCTCTACCTCGCTTTACAAGGAAGTAAACCTTCAAGCACTCGCTCTGTTCTGTTGTTCAGTCTTACCAGCACATCCACCATGTGACACCATTTTAATGAAGTGGTTCCTCTTGCAAGAACGCTTCTTCAGATCACATTGGTCTTTGTAAGTATTTCCATCAGAGCCGCAAACCCTCTTACCGCTGTGAGTACAATTTGGGCACACGCATTTGCCTCCAATGTCTGCGTGCTTACACTTTGCATAAGGTGGACATGCCGACTCTTCAGAACATAACTTGGTTGCGCCTTTTCCAGCTAAACGTTCTGTTTCTGTAAATGAAAGATCGTTACTTAAGGAGGAGGGGAATACCGGAACGGGGACGAGGAGACACGGAATTCTTACCATTTACACGGAAAATCTGAAGAACCTCGGGTTGAAAAGTCAAAGGGTATGAACCATTCTTTGAAGAACGATACAGAGGTGTAGGTATCGGCTGAATAAATACATTTTCTTTATTAATTTTTGGATTTCCAGTTGACACCGCTACATTTTGAGGTTTATATGTCTTTGGTTACGATAAGCTGCTTCATTTAATAATTTCGCCTAAATTTTCCAAATACTTTGGGTAAATTATGGTAAGCGCCGTTCGTTATGATTGTTGACTTTGAATGATAGACAATAAATGCGTGGACTGACTTAGCTCACTAGTCTCCTTTTCTTCGACGGGATGTGATCATTTTTTTAAAACAACAAAAAATATGAAATCAGGTTGGAAGAGACTGGAAAAGAGTGAGTCGCCATGGGAACCAACCTTTTTACAGCGGTAGGTGTGTTGCCTGCACAACTATTAGCCTACCAAGTTTTAACGGTCTCTGCCGCAAATTGACCGAGATGGATCAGTTGATATACTTGATGTTATATTGGGTTGTTTGAATGACGTCATCAGTCCCCTTCGTTTGCATATTTTACACATTTTTCAAATTTAAATAGCCCGGAACCAATGCAGATATTTCCAAACGGTAAAAGGCATTTTTAATCCTTCCTGGAATTCTGTGATAAACCTAAAAATTCAAGGGATGAAAATTTCATGATAATAGTACTTTAATTCATGAGAATAATTGTCATACTTGGACAGCTGCCATTGTAAGCAATCCTGATTTCCATATTCGTTTCACAGGCGGTTTTTTTCAGAAGACAATCGTTTGCGTAGGTTATGCCATCCGAACCACAGACAGGAAGAAACATCTGGTGACAGTGGACAATGCACTCACAAGTCTGTTTCTCATCACGGATCACGCAACGAGAGTATGGAGCAAGGCACTTCTTGTCACAGACGGTACGAACGGTAGGCACTGAAGATTGAAATAATTACAAAGTGATTAATGCTTTGCTACACATTTTTCAGAGCAATGTGATTTGACAGCCTTCACTTACAAGATTTTGACCACCTCACTGCATTAAGGGCCCCCAGACCTGTGTTTCGGTTTGCGGTTTTTATTTTATTTTCAATTTTAATTATAATTTGCAGTTTAAAGAAAGTATATGCACACCAAAGAGTCCCCTGTCAACCCAGGGTTCTCAGTCTTGGGTGGGGTCAACTGTTTGTTGGTTTTCAAAACTAATTTTCCTTTTTTTACCCCTTCTCTAAACTTCTTAGAATTTCATTCAAATTAAGGTGTACCCCTGCCTTAAGCAATTTTTTTAACCCACATTTGAACTTTGAAATGCTCATTATCTCTTTGAAACAAGGAAGGCCTGTGAAATGTAAGCATAGTTTTATTTGTAATCAAAAGTTTCAACCATTGTTTCTCTTTAGTTTCTGAGTTGTAAAACCGGAGGTAACCACTTAAAAGTAATACATTGTCAAGTTTGTCGAGCTCGCGTGCAAAACTAGCTGCCAGATGATGACGTCATTGACCACCGGACGTGACCTTTCATTTCCCCGGCAACGTGCGAAAGATATGCTACCACGATAACAAATTTGTCCCCTAAGTGGCCCCAAAGGACATTCCATACAGCTTGTTGGGTGTAAATATACCCTTCTAACTCATTGAAATAAAGTTCCGTCCAAGGAGGGTCAAAATATTGGGCTCCGAAATATGCTTGTGCGCTATTGTAAATTTGTGTTCCAGTGAGCCTACGATTATGATGCGATTTTCGCTGCGGTCAGCTTTACAAAATCTATCTTTCTATTAAGTCTAAATCTAGTTTTATTTCGTGACGTCATTTTGTCAACATGGTTCAATCCGAAAGAACTCTCTCAAGCTGCACAGGGAGTTTGAACGATGTCTTGTTCCTCTCAAAACGACAAATATCATAGGTTAAGCTCCGGAAGCGTTCAAATGCACAATTCTGGTGTTGGACATGTGGCATGAGTGAATGGATCGAGGCGATAGAGCTGAATGGGAGGTGTATCATAGAAAACAGTGGCTTTACGTGTGCTACCTCAATAGGTAGACACTCGACCCTGCGACCATTGACCTCGAAACTAAGTCCAAATAATCCTACTCGGTGTTAAAAACGCAGATTAATGCAGTTGACTCAGACCAAGTAATCATTCCAGGATCTTTTGACTTCGCAACCAGTCATCTTACCAGTGCTTCTATGCTACCTTCTATTGAAAATAAATTGTGTCATACCACGGGTTTGTCAAAGGAGTGAAACTTGTGTAGCGGACCAGCTCATAACCTCTATTATTTTGCAGAAATGAAACAAAGTGCTCTCTTTTGTAATCGTGGAAAATTGAAGTAAAATTTTACTATTTTTAATATATAAGTCCTCTTTAATCTTTCAAGTTTTATATATATATATTTATTAAAAACTGAATCATTGGATAATGCAATTCAAGACTTTTTATTGGCTTAGCTATCATGGTATATGAGCTAATATACCATGACCTCCAAATATGGTAAGCGTACGCGTCAGCTTAAAATTAAAAGGGAGCTAAAAAATTTTTTCTGAGGAAACAATGGCGGCCGGCGATAATCGCTTCGCACCAGAGTTAAATGAAAAAGAAGTCCTTGAACCGTTACAAAACGCAACACCAGGGAGCACAAAGAGAGCCACAAAGTATGGCACGAAAATATTTCAAGGTAGCAACTTCTAAACTTTATTTTGACAATTTAAGCATCTGTGTTTATAGTTTAATAATGCGAAGCAAAACAATGCAAGTTGAAATTCGGGAATTTGTTGTTGAAATTTGTTGTTGAAAGTTGAAATTCCGAAAGATTTGTCTAATCTTGGGGGCGGTTTTAATAAAACAATTATTCCACTCGCGCTTGTTGGATATGAAATGATTATAGCCAACTCGGCACTACGCGCCTCGTTGGCTATCTATCATCTCATATCCAACGCGCGCTCGTGGAATAATTGTTAAATATATATATCTGTCTATTTTGCGTCCCATTGCTAACACATTTGCCTTGTTTAGGAGAAGATTGTCGCCTCAAGAAGCACTCTCCTCCTTAACTGTTCACAACAGTATCCAGACTGATGAAATAATTGTGAAGTGCGGGTTAGAAATGAATTGAAGAAGTGATCCTCACACTTTCTGGACAATTTAAGCAGTTGTCTCATATCTACACATGAAAAATTCAACTGACTTGGGTTCGAAACGTGGGTTCAAATCCAGTTGAAGTCACTTGATTTAGAGAGCTTACCCCTCGAAGCAAGACATCTTATCATCATCTTAATAAAATATCATATCACATCGTATCGTATCATATCATATCATATCATATATCAGGCAATCATGAAGCAAGCCTGAGGCGCGAGTCACGCTCTAAATCGGGTTAAATATGGTGGGCGACCGGTACTGGCAGTAGGCCTTGGCGTGGTCCTCACTCCCTAACAACTGTAATGGGTAGCCATGTTCTTGGGGCAGGCGTCTCGTTTCTCGTTCTGGTACGCTTCGTAACAGTGCGGCAGAAATGACGCTGACAAAAGAGGCCGGGCAACAACGTGACGGTGCCGTAATGGTCGCCTTCGTGGAGGAGGCCTAGGAAGACATCACCCTGCCCGAAAGGAAAGGGAGCCTATGCCCAGTTGGCGTCGATGACCACGAGCTTGTAGTCGTAGCGGCTCGGCAGCAAAGCCAAAGGCATCAGTTCGTCGGGGTCGCATGGTCCAGGACCCAACCCCACTTCCTCCA
Organism: Astreopora myriophthalma; assembly: GCA_014634185.1. Classification (NCBI taxonomy): domain Eukaryota; kingdom Metazoa; phylum Cnidaria; class Anthozoa; order Scleractinia; family Acroporidae; genus Astreopora; species Astreopora myriophthalma. Next base: position 612,123 of record BLFK01000003.1, read on the forward strand.
ACAGCTGGACGGCCGCTTCATCCCGTCGGTGTTGACCTCGGTCTCTCTGAGTCCTTCTTTGTCCTGCGGCATTTGACAATGGATTTCTTCATCGCCTTGAGCCGCGTGGACAATCGATGGCCAGGTAGAAATGCGCATCGACTTTTAGGGCCCGAACCCCAGAGAGAAGGGCACCCTGCATGTGTACGAAGGAGAGATGGAAGGAGTCGTCCATCTCAAACTGCTCGTTGGAGTTGAACATCTCGCTTAGATTCTCCAACAGGGCATCGATCCACATGGCGTCGGACCGCCAATCTCCTGCCGTCCAACCCCAGCCGTTCCAGACGTTCTGTAGACGATCGGAGGCCAACGAGATGTAGATGCGTTCCCGATCGGCGGTGTCTTTGTCGTCAATGATATCGTTCATGGCCGATCACAACCCTTGCACCAAGGCATTGACCAAACGTTGACATGGCACGAATCCACCCTATTGTCGAGGCCGCAACCGGAACACGTGTTCCCGGACGCTCCTCCGTTCACTGCATCGTCCACTACCGGATCGCGTTGAAACACGAACCAGCCTCATTCGATAGACGCAGCACTACCACCCCCTGCCCATTTTAGCTTAAGGTCTGACCAATCAGAACATGCCCTAACCCCCGCTTGACTCGTTAAGTCCCCACCCGCCGTGAGGGGATTGGGGGGTATCCCCAAGAAGCTGGTGGGGAGTCACGTGAGGGCCAGGGTGTGATCTGATTGGTCGATGCCAAAAGCATAAAGCCGTGTTCTTGGTTCGCCAGTCTTTGTCAGTGGTCAAGAGTTGCAACCAAGCGAGCGTTACCGCGTGAGATCGAGGTGGAAGAGCCTGCTGCCAAACGATTCTGCTCAAGGGAAGAGGAGGAGGATGAAGACAACAAGGCACTCTGTTACTGGGACTGGCTACCCTAGAGATCCAGGAGCAGATCCTGTGGATGGCCGGCCGGGCAACGGCTCACGAGCGACTGGACCGAGGATGGTGCAGGATCGAATTGGCTCATCTACCCCACTTTCCGAACGATGGTGATGACGGTGTCTTTGTTGCAGATCATGCACACGACCACTTGGTGTTTTACCCGCATGGGACACTGCCATCGTCGGACCCATGTCCTACCGCTGATGCCCCCACACTTTGAATGTCGCATCATGCTCACGGAAGCGTGATTATTTTTCTCTGGAGTAGGAAACGTGGGAAGACATGTCCCACCTCAGTCCATTGCTCGGTGTGTGGGAATGCCATCGCCCAGGGTGCAGCAGGAGATTCATGGTGCTATGTTTGAGGTGTCACAGTCATCACGCTTGACATCTGCCATGCCCTTGGAGGAATGGAAATGTTTAGCATCCCTTCTAGGTCATGTGGATGCTACACCTGTTACATTACTCTCTGGTTGTCCCGATGTGTCGAGTATGACTACCATTGTGTCATGCGGTTCGATGTTCCTCCTCTTTTTAGATGCTGTACAAGGACTGGCACCATCGCGGTGTGTCGATGAAGATTTGGGAATGTCGCCGTGATTGTCCCGAAATCGTCCTCCAAGTATTCTGTCCTTGACGCTCCCCCGAGCCCACCAATGCACGACATACAGATTCTTGCCGTCCAAAGCGGCAGATTATCACTATTGTTGGTTGGCCCCCGAGGCACGGACGCGTGGACTCCTCATCTGGCAAGTGCTTTGATGGTTCTTTGCAGAGGATTGGTTGGGACGAGTGCTTCATAGGGAGAATGTTCGACATGTGTTCGACACGTTTGAGATCTGTATGTCAGTGTACCCAACCATGTCGCCATAGCATGTGACGATCACCAAGAGAAAAGAAGGAAGACCATTTTCTTTCTTTCTTTCTTTTTGCAGTTCACGGGCCAAGACTTGCGCATCTTTGCATTTCTTTGGAGTGAACGTTGCTACTGCAAAGACTTGACGACTCCGGCAACACCCTGACACACATTTCTTCGTTTTTTGCAGAGCCTGGGTTGGGACGTGTGCACCCTGGCGTAGATGCTCGAGGAGTGCTGCTTCTGCACCCAGCTCGACCTCGAGCACCGCCAGAACATGAACCTACTGCGATGCCTTTACAACCCATCGAAAAGAAGAAAAGAGACATTTGTTTTTTAAATTTTTGTTTGACTTTTATTTGACTTTATTTGAACAAACGAACAAAATGTTTTACAATTTCAAACGGCTTTTGGCTTGCATGAACTTCTTGACGATGGCCTCGGGCCACGTCTTCTTGCCAGGGAGGACGTCAATGGCTTGGATCATCCTCCGATCGGCCACGGGTTTGTCCCTCAACGTCTTGGCCCATGCATAATTGAGGTCATGCACTTTAGCGATCTTGTCCAAACGACTGATGCACGGATCCCCGCATTTCAACCGTTTTTGCACATGCGTGCCAGGGCCCATGTACTGATACAACGGTCAACAACTGTTGTTTCTTGGCCCCCAAACGCCCCGCCGTGTTCAACAATGGATTCTCGCCCACCGCACCCTTGTAATACTGCAGCAGGTCGGACATCTCCTGCTTAGGAATCACGAAGATCTCTTTTATCTTCCTTTCATGGCACTCAATGCGTGCAGTAGTAGTAGTAAACTCGTTTATTAAAAACATCATACATTACAGTCTGACTGAATTACGTACAATATAAAAATTACAATAAAAATGGTTTAAAAATTGTGTTTAAAGGTTATTTACATCCTGTGGTTAATAATAAAAGAGTTCATGAAACGATTAGTGCGACAAACTGGAGTATTAAAACGCCTCTTATTTCTCAAATGCCGAGTGTGAGAACTGGCCATAGGAGGTAGCAGATTAGCCATCTTGTGGTGTTCATTACTTACAATATCTTTAAATAATTTTATAGATAATGATTCACGTCTCTCTGAAAGTGGTGGAATTCCGGCCTTATCCATCACCTCACTACAATAAACTAGGAAAAATTATTCGCATGGCGTGCCTCTGAATACGTTCGATGTCGTCAGACAAATATTTCGGGAGACTACGATGGAATAGCTGACATGAAAATTCTAGCACTGATCTAACGACACTACAATAAAAAGCTAACAGGTCATCGGGACGTATGCCTGCTCTCTTTAGCTGACTCAAAAGATACAGTCGACGTGCGGCTTTGGAGGTGATAGTATCCACGTGATCGTTCCATTTCAATTCATTACTGATCGTAATCCCTAGGACTTTAGCAGAAGATACCCTCTCAAACTTCACGCCGTCTGTCTTAATCCGGCCATGAGATGGTGGGGTTTTCTTAAAACAAACAACTAACTCTTTGCACTTGGTCGGGTTTAATTGGAAGAGATTATTGTGAGACCAGCTGGAAATGTGATTCACAGCTGCCTGTAAAGAGCTTTCCCCAGAGATTGGCACCACCTCCGAAACAGTTGCATCGTCTGCAAACTTCCACTTGAGAACGACTCTCCGGGTACCTTTAGGTCGTTTATCATCACCAAAAACAGCCAGGGGCCTAAATGCTTGCCTTGAGGAACATTTAGCTAGCTGGAATAGCAGTTGTTGTTAAGTTTGACCCTTTGTTTCCTATACCTTAGGAAGTCAGTGATCCAGTTGACGGTAGTTCGCATTAACCCCAAGGCTGAACAATTTCGCTATCAACAAATCGTGATCTACCAAGTCATATGCTTTCCTATAGTCTAGGAGAGCAGTTTAACAGTTGAGCCATTCCCGTCCGTGGTGCGCAGCCAGTGATGGAGCATAGATATTACAGCAAAGGTGGTTGAAGATCCTAGAATGAAACCAAAATTGACCAGGGTCGATAGATGACAATATTGTTGGTTTCAATTCCTTTTCGCCTCAGATCTTTAATAAAGTCACAGATCGTGCACGTCGTGAACAATTCCAAATGTCCTTCCCCCGTGAGAAGATCATGACATCGTCGATCACAGCACAGGCGCGTGCTTCTCCCAAAACACCTTACTATACTGTTCCAAGACGGTCTGATAGTCCCGTTGCCACCAGAGTGTGTCCTCCCACAATCGGGCGTTCTCGGCATTGGCCTCTTGCAAGAGGGTCATCAGGTTCTGAAGGGTAGTACGCATTGACACCCATGTTTCAGGCTCGTCCATAGTCCCGTGCCTTTCTGCAACACCAACCACGTGCGTGAACGCTTCAGCAAATTCTTGCGTTTCCCCACCTTGCACAACACCTTTTTATGTTTGCTGAGCTGGGCCATCGATGGTGGCGACACGGAAATGCATTTCTTCAACAGGTTCAGCACCAGTTCGCTGACGGTGTTGACCTAATGGCCTTCTTAACTCCATAGCTGGCCGCCCCACCGACCGCGTCCAAGACGGCCGCTTTGCCTGCCGCAACGGCGGCCGGGAGCAATGCCAACAAGGGAAAGAGCCCCCCAGGCTGACGCATCGTTATTGACCTCATCCTCGTTGGACCACGTTGATGGTGTGGCATCGTCGTCATCGCCGCGTCTGAGGCACGCTCAAAGATCATGGCGTGGAGGCGCCCATGGCTTTTATACTTTTGATGGGGACCAGTGAGCATGCACACCCGTCCATGTAACAGCCGCTTCACACCGGCGCGTACTCGAAACGGCTCTCATAGGTGGCCATACACCATCCCGTCAAACACAGGGCCGCATCCACCAAAACGTCGTCCAACATCTGCATATTGATCAAAAAGCTTTCCACGTGGTCCAAGGGCACGCCACACACATAAGTGCGCAATTCGATCAACGTCTTGGCGTGGGAGGTGTACGCCAACCGGGCCATGTCCACGTTGGAGGGTGACCTTTTTGAAATCGGTCAAACCCTTGACTACCGTGCCCACAGCCACCAGACATGCCACAAACAAAATGTCATCCAACACGGGGCTGACGATCAGACTGGCCACCACGATCAACAGGGCCAACCTGTTCCATAAAGCGGGCACCCGTCGCAAACACTAAAACGTCCGGCGATGACACCACCATTGACGGTGGTAGAAAGCAAACAACGAATCCAACCTTTGCAATGTGTCCAGTTTCCACTGTTCCAGATTAGCTGGCATTCATGTCAACAACAACACGGGCGTCTTGGCAAAGATTCAGCATGAAACTCTCGGCCGACCCACTGGGAACATTGTTCCACTTGAACGGTGTGCAACCCACATCGCTACCCCACTGCTCGGGCACGATCATGCAAGGGCAGATCTTCAGCAAAGCTTCACTGGCTTGCAAGAAACGATGGCACCTGTCCATGTCCTTGTCAGCATTCAATTCCAGGATCTGGTGGGGATACTCTTCACCTTGCACCAAATGCTTGATGCTTGTCAACTCGAACTTCTGGAATGTGAAGAGATGTTATGCCACGTTGCCGTTGTAGGCATTGGAGTGCAGCAAGCCCCTGATCAATTGGTCGGGAAACCGGCTTTCAAACAGATTGCCCTCGAATCCAAATCCAATTGATTCTGTGTACCTGTGTACTTGGCCACCTGTCGCTTCCGAGGATCGTGGCAGTCCCCTTCCAATTCATGTACAACTTGTCTGAAACCTCAAATGGCAGACGAGAAAGGTGAGTTTGATGTCGTTTTCCTGCAAACGCCTGTGCAACCCCACACCGTTCAAGAAGTCAGGGGCATTAATGTTAAACTGGATTTTGAGTTCCGCCTTAGGCACCAACGGTTTGCCCAGGTAAAAGATCTCCGAATGCAGTCTGAACTGCAATGTGACCATGCTCCCGCCTCGTTACCGTTTCTGGGCTTCTCTGGACTCCAACACCGCCACTTTCTGGCTCTCACTCAACACGTCGTAGTCGGTGTGTGATGTGTCATCATCCAGGTTGTTGACCATCAACGGGGTGTAAAAATCCAACCTGTTGTATCCGTGTTTGAAATTGGGGAATCAGCCTTGCAGTCTCAGGATCGTGTTGCCTTCCTCTTCGGTGTAATTGAGCAAAGCTTCCAGATACGCTTTGTAGGCGTAAATGTCCGTCTAAGGACTGATCAAGGTACCGTTGGCGTGCACTGTCACTTTCTTGAGCATGGGGTGGGCCAGATTGGGTGTCAGGAGCAAGTCGTCGGCGGCGCCGAGATTGTTCTTCTCACTCTTCTTCAAACGCAATTACATGTGAAAGTAACTCCGGCCGAGATCCACGTACTCAGGGATGGCCACCATCGCGAACTCCACCGAATTGATGTCCATCGTCACCAGCGACAGTTCCACCATGTGATACACCACCAACGACGTGTCCGTTTAGGGCACTTCGAACAATTGGAATCCATCGGTGTAGGCAGGTTCGAATGCTCCATGAAAGGCCGTCACTGTCGTCCTCGTCAGCGTCGTTGTCTTTGAGTCTGCATCGACGGAATGGTGCCTCGCGGTCAGTGGCATAGCCTTTCATGCCACTGATATGCTAGTTCGAAGGCCGGCAAGAGGGGCGTGCTGGGCCAGATCCGTCTGTCTGGCATCGACAACCCTCGTTCACTGTGTCGAGTTCTCGGGCACAAGTGCACAGGTCGCATCGTCTCTTTCTTTCAACCGAAGAGGTCCATGCCTCAAAGTTTGGCGCGTTTTGTTGGCGATCCCACTAAGGCACGAGCTTTTTGTTTCACAACTTTCTTGGCCCCCTCTTTAATCGATTTCATGGCCAATCTCACGACGCCATGTTGACCTCCCAGCTCTTTCAAGCTTTCATGCAAGCCCAATTTCGTCAACTTCTTGAACGCCAACAATACCTCTTTTTATACCTCTCCCCACTTGAAGTGCAAGAAGATCACCGTCACGCCAGTCCCCAAGGTCGCCAACTGACTGTCCAATTCCACCGATTGAATTTCCACCACGTCAAAGAAGATCTGACAAGCCGGCACGTAATGCAGGTGGTAAGGTTCGAGGTACACACCTCTGCCCTGGCCACTGCTCTGGAAATCCACTTTGCGCAATAAATCCGTCATGCGGTGCCCTATCCGACGACTCTGTCCCACATTGCTGTAGACGTACAACGTACGTGCTCGTGTTGGTCGTCGTTGTCATTGTAGTCGGCATCGTTCGAAGAAGACGTCGAACCATCTGCCGTTCAGATCGGACAATTCCAACGAGTATTGCTGTGACATGGCCACAAAGTTCCCAATGATCTCCCAGGTTGGGATGGTTTGCCGGGACCAATCTTTTTCCAACGTGATGGGATTGACGGTAGGTTGCAACATCATGTTCAGGCCGGGCAACCAGGCAGCATCGTCCATGCCCCCATCCTTTTCATCAGATCCTTTCGAAAACACAAACCGATGAACTCAGGCAGGAACGTTTTCCATGACCATCCCACTTTCACTGCATTCCAGTACCTGCGATCCACGTGCTGTGAATCTTCTTCGAACCAGAACATGTACATGATGAATGTCCCTCAGGGATACACACACAACAGGGCCTCCTTCCAGTTCTCATATGAGTCGTCGTCGTCATCTCCATTGTTGTTGTTGGGCAATGAGAGGCTGGCCAACTCCATGACCCAGCCCCCACCTCGCAACAGTACGACTTGGCCAATCGAATCTTGAGATCGACGTTGGTGTTCTGAGGAAACCCGACCCCTCCAGTATTGCTGGGCAACATCACGTGGCTGGTGGGGTCTTTATACATCGTGTCAAAAGTGCAAGGTCAACAGGGTACGGCCCTAACCGAATCCGACCAGGGTCCCGTTTGCCTCAGCCACTTGCGTTTTCCCCACTCCCATGATGTCATTGTGCACAGGATGATACTGCACGTGCAAAGGTTGGAGATACACCGTGCCTCGACCCCGGCATCGGATCTTCATGGCCCATCTTGTTCTGGAACCATCAGTTACAATTCATGCTCAGAGCCAGGTAGATGAACCCCTTCTGGTTTCTTCTCACCATCCACAAGGTGGCTTGGTTGGTCTTGAAATCGATCAAGTCGACCTTCTTCCCCTCCAACATGGAAATGGTCTTCTTCAGGATCTCCATGCACAGGTTGGGGCCCAGAGTGCCGGTCCCGTGTTTCGTCGACGTCAACCACCCCATCTTGAAGGCCAAGGTGGGACTGACGATGAAGGGGGGCGTGTTCCTGCCGTTCATCTTGGTCTCGGCACTGCTGATCACCAGGTCGCGGCGGCCATCGCGTAGGTTCTAACGAATGGTCACGTGCATGCCCTAACATGGCCGTCACCGCCCTCGTGCATTCGAAGGCATCGGCGATGGCTTTCACGAGGGTTTCGCCGTCCACCACCACATTGAGATGGTCGATGTCGTTTATTTTTACTTCCTTGTCTTGGACGGTACTGGTAGGCGGGTGCCACTTGAGGTCTTCAACATGCCATTCGCAGTATGCCAGATACTCGTCCTCTCTCACAAGATCGTACAGGTCGACACGGGCGAGGAGGGAGGGTTCGTGACGTGAAGGCAGCTGCGGTCTTCACATCGTAGAGAAGACCCACTTCCGAGCATTCCAAGGTGTTGGCCAAGTCTTGCAACCAATGCAAATGACACTCCTTGTGAACACTGGCACTACGATGGCAATTGCACCTTCAGAAGACACCCTCAGTGCTTCTGAAGGTGGGGACACGATCAGTGTCATTTCTGGGGATACTCTTAGCCTTTCTCAGTTCTGGGGACAAAAACGCCGACGACGAACTGTTACCCAACGACGGCACCTACGCCTTCATCCTACTGGACACGCCCCCAACTCAGACCAGGAGGAGGGGTTGTATCCAATGTCAATATTTTTGTATATGGTTTTTGTAAATATAGGTTTTCTGTAAATAGTTTGTACATATAGGTTTTGTACGAAGTCGTTTTTGTCGATAATTTATTGTCAATCTTTTTTTGTGTGGGACAGAGTGTCACTCGGACCCTGCCAACTCAGTAAATAGTCGTTTTTCATTAAAATTGGTTGTGTTTTCTTAAAATGCGTGATTCTTCGACTCACTTCGGGTTTGGCGTGACTTCACTTCCGTTGGAGCGTGATCCCCTGTGACGTCACACTTCATCCCGAGGCTGCTCGGTCCTAAACCAGTTCGGGGGAGGGTAAGGGTTAAGAGGTATTTTTCGGTCAGACCCCCGCCCCACTGCGATGCCCTAATTTATTCAAAATGGCCGTTTTTCCTCCACCAATCACAATGCTCCTTTTTCACGCGAAATTCAAATTAGCTAATCACAGCCTTCCATTTCCAACCGTCCAAACTGGTACGAACGTCACCACATAACTACTTACAGGAAACCACACTATCCATGGTCCAGCTAATCGCAAATTAGAGCACATTCGTCGATTATTCTGAATTTCTTGCTCTTCGCGTGAAGATGGTCCGTTGTTGCTCTTTCCAGCCTTTACTTCGTTTATTGCTGTATTCTACCAGCGAAGATGAAAAGTGAGAAAACGCCATCTAAACCGGCTAGGACGACAACCAAAACAACATTCGGCTAAAGGTAACTGGGGTATGTTTTGCATATTGAGGACTTTTTAATTACCGGTTAGAGCGTAAATATAAATGCTGGATTTGACGGCTATTTGAGGGCAAATACCGCGTCTGGGCTGCCTGTGGAGTAAGACTTTTTATTCTTTATATTTTTCTTTCCATCAATTTACCCTTGAT
>BLFK01000003.1:626691-630988 GCA_014634185.1 Astreopora myriophthalma
ATTCTACACCACCTAACCTGTCAGCCATATTGTTGTTCGCTATCACGAGAAATGTTTAAAGCGATTAGAAACCATCGACAGTAAATATATTGGAGAGAAGAAGGTATTATTTTTATTCTGATGTCAGCTTTAAGGTCCACCGGAGAACTAGATGGGGACTTGGCAAAACGTGAGGCTAGTAAATAAAAAAATTAAATTAAATTAAAAATAGATTTGTCCCCGCCAAATAGGTGGCGAAAAACTGCGAGGTGGCCTATTCTGCGCTACATCGATATGACTTCTTACGTTAACTGTGGAAATTCTTGCACCTCATTTGTTGAGAGCTATCGTCAATGAGAGTGTCGACAATGAAAACGTTGTAACATGAAACACAACGCCTAGCAATCCCCTTGTTGATTTGGGAATTGCACAGTTCAGTTTTTGGGATGATGCTCTTAATTAGTGGTTTATTTGTCACCTGTCCTGTTGGAGGGTAACAATCTACAATTCAAATTGTTTTCACTAGTTGTCAGAGGTATGTGCACTTTCGATAAAAGGAAGTGCATACTGAATTGGTTCAATAAACAAAATACAGAAATGTCAGTGATTTCCTTCATGAAGGAGCTTGAAAACCAAAGGAGGAAACAGTGGAGAGGAGATTTATTTGCTTACGGGACTTCATACAGCAACGGTGACTTAATCATAGTTAAACAGGGATTCGGTTTTGTAATTAGAGGGACACACAGAGATGAGATCACTCAGGGACCTTTATAATCCTAGATGCGCTGATTCCAGATTGTCCTCCTTTGCTGGTAAACATCTATTCACCTACTAAATCAGCGGAACGGACTCAATATTTGAGAAAATTCGCAGATCTTATGGAACAGCATTGAACGACGCAAGCCGAGTACACGGTGACACAGTGACTTGAGGAACTTTGACAGGTATTTATCATTTTATGAGGCAAAAGCTTTTTCAAAGTCTATTGTAATTAAAATTCCTATCATATTGGCCTTCTTTGTGAACCCTGTGACGTCGTCAATTGTCCTAACAGCATCAAAGATTTACGTACCCTCTTACCCTACCCTAAGCATTTTGGTTGTAGGGGATCAAATCAGATAGAAATCTTTCCAAACGCTTGGCCATGGCCTTGGAGGCAATTTTTGTGTGGACATTAATGAGAGATATTGGTCGCCAATTTTTGATCAACCTTTTGTCCCTGCCCTTCTTTTCCAACAAAGTAAGTAATGGATAATTCCTCATGATCATGAGCATAATTTAGAATTAAGATTATTTCCAAAGCTAGATCAATTGCTGTATAGGATATCATCTGTTTATCAGGAGTAAGTTTTAATGACTTGCATATCTTGTGTTGTAGTTGTGTGCGTGACTTGCCTATTGAAATGCATCACAAAATATATTGGGTGGTAACCCTTTATGCCAGAGGTGGGTGAGTTTTAGAGCATGCCGTGGATGATAAACTTTATACACCGTATTCAAAAATGACCCACGATTTATTATTCTTGTGTGTTCATGAAAATTACGCCCACAAGCCTCATTTTAAAGAAAACATTCTTTTCAGTTTAGCACATGCTAACGATGTTTGGTAAGCTCATTTTCATAAAGACAAAAGACTAATTTATTGTCCGCCATTTATGAATACGCTCTATAAACTGTGAGACTATCTGGCAAATTTAACATTGGGCGAGCACTCTGGGTATCCTTACCATGGGTTGTTGCAAAAAAGAAAAGTTGTCTAGCGACATGAGTTTGCTTGGCTTGAGTTTTTTGTAAATGAGTGTTATAAGTGCTAACCCGAGCTAAAATTTCGTAAGATATAAAAGGGTAGATTAGGTTGTAGTAAATTTTAGGTTGTAGTAAAGTTGTTTGACAGAAAGATGATGCCGTAATTTTGAAATATTCCTGGATATTTTACAACAAACCTATGAAATATGATATTTCTATGAAACTGAGTCGTCAATTATCATACTAAGATGTTTGATATGCTATTTCCGATCGAGATAACGGCCAGGATTCACCGTCGTTATTTCTGTTTGAATATTTACTGGCATGTCCTTTTTCCTGGCCGACTTAATAATCAATAAGTTCGTTTTCGCAGTGTTTATCGATGATTCATTTAATCTCAACATTTCTTTGCCTTCTCAAGTTTTGAGTTTATAAGTGTTTCAGGGTTTTTAGGGTTCCTCGCAGACAAGAATACCTAGGAATCAGTACTTATGTGGTGACGTTCAGGCCTCTTTTGACAGTTTGAAATGGCGAGCTGTGATTGGTTGAATTTGAATTTCGCGCCAAAAAGGAGCGTTCTAATTAGTGGATGGCCAAACACGCCCATTTGGAACAAATTAGGGCCTGGCGGGATGCCGGTCACCCTCGATACTTCTTCTAAGGTATGACCGAACCAATCCACCGCCACTACCACTTTGGCATCCCGTGATGGATGCCGTGTTTCGTCAAGAAGGCCTGAAAGGGGCGATTGTAAAACTCTTTGCCGTGATCCGTCTGTGATTGCCAGGGCTGTCGTCCACTCTTCAAGATCTTCTCGAACGCGCGCACCACGTTGGTCCCCGTCTTGGCCTTGAGCGGTTGCAGCCACGCATACTTGGACAAAACGTCTACCACTGTCAACAGGTAATGGATGCCTCGATTAATGCAGGCTAGACTTTGCACTTCCACCAGATCCGCCACCCACTGTTCATCCATGCTGAACACCATCACCGGCAAGGTGGGAAACCGTCGGCGTTGTGGTTTGTGCAGCATGTAGGCCACTTCTTTTTCCAAAGCTTGACGGGCTCGGCGCACCAGGGTCCCTCGAATGTCAGCGAACCGCTTGTCACCGCCCAAGGCCACGGGTTCCGAGGGATCCTCGCAAAGTTCTTTCAATTCTTTCTTCTTCTTGGGGTTCTTGGGGTTGGGGCAGGCATAGCAGCAGCAGCCAGACGCTTTTCCACCGCAAAGCGTCAAGGCTAGGGACGCAGTTGGGGTACGTCTGTTGTACCGGTATTTTCCTGCGTTTGACAGCGGAAGTAGCAGGAAAATATGCTCTCATCGTTATCTTTGTTTGTATGTGCGTTGGTATGTGGGGTATTTCGGCGGGTGTATATATTTTAGGCGTGAAAGAGTGGGTCTTTCATCGCGGTCTCGCTTTCCTGCGTTCGTGTTTTGTTTTATGACTGTTTTATGTTAATCATGTTTTTGTTTGGCGTGTCTCTTTGTTTCTTTCTTTTTTTCTTTTTTCTGTAGATGTTTTCAAGTCCACCATGTGGTCAGACTTTCAGGCCGAGGTTCCTCCGGACGACCATCATTTAAGAGCTTTAGCTGACTCCCTTCCTGATGTGACTTTGGCGGGAAGGGCCGCCAGTACTACAACCAAGTACTCCGCGATCTATGCCAGATGGAAACGTTGGGCGCTTGACCATGACCTGCCAGATTTCCCCACGTCCCCTTATCACTTCGCTCTCTATTTGCGTCATTTGATGGCGGTCGCTAAGACTGCTTCCCCCATAGAGTCCGCCGTTCATGGCATTGCTTGGGTTCACCATTTGGCTAGGGAACGATCTTCTTCAGGGCACTGTTGGTGAAGGATGTCCTTGCTGGTGCACAGCGTCTTTTGGCCCACCATACTTCCAAGAAGGAACCTATTACCGTTGCTCAATTGGAACAATTAGTTAACTCTAAAGCCCTGTCTATGCCTTCTCTATATGACATTCTTTCTGTTATAATTTGCCTGTTGGCCTTCGCAGCCTTTCTTGGATTTGATGAACTTGCGAAACTAGTTCGCTCAGATGTTGAGCTCGATAGTGAAAAGTTGCAGTTGTTTATTGAATCCAGTAAAACCGATAAATACCGGGATGGTGCATGGGTTGTGGTGGCTGTTTCAGGGAAAGTTACCTGCCCTGTTAACGTGATGAATCGGTATCTCGATAAGGCTCAGCTTAGTCACGACAGTCCTCTTTTTTTGCCAGTTATCTAAGACAAAATTTGGTTACAAAGCCAGAGCTAGAGGTCTTAGCTACACTAGGCTAAGAGAATTAGTATTTGAGGCCTTTAGAGGCATTGTTCCAGATTTTAGCGCGTATCGGAACCCACAGTCTTAGGAGTGGTGGTGCTACTGCTGCCGCTAATGCCGGTGTTCCAGATCGTCTCTTTTTACGTCACGGCCGCTGGTCTAGTGTTTCCGCCAAAAATGGCTATGTTAAAGATTCTCTGGCTTCCCGTCTGTTTCTAAGGCTTTGGGCATTTAGGTTTTTTGTCCTAGTAGGTCTTGCCCAGGGGACCGTTCGATGTGACCGTTCGATGT
>BLFK01000003.1:639564-663058 GCA_014634185.1 Astreopora myriophthalma
ATTATGACTAATGGAAGAGGCTCTTCGAGTATGCTGGCAACGGTCATGCGCCGATTAGAAGGAAACTAGTAAGAGACGAGATATGACGGCAGGACGGCAGGATGGAAAAGCAAGCAATAAGGAACAAGAGCAAGCATGCGACCTAATTTGCAAAGAACCGTACCCTGGAGAATTTTGACCTAAAGAGAAAATATAGGAACATTGCGACACGGGAACGCAGGCAGACTATTAACGCTTATTGGAAAAATAAATCAGAAGAGCTTAAATCTGGGCTTACTGGATTTTACAAAACCTTCCGGCCGTTCATAAGCACTAAGACCAAAGACTCCACTTCGATGTGTTTACGATCTGAAGAGGGCATAATCGAGAAAGATCAAGCGGCTGAAGTGGCTGAGAGGCTGGTTAAGGCGATCCTTCAAGTAATCTCGGAGAAAGAGAGAGTGATCATGTCAAGCACAGCAGTGTCAGGGCGATAAGAAACGCTTACAATGAGGCCCATTTTGAGTTCAAAATCTTCTGCAAGGAGCAAGTGCAGGATGCCCTTGAAAACATCAACCCCAGGAAATCATGTGGCTGGAACTCAGGAAACTTGTCAAGAAGATGGCTAGTGGAGTAGCACCGTCTTCAAGCAGACTCTACAGTAACTCCATTGAGTCGAGCCAGTGGCCTACTGCATGGAAAATGGGAGAATGGACTCCATCTTTTAAAAAGGGTGACAGGCAGGGTTCGCACGCCAGCGCAGGAGTAGACAAGCTCATTTCGGAACGACATTTCGCACGCTAAAAAGCATAGGCAGGCATGTTCATCCAATCAAATGGCTCAGCTTGGCAGAGATTGACGGCTCATTATATTTATGCCATGTATTTTTCGCACAGAGGAGGGCGCTTGCAACCATGGCAACCTCTTTTCGCGGGAATTTCAAAAACTAAAAATAACCTGGTCTTCTTCAGTGCTGGTGACCCGGACAATAACATTTGGATGCCCACATGGGCTCCTGGTATTAATAGAACAAGCAATGACCCGTGACCTGTGTTTTGGACCCACTGAGCAAATACTCATGATGTAGTGGAGGGAGACCGGGGGAGGGGAACCTTATAAAGCTACACAAGGCATGTTCGGAACTATTGCGCAATTTTCCATTAAGACTGGGTAACCTGTGGCAACAAAATCGAAGAGTTAAGATCGTCAACAACTTCTCAGCGGAAAATCTGCCCGGGAATTGAGTAGTGGACTGAAACTAGTCTAGTTTTACAGCTGGTAACCGCTGATTGGTCAAACTCCAAAAACGTGGCTTTCACCAAAATGGAGGAATTTTCAGTGGTGGTCGAGAGAAAAGCGTCTTCCGCAAAAGATCGGAAAATCAACTCAACAGAGGCAAAAGCGCAGACGATAGGATGGCAGTCCCTTCTCACGTTTACCATCCTGTCGTTAGCGTGGCTTGTTGGCTTTGCAAGCCGCCTTTTTGCGGTGATCCGGTTTGAAAGCATCATTCACGAGTTTGACCCATGGTAAGTCGGCGTTTTTCTCTTCGCTGCAGCTTTGTGAAGTTCCTTGTGGTTTCCAGAACTGACAACTTTGTCGTTAAGAACTTTGTGATATTTATTGCGATCGTTGCAAAGGATGGAGAATCTTGCTTGTTTTCACTGACCCGGTCAGGTGTTTTGAAATTCTTGACATCTTGAGCTTAAATCAATTGTCAATTCATTGTGAAATTTCCATAAGCTTAGAGTTCGCTTAATTTTCCTTCTTACGAAGGCAATCGAAGAGGCTTTCTGTTTGTTTGAGCAACTCAGTTTTACTCTATTGCAAACGTCCATGAAATTTTCTTCAAAATAAAATTAATTTTACAAATTCTATTCGAAAAAGTCCACCATTAATTTCCAAGTTACCGGTACGAACCTCCGGCGCCTTTAATTTCAGCTTGGTCAGGAACCGAAAGAACAAAGGGTATTAGTCGGTAAAACGAATGTTTTAAAGCTCATTTAGCATTTATTTCTACGTCAACCTTTCTTGACTTCCGCAAGCGAGTTCTAACTTTGTAGATTATTACCGTACGTTTTGAAATTAATTTAGACCCATACGGTTAATATGAGAGTCACCTTGGCAGACCATCTGCCAGACGCTTAACTCTTTCAAATATATCCTTCCTGTGATACGGAAAACCGCAGATGTGATGTAGACTTCTCGATATATGTAAATTTTTCCGTTGACAGTGTGTTTGGTTAACACATTTTGCCCTACTGGCAACGTTGCATATCCAAAATGTTTTTTTGTTCTTGGATTTTAAAATATTTATCTTTATTAAACGCTGAACCACTGGACTTGATGCAATTCTTGTGTTTTGGTTAGCTCACACATCATGCTATAGGAGCTGTTATACTGTGCTGCAGAAGTGTATGCATACTGTAGACTTTAGGAGTGTAAATTCACAAAAAGAAAAAAAAAGTACTTGTTCATATTTTGTGAGCAGTTTTTTAAAACAATTATTCAGCTTGGGTTTATTTGGATAATGAGATGAATATAGCCATCTCGCCTACATGTTGTTGGCTATCTACCACGTCATATTGAATGGGCTCGTGGGATAGTTTACTTTCAATTTTTGTTCTACTAGGTTGTTTATTAACTTTTACAGTCAAACGTGCTAGTAACTAGAATAAATTATTTGAAATTTGAATACACAAATAGTTTTGCAGCATGACTGTTGTGAGAAAGACTAGGAAAGTGCTTCCTAAGGGTTTCTATGCTGGACGGCTAGTGCTGACTTGCTTGCATTGGCTGGAAAGGGCTCTCAAAATTTAGTTTTTAACCCTGTTAAAATGAACGACAGTTCAGATAACTATGATTTAGCTCTCTCTACATGTGATTCTAAACTACAGCCGTACCCCAGAAACTGGCAGTTTTCTCTCCTAAGGGCTTCATTATCCCCTTTGGCTTCTTTCCAAGATAGATCTCCTAGTTTCTAGGATTCCCATATGCCAAGAGCCAAGTACTGAAGCAAAGATGGAGTGACATGTACATGTATCCATTTTTACATACCATACTTCTTATTTTGTTATTAATTTTTCAGGTTTAACTATCGCTCAACTCACCACCTAGTGTCACATGGCTTCTATAATTTTTTGAATTGGTTTGATGAGAGAGCCTGGTATCCACTGGGCAGGATAGTAGGAGGAACTGTAAGTGTCTAAATAGCTGACCAGTTATCTCATGTCTACACTAAAAAAAGGGATTAGTATAATTGAAGTACTCCGGGCAAAAATGTCCTTACTGACTTTTGGGCGATTTTTGGGTCATTTTGCAAAATTGCAGCCAATTTCCACCAAATAAACTGCACTAAAATTACGGGGTAAACATCCCCATGCTGTATGCCAAAAATTAGGGTAATCCGATGAAAAGAAGGAACAACAAATTTACTTGTATTTTCATATTTTCTTGCTCTTGTGCAGCCCCCCCCTTTTCCCAAGGATCCAGAAAAGAAATTTTTCCCTCGTTATTTTGTTGACATCACTTAGGATAGGTAATTCCATAACTTAATGTCTGTGCATTGGGCGAAATTTGGCCACAATTTCGCAAAATGACCAAACAGTCAGGATGTTTTTGCTCTGAGCTCTTCAATTATATAGTCATTATATAGCAGCTGTTACACTGTGCAGTGTTATGGGCAACTTATCTTGCAACGAAATTGGAAGACAAGTTACAGAAAGCAGTGCAGCAATTAGTAGAATGGAGTTCAACTTTCCACGCAGCTTGTTTCGAAACAATTTTACCAATTTAATGAACTGTATTTTCATGAATTTTGTCCATTCCCCTGTTGTATAAGAGAGACAGAATGTTACTCCATTCATGTGGAAAAATAGTATAGTCCCCAAAAGAACAATCATGCTTAGCAATTATTCTGTGTAGTCCTTTCCAGAATAGTCCCAAGAGAATGCACCCTGTGTAACCTGTGTTTAAGGTGGCTTACGACAGTTTAGAGGGGTCACCAGATGCTTTCAATAATATCTATCATAGGTGACCACTTGTGGGAACAAGCAACAAATGCAAAGTCAAAAACATCCTACAAGACACTGGGTATTTGTAATTTCACCATCCTCTCGCTACGGGTGGCTTAAAACAAGCCACCGAGTGGTTGTCAGAGGACTGGGTTCTAATTCTATGAGGTTGTTTCACTCAAAAACCACCCGTATGACCATAATTAAAAAAACTTACCATTTAAACTTTGGATAAAAGTAACTGTTTTTGCCAGCTGAAACAAAAATTTGTAAGAGTTTTTCACACATCAACAAATGTATAAAAAATGGAAATCTTGAAAAATATTTTAAAATCGATCTTACAGATTTTTAAAAAAAAAATGCTGCAGATTGATGCTGATGTGTATTTGCAAATACAAAAAAACTGAACATTGGTCATGCGGCTAGATTTCAAGAAATTTGCGATCAAAGAAGTTTTCGTACGACCTCCATTTTGAGCATGCGCATATACAGTACTGTAACACTCAAAAAAGGGGTTTCCGTTCATCACTCACGTTAGTTTTGCTTGCGCTGTATCAATGTGACACGCATGCGTAAGGAAATTTATTCTCTCAAAACTGTAGTAAGCCACCTTGAGCAGTTCAAAAATGTTTTAAATTCATTTGGTTTCGTTGGTAATAATATTACCTTGGCTTGCTTTTTCTTAGGTTTACCCTGGCTTGATGCTGACATCAGCTTCACTTCACTGGATTCTAAATACACTGCATATCACAGTGCACATTAGAGATGTTTGTGTATTTCTTGCACCTGTGTTTAGGTAAGTACCTGGTTTTGGCCTTCATGAGAATGGAGTCTGACAATGAATAGCCAGTGATTAAATGAAAGGAGGAATTTACCAGTAATGATGTGGGCATAATAATCCGAGTGCTCCTAACAAGAGTTGAACATTACTGGTTTGATGCTTAATTTATTACCACTGAGCTACAGGAGACTTGTTACTTGTTAACTGACAACTTGTCTAAGGGCTTGTTTAACCGTCATCTGGTAGGTGTGTTGGTAGAACACTGCACTGGTGCAAGAGGTTGTTGGTTCAAACCTCGGCTGGACCAACACATACGGTCTTAAACTAACTAAAAGTGTCGCCTTTGTAGCGACATCTGCAAATGGTTAGACTTTCGAGTCATCTCAGATATTAAAGGATAATAAATTCTGGGTCCGGTCTCATAACACTTGATTATATGTGACTTTGTGGGACATTACAGAACCACTAGGGACGTACATGTACAGTAGTGAATCCTGCAGGATGCGTCAAAAATTTTATGATTCACTTGTCCTTCGGACAACCACCAGGAAGAAGTTGGTTGTCCGAAGCCCAGAAGTGCTTGTCCAAAACGTTTTCAACAACAACAAAGAAATAAAAGTTTAGGGGGCTTGGGACTGAGATAAACCCAAACGAGCCAGGTTACAAAGCCTTTCATGGATAATGGCTTCAAAGCATTGAAATTTGTTGGACTGTTTAGCCTTCTGTAGTAAAGTAGGAACCTTAATTTTTTCATGAATGGATAAATTTATATCTTGGCGAAGGCTTGTGTCAGTTTTCATTTGTTTTATTAGTAGTTTTGTGGGCAAAGAGAAATGTGCTTGTCCCTTGGACAAGTCGACAGTGTCAAAGAATTACTTGTCCGAATCAAATTTCTACTTGTCCCGGACAATCGAACAGAGGTTTTGTCGCACCCTGCCCTGGCCGTGACCACCGCTGTTGTCTGCTCTGTCAAAGAGCACACTGGCAATCAGAGGCTTGCTCTCTGCTCTTGGTGGTGAAAAATGTCATTAAATAAGCCTTGGGTGAGATACTGTAGGCCATTCAACTAGGTTCTAGTTTGAGGAGTGCTAATAATTATGATAGTGATGAGGATTTTAATCATTCCGGCCAAAATTGATTTTGGCTTATTTAGTGCAGTTGATTCAGTGGAAATTGATTGTGACTTTGCCAAATGACCTAGAAAAAAAACATGCAAAGTTTGCTTGCATTTTTTTTGCCCAGAGCCCTTCAATTATTGCTTTACATGTAGCTGTGGGCCTATTGTAGGGAACAGGTAGTCAATGTTATCCCATGGCTTGGTTATCAGTGCAAAAAACCAGGAGACTCCTTTTGTATGTGGAGTCCAGCAGAGTTTTTAACATTGAATATCTAAAGTGCAATTTTCTGTTTGATTTGTCGTCAGTGGGCTTACAGCCATTGCGACGTACTTGCTGACTAAAGAACTGTGGAATGACCGAGCTGGTCTATTTGCCGCTTGTTTCATAGCCATTGGTAAGTCCCAATTATTGAGAATCCTTTTGTAAGCAAATAATTTATTTGGCTTGCCACTGCAGAGAACTAAAGTACCTTTTCTCTCTGAATCTGGTGAGGTAAAAAAAAAAAGTGACAAGCTACATACATGTACAATCTGGAACGCAAATTTTCAGAGAATGTTTTGTGGACTTAAAAACGTTTTTGCAGTAAAGTCTATTAAAGTCAATGTATATCAATGTTGTTCCACTGCCAAAAATGAACAAAGAACAAACAGCAACTGAAGTGAAAATTTTCAACTTTCTTTCCTAAGTTTTCTTCTTGGATAAAGGAGAAATACAGTAGGTTCTCAATCCCCATTTTTCATGACAAGTCAATTTTGTGCAAGATTGTAACTGCAGTTGTGTGTGTTGATTGGCATATATTAGGGAGCTTAAGCAAGGACGACGACAACAGCTGCAACATCCTCTGAAAACATAAATTTGCATTACTTTAACCCCTTTGTGCTGCTTATTCCAACTCTTTCCATGTGTAAAACAATTACTAACTGTTCAGGAACAGAATTAGTATGAACGCCGTTAAGTTAAGACAAAGAATGGAACATTTATCGTCTTGCTCTCACGTCCTACACAAAACTTCAAATTTGGACATCTCGTGTCATTGTTTAGCCGAGAACAGCAAAGAAATGTACCAAAATGTAAAACACACGTGCAGAGCTTGCGAGGTGATTGTTTTTGCTCATTAAGCCTATTGTTTTGTGGCGTTCTTGTTGTCGCCGTCGTCGTCGTTGCTTAAGCTCCCTATTATGATTGTACTTGGGTCGTTTGGAACTGTTCCCAAATTTGATGGAAATGTAGTGACTACATGGAGTCTTGTCCGAGTATGTTTGAACATCATTCTCTTTATTATCATTGTTATCCTCATCATTTTTACATTTACACACACATGTAGTACCAGTGGCTAACATTTTTGTTATTGCTGCAGTTCCTGGCTACATATCACGTTCAGTGGCAGGTTCTTATGACAATGAGGGAATAGCCATCTTTGCATTGCAGTTTACTTATTTCCTTTGGGTAGGCAAAGTACTCTATTCGCTAGAAGTAATATTAGTGTCCTAGTGTGAAATCTCTTGCCTCTTTTACGGTCTGTGCTCATAGAGATGTGGCTACAGTACCGCTCGAAACTATGGGACCATTTGCACGTGGTAAAACCTCGTCTTTGCCAAACGTGATTGCCGCGAATTCACCGCGGTGGGACGAAAACCGCAACCGCGGCAAAGACGAAAGCAACCGAAAGACGCGGTGAATTAGACGTGGCAATGCCTTGGTAAAAATACAATAGTGACTAATTACTATTGTCAGAGTATTGTTAAACATTATCTCACCTTTCATCCTTTACAAGCGCTTTAACAAAAGAATTTGTAAAGACTGATCGAATCGAAAACCGAACGACCGATGACAATTTGTTTCGCAGACTGACGAACTTTCTTTTTCTGCATTTGGAACATGAACATTTTTTTTTTTCACGCTACAGGCAATAATCTCGGCGCAACAAAAATTGTTTCACTCTTGTTCGTGCTTTTTACACCACACGGTTAAGTAAGATCTAATGTGTGGTAAATTGTGTAACGAAGATAAGGATAACATTGATCAAGATAGCGACGTGTGTGCCATTGGAATCGGATCACGGCACGCTGCGCAACCAAAACAAACTTAAAATCCCTCAAACCCCAACGTTATTTTACAGACCGACAAGTTGGTGTGAAAAAAGCAAGGTCTGCATGGTGTCGAAAATAAAATGTTGCTGGTATCTTACAACATTTAATTAACCAAAGTCATCTTGGCGCTTTCTGTTCCAAGTTTCCAAAATGTGATCGACCTGGGGCTAAACAGTATATGGCAACGTTAACAGAAATAAACATTGAGAACGCTAAGTCTTATGTTAACTTTTGTTTCCGTTTATACATGCAGGGAAGGGAGGCCCTTGTGCCTAAAATGTGGCATGTACAAAAACCCGGAACACCGAAACGAAACCACCGGAACCGCCGAAACACTGAAACGAAACACCGAAACACCGGTTTTGCGGCTGATTTTTATACCATCAATGCGAGACAGCTCTCGAATCGCCGTGGAAATTTTAAAGTTTGCTCGAAAGAAAGAGAAGAGCCTAAGCCGAACGTATTCTGATGTTCTAACCATCGCGCTTTGATCGAAGTGACAGATCTCGAAAGTGTTTGTAAACAAGCGGTACTTAGCACGTGACCACGAAACGTTACGCGAGTTTCAACACGTGAAAGGCTTTCTAGTTTGTTTCGCACACGCTTCGAATTCACTGGTATAAACTGGAGTTAAAATTTATTTCACTAATGTAATAAGCTGAAAAATAAGGATTTTTGTTTTACCTCCTTCATTTCAGCGCAGAAAACTGAGAGTTGAGGCTTGAGGCTATTTGAAAACAAAAGTATATTTTTGTTTGCGGCGATACCGATCAATCCGGAATGGGCTGATTTCAAACTATTTCATTCAAAATATCATCCTGTCTTAAGCTACGCATACTGAAAGTTTTTTTCCGCCACAATTTTTGGTCAATAATCCTTTATATGCTATAACTGTGATTTTTATTTACCTTCTGAGCGATAAAGCCTTCAATGCAGAGTTCTTTGAAATATTTACATGTGAACTTTATCACACCTAAACTCGAAAGTTCGCGTATTGTCGCTCAACGAACTTTAAAACAAAGCGAACAATAGCCTATTCAAACCCAACCGCGTCCTGCCTTTCACCGCGGCTCAAGTCAACCGGAAAAAACCTGGGTTAAACCGAGCTTTTTAATGCGGTTAGACGAAGTTTTGCTGAGGTGAAACCGCAGATCAAACCCGCGGTTCGACCAAGGCAAAATCGCGGCAAATGGTCCCATAGTTTCAGGCGGTACTGTACACAGTGGCATTCAGACTGCAACACGTGTACTCGACATGATTTACCGGTACTGTACATTAAAAAGAAGCAGTGAGCTTTGTATCAAAAGAATACAAACTCCAGCATGGCTTCCACTTACTGTCCAGATCGATAAATTTGATGAACAGCTGCAAAAGAAGCTTTCTTCATGGATGAGACATCTTTTTCCTTAAACATTGTGTGGACAACAAGCTTACATGTACCATATTTGGAGTCTGGAATTCAACTAAAATTTTTAGCGTAGATAGCACGGTTTTGACTGAAAAAGGCTTAATGCTTGGACAATATGACAAACTTTGTTTTGTCTTTTAAGTTACATGTATGATCACCATGTTTGTGCCAATTGACTTGCCATTCACCAGCAATGAACCAACTGCAGCCTTGGTCAATAGGCCATTTCCAAGTTTACACGTTTCACAGCCAGTCCATGTGTGACAGTTTTTGTTGTTCATTAGCTTTACTTGGCATACGAGTAAACTTATTTTCACAAGAAAGACTTCTTAGACTCATCTTGAAAAAGAGGCTGTGGTGAACTCAGAAATGGCCTGTTAGTGCACACATTTATGATGGTTATGTTGATGTTCTTACATGTAAAGGCCTTTTTGAAAATGTTTCTTTTATTAAACCAATGCAGGTGAAGTCTGTAAAAACTGGCTCCATTTTCTGGGCAGCTTGTACGAGTCTATCCTACTTTTATATGGTATACAATTATCCTACTTTCTACTCCTTTTTTCTAGTCTATCCTACTTATAAAATTATGGTGTATAATTATGTTGTGGTTTTAAATTTATTCTGGTTGAAAATTTTTTAAGCAGATTTAACTTTTATTTTCCATTGTGTTAGATTCATTACCATAATCTGGAACAATGGAACATAAGAAAGAAACTGGTTTAAAAAATCTTGGACCAAGAATAAATTTAAACCACAACAGACACATCCATTTTAAAGTAATGAAGTTAATGATGCAGCACATGTAATTTTTGTCACCTTGTCTCTTACTGTATTGTAATGTCCAAGCACAAACTCATTTAAAATAGTTAAGAAACAGAGTCCAGAGTTGCTGTGTCTGTTTTGTAATAGAGGACTGATGACGTCAAAAATGTGGTAAGAAAAAAAGTGGCACATGAGCTGTTGGTTGTTTATGTAACAGGGCTTCTGACAGGGTGTGCTGGTGCAGGACAGCGCAATTCTGTCAAACCTGCAAAATATCGCACAATTTCAAAAATCTGGAAAATCCCGCATAACAGTGGGAAAAAATTGTTGAAATGATAACTCCACAAGGCATTCCTATAGATCACAGTGCTGTACCATGATTCCTGGAAAACAACTGCTTGCGTTCTCCGTCAACGAGATCAAGTGGTTGAAAATATCAACAACACATTTTCAATTTTGATCTCGGCTCTCCTTCTGTATTAAGTGCCTGTTTACAAAGCCTTGAACAAACGGAACGAACATCCTCAACCATCAAAGAATCTATTTCTGAAGAAAGCATGACCTTCAAAAGGACCTGTGATTTGTTCAAGCTGCTTGGTATACATGCCCTATTTATATGGTTTATGAGCAAAACTTCGGTGCAAGACTTTGCAAAGACTCCATGAACATTCTGATCCTTTTGGCCAGCACCGTGGATCAATCCGTGGTGCCAGCCAAAAGGATTGCAGCTCTGGGGACAAGAATAATGATCTAACTAGCATTGTTCTCATTATTGTGAATACGTACAACTGGTGACACTTAGATTAATTATTTTTGTTTACTTCATCTTTGATCGACGTAAAGATATCGTTGTTCTCAGCTCAGCGAGAACCTATTTTGTTGGTCACAAGATTGTGCGATCCCACACAATTCCCTGCATAATTGGCGTTTTGTTCCCTCAAAATCCTGCAAAGCTTCAATCTTTTTCCCACACCTTGTCAGAGGCCCTGAGGTAGGTAATGTTCTTATCACATTTTGATGCCTTTTGTGACCTTTTACATAAAAGAAGCATGGCAACGTGGAATGCATTTGCTTAGAGCTCATTGCAAAAACGTTGTAAGTGACATTTTCAGTGCATTGGGTCACTTTGAGAAATTGCAGCCAAATTCCATGCAATATACGTGATAAGTTTGGAATTAGCTATCCTAAGGGATGTGAAGAAAATAACAAAAAAGAAATTTTGGGTACGGGGAGGTTTTTTTTTGGGGGGCGGGGCAGAATACAGAAAAAGAAAATTGGCTTTTTTTTCATTGCATTGCCCTAATTTTGGGTTAATTTTAAGGTGGAAATTGGTCTTGATTTTGTGGAATGGCCTAAAAACCAAGCAAAGCTCACATGCGTCATTTTTGCTCGGAGCCCTTCAGTTGGAAATGATGTCATCTGTACGTGTCTTGCAATAGGTCATAAGTAGCCTGTGTAGCAGGCATTGGGAGTAGCCCTTAAAGTGCACCTAACCCCAAAATATATTTTTCGCTAAAATACATCTTTACTCCTGTTTGAAACACACTGAGAATTTTATCCTGTTTTCCACTAAATTTTGACTTTTTATTGGCTTCAAAACTGAGCCCTATTTGGTTCATGACCGAGTCAGAAGGGGCGTGGGTCTACATGTATTCCTGATTTGATGTCACGAACTGATTTACATGCCATTAAGTCTTTGTAAACATGCATGCAAAATAGTTTGTGACGTCAAATCAGGAATAGACCCATGCCCCTTTTGACTCGGTCGTGTACCAAATGATGTTTAGTTTTTCGTAACTTTTGGAAGCCTACAAAATGTCAAGATTTGGCAAAAATGGGAAAAAATAGGCAAATGCGTTTCAAACAGATGCAAAGATGTATTGTAGCGAAAAAAAAATATTTTGGGGTTAGGTGCACTTTAAACGCCTGCTACACAGGCTAGGTCATAATTAAGGACCAATAAAAATTTGAGTGTGATTTAGCTTATATAAAAAACAACAGCCACATGTTTTATATTTTGCAGGTAATCCAGTGACTGCTTGATTCTGTTACTGGTAGCACTTCACCTAACATAAGTAATGCTTTTGTAGGCCTAGTTGTACCTAATTATCTGTGATTACATTACAGGTGTCAGCCTGGGGTGGCTACGTATTCATCATTAATCTCATTCCTCTTCATGTCTTCTTCTTGCTTCTGATGGGACGCTTTTCATTCAAGATTTATGTTGGTAGGTTCATTCACGGTATGCCGATTACAAGTACTTGAACATGACGAACTTAACTTGGTGCTCGAGTCAAATGCTTGAACTACCAGTTGCTGTACATTCCTTAGTAAATAGAAGAAAATCCTCATTATGTTTCTGCTGGTGCTTCTAGAGAACACTGTTTAATAATGGTAATTGAACTGAGTGGAGTGCAAATTTGGTTTGAAATCATGAGAGTGATTTCAAAATCAAATGAGCACGCAGCACGAGTTCGATTGGAAATCACAAGTATGATTTCAGACCAAAATTGCATGACACAAAGTTTAATTGCCACTTTATTACGCCCATTTTGAAATCACACAGTTTCTTTTTCAATATTAATATTTATATTTATCCACTTCAGGACAATTTCAGACCAAAGTCTGACCATTTTGATGGGCTAAAAAAAGGATGCGACCTGGAGCAAAAACATGGTTTGGTCTGCGAATAAATCACACTGCTGAGATCCAATCAGATTGCAAGGATCACCAGTGATTTCAAAATCGGTGTAATAAAGGAGGAGACGGCAGTTGATTGAAAATGCTCATTTCCCTGTATTGATTTTGCAGCTTACACAACTTTCTTCATCATGGGTCTCCTTATGTCTATGCAAGTACCTTTTGTTGGGTTTCAACCAATCAGAACGAGTGAACACATGGCTGCCGCAGGTATTGTACTACAGGGTCCGAAATTAACTTTTTCAGGCAGGCACCAACTGGCGACTGAATTTTTTTTTTCAGTTGCCACATGGAAAAATGTGGTCGCCAAAAAGTGTCAATAAAATTTTTCCTTCGCAGCGAAACACAAACCAAAATTTCTGGTCGCCAATTTTTCTTTTAAGAATCCGCAGAGGACCAGGGAGGCAGAATTGTATAAACAGTTCCCGTCTCCGGTTACAGTCAAGGCCACAGGCTTGCCGGCAAAATATTTGCAATCCAGGTCATCAGGAATCAAACCATGCAGTGCTGAAATTATCTTTTGACCTCTTTGACATATCCACATTTCCACCTTTTGACGCCCAGAGAATATCTAAATCTTCAACTAATTTCTTCGCAAATGGTCCATCTCCACTTTGTAATAAATTACGGAAAGATTCCAGAACATCTTTGGACACCACATCGCCTGAATAAATATTCATGGCGAAAGAACGCACATGGCCTCTTGCGCCCGCAATACAAATGTTATGGGAAACCGCGGAAAAACATGGCGGTACAGCTTCGCACTGATCGTAGCAGCGAAACGTTGTGGTAGATTTACAATAACAGGAAAATCGGTTTTATACATCAAAAGCATCGGAAAGGTAAAAAGTTAGTGACCAATTGGCGGGCGGCTTTGAATTTTATTTAAATCGATTTGGCTGAAAATCAAAGTTATTGTTTGTATAATTATCGTGGCATGAAATAGTTAATTGCCCGCTGGCGACCAGTTTTAAAATTCTGGTCGCCAACACTGAATTTTTGCTCGCATTGGCGACCAGTGAGTCGCAATTTCGGACCCTGTAGTATGTTCTCATCATTTGTTAATTAATTATCTTTTTTGGTGGGTTGGATAAACAGTGGATGCAAGCATCTGAGATGACTCCGATGCAATATTGAATTGGTGACAGTCAATTATGTGGGCTAGTAAACTGGAAGTTATGAACCAAAGGGTATATTTTCTCCTTCAACACCATCGGGCTGGATTTCAATAGTACCTTTTACCAGTGTTAAAGTTTTAATATCTGAATGACAACTCAATATCTAAATTAATTAAATTAATTACAAAAGCAGCATGGGCTACCGATTAGGGCACAGTATTTGCACGCAAATCTGGCTTTGATTGCTACCTAAATTAGTCTTTGGCAGTATCAATTTTAACTCCTAAATTCTTACCATTTGGGGTTCTCTATATATTATTACGAGGGCCATCATGGAAACTTCCAGGCCACTTACAATTATGTAACCCTGGTTAAAAAAAAAAAAAAGAAAAAAAAAACATTGAAAACAGTAGGGTTGCATTATATTTGTTTTTTTAATGACTTGATAAGGTAAGATCGTGTGGGTGATTGTAGTGTCCTGAGAGGGACTGTGTGTGATGACATTGACTGACATTTCGACAACCCGAGGGGAAGTCATCTTCGGGGTCCAAGTGTTACTTCTCTCTATAGATGAGTTCCTCTCAGGTCAATTGTTGAACCGTCAGTCAGTGTCATCAACAACAGCCCTTCCCAGTACTACACTACCCTGCTTAGCAAGCATTTCCAGCGAGAGAAGAGCGAATTAATTTTCCGGGATGTGCGGGAATGGGGTGATTAAAAAAAAAAATGGGGGCAGGGTGGGCGGGGGCAGGGAGAAGAGGAGAAGGAAACACTTACGGCCAATTTACCATCTTTAAATGGATACTAATTGTCTTTCATACTTTCAGGTACATTTGCCCTGCTTCAGGCCTATGCGTTTTTGGTCTACCTTAGAAGCAAAGTGTCCTGGTCTGATTTCAAGAACATCTTTCTCTTCGCTGTTGTATCTGTTGCTGGTCTTGTGTTCATTGCAGTGGTCTTCCTTACTTATGCTGGTAAGTGTTTCTTTTCTGTTCTTGTTTTAGACTGTAGCTAATGAAATTTATTACTTAATGTATCTTGGACCATAATGCTCTCATCCACCGGCCATTTACAAATACACCTAGTTCCACAGTTCCGTTTGGGTCTCCTGTTCTCCTTAGTTCTTTTGAAGTGCACCTAACATCAAAACAGTTTCTCTTGCAAAGGTTAAAGTTAATCTCAACATCATGAAGCATAAGTATATTTTGCCTTTTCTCCTAGAGATTTCACTTTTATTGGGCTGCACAAGTTTCATGAAGTTATTCATGATGGCAGACATTTGGTACCACGACCGAGCTAGTGGGACTCATGGATCCGTTCCCCATTATTTTGCATCCCGGTCGAAAAAGCATTTTTGCATTGCAAAGCAGTTTTTGATGTCAAATGAATAGACCCATGCTTCTCACTTCCTCTGGTGTTGGACAAAAATAATGACATAAAAGTCAAAATTTTACCTTTAATTTTCTCAATATTTTTGTAGGTTATGTTGCACCTTGGAGTGGAAGATTTTATTCTCTATATGATACTGGGTAGGTAATTAAAAATATTGATTACATGTACAGTAGCAAGAACAAGGCTCGACTGAATTCCCCAACTAATCTAGAACTTGTACAAAAAAGAAATCTACGTAACTATGCGATTTGAAGATTTCAACAGAATTATGTGGCCTCCTTTACATCAGCTGAACAATGGACAGCTTTTGTGTGGGTTTTTTCATTGCTTTAAATGATATTAGTGAAATACAGTGGGAGTTTTTAAACAAGGACTTGTTCTTTGGGTCAGCAGCTATGGCTGAATTTTTGCATCTTCGATAGTGAAGCTAGCCATGACCTTGCGCTGCTGTAATTTGTCATACTGCACTATCTCCCTCCAATGCAGGCCTGTTTTTCTCTTCTAAACGAGGTAGCAGTGAACAACTCGGCCTTGGAGCTTTACCCACGTGAATTCTTCACTTCTTTACAGCATGTATCTCCTTACAAGTAATTGCATGATGTTTTACAAACTCACAAACTCCACCTTTACAGGGTTTTGTGTCGAAGGGCTGTAAAGGGCTGACAACTGAAGGGCTGTGTGCCTAAGTGTCGCAAGTGGCTTGATTTCCTATGTGGGTTAATTTTCTTGGTCCTCGCCCCTGCTCCGACAGGTCCCCCCCCCTCCTCTTTAAACCAACATTGCTTCCGTATGGTGACCCTAATTAGGCACCTCTTAATGCTAGGAATTCAGCTGCAATTTGAGGAAACAATCAAAATACATAAAAATTCAATGTTTATGCATACAGCCCTTCACTTGTTTGACAATCGCCCGAAAAGACTGCGCGAATTTATCTTTTCAGTTACGCCAAGATCCACATCCCAATTATTGCCTCTGTGTCAGAGCATCAACCGACCACTTGGGTGTCATTCTTCTTCGACCTTCATGTCTTAATCTGCACCTTTCCTGCTGGTCTGTGGATGGTAGTGAAAAAAATCAACGATGAGAGGGTGTTTGGTGAGAAAGACGAACCTCTTACTAACCGAGCGCGAGGGCCGTACTGGGAAATATTGGCCCGAGCTGGTGACAGTACATAAACGACCGAGGGCCAGTATTCTCCAGTACGGCTCGAGCAAGCTCGGTTAGTAAGTAGTTTATTATATGGCAAGCGGGTTATACTTGTTTGCTTTCTGCTAAAACGCGCTCCGGGTCACTTTGCATTGAAAGGGCTTCCACTGTAACGTGTTTTTGATGATGTAAGCATCCCAGAAAGAACAACGTACCACGAGTTTGCGAAGAATGGACCATTTACACGTTTCTTTTTTTTCCGCAGTTTTAGTTGCAAGGTTTGAATATCCCGGCTTTCGAACGAACAATACACAGACTAGGACCGTTTCCATGGCAAACTCCTGACCACAAAAGAACCAATCAGAATGCTCGGATATACCTCGAGGATACCTTGCCATACGATAATACTTTAAAACAGTTCTGTTAAATATAGGATAATGCCCGAGCTCCGAGGCCTTCTTAAGAGGCATTATCCGATTTAATGCACCTTTTCATTGTTATAGAACAAAGAAATGACCTGTTCCTAACAATGGAAAGGTGCATTAAGTGTAAGGAAACATTGCTCCAGGTTTTTATGACCAAAATTAATATTGAAAGAAATGACCATGAAGTGCGGATTAGAAATGAACTGAAGAAATGATCCTCACACTTTCTGGACAATTTAAGCAATTGTCTCATATATGCACTTGAAAAATTCAAGTGACTCCAACGGGATTCGAACCCACGACCTCTGCGATGCCGGTGCAGTGCTCTTACCAACTGAACTATGAAGCCACACAGTTGGGAGCAGGTCAATTTGTTGGGCTCAGGTCAATTTGTTGGGCTCATGCGTGTTTTCCCACGAAAGGAATGATGAATGAAAGAAATGACTATGAAGTGCGGATTAGAAATGAACTGAAGAAATGATCCTCACACTTTCTGGACAATTTAAGCAATTGTCTCATATATGCACCTAGTGCATATATGAGACAATTGCTTAAATTGTCCAGAAAGTGTGAGGATCGTTTCTTCAGTTCAAAAATAATATTCATTGCAGCTGTGCTCCAATAGACTATTTTACAGTTGTGGCTCAGTTACCTGGCCTGCAAATGGAAGTGAGGCTGCCGGTGACCTTGTTACTTGGGCGAAGGAGCCCAAGTTATGGTTCTCCGATCGCTGTGACCATGTATGATTGGCCTCAAATTTGTAATTGGGGTCTAATGCGCATCCGTAAGTCTGAAAATTAGACCAGGCAAGACGGGGCATGCAGATTAGAGTAGAATGAAAAGCCGACCAAAGCTAGTGCGAATTGTGTTCTTAAGGGTATGCGGGTAAGGAAACTCCTCAACACATTTGGAAACTATGTGACAATGTGGCGGGGAATTCTATGAACCTTGTGAACGGAAACACGAAAGAAGCTGGGCTTTGAAAAGCAAACGAAGGCATCCAAAAACATTCCACCGTTCGTCACCGCCTACAACCCGGCTGTACCTAGACTCAAAGAGATCCTTATTTTAAATTGGCATTCAATATCAAACAGCCCTAAACTCGTGCACATCCTTCCTAATGCTCCTATTTTCGCCTAAAGGAAGGAAAAATCACTCAAGGGCTTTTTAGCCAGAGCTAAAATTCCCTCACAAATTTAAAACCACCTAACCCTAGAAAACCCTAAGAACGCTGTTTGAGAACGCGTTATCGAAACCTGTTTTCGCGTAAAAAAAAGAAATTTTTAGCTGCAATTTATGAATTCGGTCTATTTCTTTTTCAAATGGTTCCTTTTTGATAATAACTTGATTTCGTGACGCTTTGCACTATGTTTACGCTTATATCACAAAATAACACTGGCAATTAATTAAATTTAGGTTATTAAAGATAAGGCTCGTGTCCATGGATTTGTAATAAACATTTTCCTTCGCTGGTTTTCCAGGGTTCCAGCACAATGGTTGAATGAAAATTAGTGTCAATGGGTTTTGACTCTATATTTTTGGGAGAGGAGTAAGACAAGGAAATTCCCACTGGTCTCTGTTCTCTCCTTTACACCTCGTGAATGCACTGAAACAGATTTCACTTCACCTATACGCCTTATTCCAAAATGGCCGCCATTTTAATACTCTTTTGTTCGTATTCAAATTAGCCCTTGTTGCCTCGTCTTTAAGCCCAAAATTCAAAAGAATATTTTACCTTGAACGAGGGAAAAGGGCTAATTTGAATAAAAGCAGAAGAATATTAAAATGGCGGCCATTTTGGAAAAAGGCGTATGTAAAGGCAACGCCTGAGTATACGCTCCTACAGCGTCTTGTTGACAAACATCTTTGCTTTTGTTATGTAAATACAGAGTGGTTAGCATTACAGCAACACGTTTTACATGATAAAAGCAGTGTGGTCTGTATCAGTACAAGGTCACGGACAGCCTCGCTGCCATTCAAAGGCCAGGTTACTGAGCAGAACTGTGAAATGACCCATTCCTACTGAACCTTTATCAAAAATGGCATCATTGAGCAGCTGTGAAATGATTAATAATGTCATTAAACTGAATCCGAGGGATAAATCGAAACTGTAATTGTGCATGCAGTTTGAAGTGGAACTTTCAAGACTATTTGACTCAATGAAGTGATGTATTTACGTATGGTGACTCGGGCATGCGTCAAACAAAAGTCCAATTGCTCCTAACAGGAGTCGAAGCTATGAGCTGAGGACTATTTCGGATGCTGTGGTGCGGATATGCAATCGAAAGGTGGCATATTCGTAATTATAGTAAAGGAGACAATGTTAGGTTCTTATGTGCAGGTTTTTACTATATTCGTGAATTTATTTGGCACGATTATTTGTTCTTTCAGCGAGAAAACTCTGGGAAATGCCAGGAATTTTTTAAAACTAACGACCGTGGAAACCTTCTGAAAGTCCTTTGTTTTCCTCCGTAGTTGTGCTGTATGCGACAACAGCAGTGTACTTTGCCGGTGTGATGGTTCGCTTGATGCTGACCCTAACGCCCGTCGTCTGTATTCTGGCAGCCATTGCTTTTTCTGTTACGCTGGATAACTACCTTGTTGATGATCGGCCATCTGAAAAGAAGAATGCTGCATCAAGCGAAGCTGATGCCGACAGCTGTGCGGAGGAAAACGACAAGAAAAAGAAGAAGGATCTTTATGATAAGGTGCATGGTACAACTGAAAAACTGAAAACTGTTTTAACTGAAATATTAGACGTTCACATACAACATGTTCTCGCTGACGAGTTGTTTCGACCAATAAAGGGCGTGAAACCTTATAGTATACACACGTAAAATGTTACGTGCGCTGAGGGCCAATCATGGTGAAACCACACGACACAATCAGAGAGTACCTTTCGTATCAACACTATATGATCCAACAAAACGACTGAAAGGCAAAATATCCGTTTTCTTACGACGGGGTGTGGCATTCCAGTTTATGCTTTTAGAGGCATGATGTTGGTTAAACCTTGAACCAGCTTTCCCACGCTAAAATAATAAAATGTCTTATGGTATCAACTGAAGTTATATGAGAAATTGAACTCAGTAAACAGAAATTCAAAAGCTGACATTTGGAGCATTTGGAACCTTGTGAGAGCTAGTCGGGGTATTATTGGAACTGTAAATAAGATTCGTACATGCCATGAAAGTCCTTGAAAATTCACTTAGTGTTTGGAATTAGTAGATTCGGATGCTATGTTGTAAATAGGCCGTTGCCTGCTTGCTGTTGCCTCTGCTTCAAAGCGAGTCTTGGTTCTAAACCTTTGAAATGATAACGAGTTTGATTTCCATTAAGAATACACAACTCAGGACTCGCTTTGAAACCGAGGTGAACAGCAACTCGGAAAATGGGCTTTAGGCTGTCGTCCAGCTCCGTTACTGTTTCTTTAATTTAAAGAAAATCACCTTTACCTGTTTTTCCAACCTGCCTCTTTCCACAGCCTGGCAAGAAGAAACCTCCGAACAACAAACAGATTAGCAAACAGGAAGAGATGGAAACAGAAGAAGACGGGGGGATGATCGGTGCTAATTTGAAGGGAATGGTGGTCATGTGTATGGTGATGATGTTGATGATGTTTGCTGTGCATTGTACATGGGTCACGAGCAATGCGTACTCAAGCCCTTCTGTCGTGTTGGCTTCGAATAATTATGACGGGTGAGGGCCTGCTCTTGGGAAAATAGTGCGTTTAGAGCAGTTTTAAATTGAGTGTTGAAAGTAATGACGCAATAGGCCATTTCCGAGTTGCTGTTTTCCTCTGGTTCAAATGGAATCTTGGTGCTCAACCATTCAAATGCTAATGAGTTTGATTTGCATGAAAATACACAACTCATTTGCATTTGAATGGCTGTGCACCAGAACTCGCTTTAAAACCGAGGCAAACAGCAACTCGGAAATGGGTTATTGCTTTGGTTTCCTCTACGATTGGATCAAAAAACTTGCGCGAAGTTTTCAACCAATCAGATGCAGAACTAAAACCAATTGCGCCTTCGTCCCTCTCGTTTTCCCGCGCTTGCCGCAGGCTGCGTTTACTTGCGTTGCGTTGTGATTGGCTAGTAAAACCAAGTCGTGAATTACTTCGATCTGTGGTTGGCTGAAAAGTGTATTTGCCTCAGAACTTGATTGGCTTGATTGGCACTTTAATTACTTTTGTTTTGGTTTTACCACACTCAGTTGAAAACCGCTTTAAATAGCAAATGCAAATGTATGCAGCAGGCCCTAAGCGCGGGAAAACAAGCGCGTGCAAACAAGTCGCAATAGACCATTTCCGAATTGCTGTTTGCCTCGGTTCCAAAACGAGTCCTGGTGCACAACCATTCAAATGCAAATGAGTTTTGTATTTTCATGCAAATCAAACTCATTATCATTTGAATGGTTTAGCACCAAGACTCGCTTTGAAACAGAGGCAAACAGCAATTCGGAAATGGCCTATTGGTTTTTTATGTTTGCTTCGTTGCTTGAAAATGTGGCGCAAGATTTTTAAGCCAATTAAAACTGAAAAGCGTAATATTGCAAAACCAAAGCACTCGCGAAAATACTTTCGACACAATTGAAAAGTGCTTTATGTATTTGTGCACAAGTGTTATAACGGGTATTCACTACAAAGTGATCATGTTAAGCAGTTAAAGTTGTCCTTTTTATTAGTTTTGGGTCATGATCGAGTCTTTCGTTGATTTTTGATTAGTAAATAGAACTGGCGTTCAGTTTTGTTCACGGTCTTGGTTAGCCTGCACAGATTTTACTTTAGCGGTTAAATTGATAATTATTAGCTCCATCTGTAGTTTTGTCTTGAAACGGCCTCAGCTTGGTTTTGCCCACCAGTGAAGTCTTTATCTTCGAGTAAGCTCGCCGGTAATTGCCTTCTCTGCCAGTTTTCTATGGGATATTCGTCATTCGCATGTGTGACCGTAGAGAGTGTTCAGGTGTTTTGCTTCAGGTTTGTCCGATAGCTATCTCGGAGCTCAGCTAGTTTGCAAACTCAAACATGGCCACCGATCTACTATATAATTGTGTTAGTTGTGTCTTATTAGTTTAGGTTGAATTAGCTGTTTAGAAGAGCACATCAGAAGTGCCATCGCCGATAAAATTAGAGTCCGTCGGTACTTCTCGTTGTGCAAATCGCTCTCTTCCAAGATCAGCAATTCAACGTTAATATTGTTTTGCTTTCATTTCAACTTTTAATTGCTTTTTTTTTTCCAGGAGTCGGAATATTTTAGATGATTTTAGAGAAGCGTATTTCTGGCTGAGACAAAACACCGATGACAATGCGAGGTGTGTTTTTCTGTTATTACTATTATTGTTTTGCAATTTCGTTTTTGCCGTTCTGGCTATTTGCAAGTATGCCGGATAGCGTAAATGTTGCAAAAAGTACTTGATACGTTTTTGTTTTTGTTTCTCTGAGAGAAACGGCGATGCATGCCGTTTAGTTAAGATATGGCGTTAACGTGAACATCTTTGGACCTTGCTTTCGTAATATTCGTATAAATACATGCACTATCGAGCCTATTCACTCTCGCCATTTTTAACCGATTCAGAAGGAAGTGTTTGCATGACAATAGAGCTCAATTCCCGGAGCATGTAATTGGAACACACGTGAGGTCATGTGCATGCGCACTAGAGGGACTGTCCGCCGAGACATCATCGCCGTTTCGTTGTTTCGTTCCTCTCACATGGCCGCCGGGGTGTCAAGTGAACAGGGTGCTCAAGCAGTATCTCCAACACTTGTACCAAGACATTCGTTGGTATCCACAGTTTTGGCGCGTAAATCAAGCTTGTGATCTCAGTTGACCTTTCCATTTGTTCTTTAGTTAGTTATTTTCGTAGTTAGTTATTTTTCGTATTTCTTATATTGTTGATTGCGTTTTTTGGAAGGGTTATGTCGTGGTGGGATTACGGATACCAGATAGCTGGAATGGCCAATAGAACAACTCTCGTGGACAACAACACGTGGAATAACAGCCATATTGCCCTGGTATGGGAACTTACATCACAAAGTATTACATCACACTTTTAGTAGACCTTGCTCGTTTCGCTCACGTAACGTTTTGATGAAAATTAATATTTTGTGACTGAGTTGATGGAGTAAAGTTTGGCCTGAAGCGCTGGCGTATCTTGAGGCGGGCGCACGATTAAGCACCTCCGTCTCTGTGTTAGGGAAGAGAGGAATACTGGGGAGAGTACAAAAGGGAGCGAAGGGGGTAGGTGTGAATTAAAAATATGAAGGGGAGGGGAAATTCCTGCCCCATTCCCCACGCGTTCTCCGTCTCTTCAGACTCGCTTCCAATTCCTCACGCGCTGACATTCAAAATTGCAGCCTTATGAAGTAAAGTCTTTAATGAGTGACTTGTTCGCCTTCGAAAAGACGCCTGCTATGTAGGCTACGTAAATTAGCCCCATCATGAAGCAATTCAAAAGTTACGTGTCCAGCGTTAGAGGCAATGGAACATATCCCGTCAATGGATTCCAAAGTTTTAGTGTTTTATTCCCCATCAACGCAGCGACGCAGACTCTAAGAAACTTC
>BLFK01000003.1:663092-685592 GCA_014634185.1 Astreopora myriophthalma
GGTCATTGAAAACAATGTAATGCAATGGTCAGCATGTTTAATTGTTCTGCTCGTTAGGTTGGAAAAGCCATGTCATCGAACGAGTCATCGGCGTACAAGATAATGAAGATGCTTGATGTGGATTACGTGCTGGTGATATTCGGAGGCGTGATTGGTTACTCCGGTGATGACATCAACAAGTTCCTGTGGATGGTGAGAATTGCTGAGGGCGAGCACCCACACGAAATCAAGGTAATTTGCGATCACACTTCAGCCTCTTTTTCAGAGCGAGTCCAACTGCGAAGTCTCATGACAATGAGTTTTGATTCACTTGGGAAAGAAAACTTACTATCTTACACCACCGAAAATTTCACATTTGGACTCCCTTTGGAAGTGGCCTATTTTGTTGCTTCTTGGTCAACGTTTATAGGGTAATGCGAGTAAATGCGAAGAAGGCACCTTTCTCTCTCCGGTTTAGCATTCCATCCACAGCGAAGCGGCGTTTTCGTCTTCGCTCTTCGGAGTGGGCAACTTGGGAACGCCCTCGACCGGAACGGATTTAAAAAACAATCAATCAAACAAACAAAACAAAACAAAAAGGCTGTCAGCCTAAGGTTCACATAACTTGCACGTGCTCCTACTACGCATTGAGTCTTTCTGGGGCCGAAGCTGTTGGTTAGTGTGGAGGAAAAATTTTCGATGCGTTTACAGATCCTTACTCGGCAATCTGAATGTCATTTAATTTGTCTCTGACTCATCCAGAAAAACTTGTCTCTGCTTCTCCTTTCCTTGCCGGTCTTTCCTTTCTATTCCGGCCGTCCCCCATTCTTTTCGCCGTATCTTAGGGCTTGTTTACGAGGATACCGAGTAACCCTCCTAGAGAGGTCACCCTCTTGGAATAGTATCAGTTACCATTCTCTGTAAGCAGAGAATGTAATTCGTGTTTATAAATAGTATGGTTAATATTATATGTCAATGTGTGTTGATCTGTAATCAGTAAAAACATCCCCCCTCCCCGAAGAAAAGCACGAGATAGAAAATTAATATTAAATTTGAGCAGACCACATTCTCCTCATCGTATCCCAGTTATCCTTTTCGCATTCTTTAGTTCTCAATTTTAGTAACTGTATTAGCTATTTTACGATTTGTCTTGTGGTTTGTCTACTTTTTTTTTTTCACTTTTCCCGTGTTGTAAGTAAAGTGTGCTTGTGGGAAAAAACAACAACAACAAAAAAAACAAAAACAAAAAAACAAAAACAACAACAACAAAAATTCTGTATTGTATTTCTTAGTTTTTATAGTCAGGTAGGGTTACCCTGCGGCGGGTAGGGGTGCCCTGTCAGCTTGCTAGGGTAACCCTGCTAGTAGGGACAATTTTTTGTTTATGTAAGCCATATAAACCCTTAAGCTAGGGTCACGTTCCTGGGGGGGTTATGTTGAGTAGCTTCAAGTTACTTTTTTCTATGCCATGTCGAAAATCAGGCCAATAAATGGTCAGTAAAGCTCCAGAAATTAAAACTTGTAATTTGGGCCTTTTGGTTGTAAGGCTTTCAGTTGAAAGCATTTTCTTTTACTTCATGAAATCGATGCATTTTCTTAGGAGTCGGATTACTTCACTCCTCAAGGGGAGTTCCGTGTGGATTCCTCTGGTTCCCCCATTCTGCTAAACTGCCTCATGTACAAGATGTGTTACTACCGCTTCGGCGAAATGCAGGTAAGACTGTAATTGTATTTTGTTTCCCATTCTGTTTGGCCAACGTCTGACGAACTTTAAAGCCCTGGCCGTAAACGATCAAACGTTACGGAGCTTAAGCAAGAACGACGAAGACGGCTACGATAACGTCATCTGAAAACATACATTCGCGTTGTTGTAATTACCTCGCGCTCATTCAAACTCGTTCCGCGTGTGAAACAATTACTAACTGTCGAGGAACTGAATTGCTGCGAACGTCGTTAAGGTTAAGACAAACAACGGAAAAGTCATCGTCTTGCACTCACGTCCTTTACGAAACTGCAAATTTCACGTCGTTGTCAAACCGAGAACGGCAAAGAAATGTACCAAAATGTGAAACCCACATGCAGAGCATGCGGAGCCATTGTTTTTGCTCACTAAGTCTGTTGTTTTCTGGCATTCTCGTTGTCATCGACGTCGTCATTGTTTAAGCTCCCTAATTAATAAAGATCGCGCGCGAAATGTTTGTTCGTAACACAAAATATTGGATGAAAATGTGGGAAACCATTTAAAAGCAATGTTGTGACAGGCAGTTAAGCGGTTAAATATGTTGATCCAACACGATGTTTGATAGTGTATCCGCGGCCTTTAAAACACGATTATTGAATCAGTTGCGTTAAGCCAAAATGAATTGCCCGTGTTGGAAAAAAAATTCCGGGAAAAGGTTCTAGTGGGGTTACTCCAGCCTTGAAATATATCACCTCTACCCTCTAGTACACCATGGTGAAAGTAGACAGTGGGTATCTACGGTTTTCAACCTCTTTTGACCCTAGACGGGAGATTACCACTATGTGATGTGAGATATCAATAAATTAACCTTTTTTCTCTGTTGTCTCGTTTTCACCCGCTCAAAGCTGGACTTTAGATCTCCGTCGGGGTTTGATAGAACTCGTAACGTAGAAATTGGGAACAAGAACTTCCAATTAGAGCATATAGAGGAAGCTTTCACTTCGGAGCATTGGCTTGTTAGAATATACAGGTGAGACATGCCGGTCATATCTGTTACATACAGTCGAGGCTGCCGTAAGCGAACCCCCTTGGGAAACTGAGAAAGAGCCAGTAACTGCAGCTGGCCGCTGGTGGGATTGTGAAAAGTACAGAGTTCGTATGGAAGTTTTCTTTTTCTAGGCTTCCGTGATTAAATCTGTCCGCCAAGAGGGTACGTTACTTGTAACAGAGCTTCGACCAACGTTGTATTCGGTTATCTTTGGTTTGCGCGTTGTCCTTACTGAATGCTAGGTTTGTGAATGCTCTTCTTGTGAGGACCATCAGAATAGGTTTGCTTTACATTTTCACGCAGTCATTTGTTATCTCGCGCAAGCCCCTTTACCTCGATTTCCGCTCAGACGAAGGGCTAACGCTCCAAATGTCAGCTTTCAAATCAACTCGCTCGATACAATCAAATTTCCGTGATTCACTCAACCCACCGACGCAGCACCACCGTTTCTTTAGAAACTAAGCCCGCCGGTTTACCTCGGTAGCCTCGATGTGATTACCTGTTTCATTGTTCTCTCGCGTTTATTGTTTAAGCTCTTTTGTTTTCTTCGTGTTACGTCATCCTTGAGGTTTACAGGTTTTCTAACACCGCGGAGGAGCCGCATGTAAACTCTTCCAGCAGTTTGAACTACCAACCAAGAAGTTGCCAAGCTGCTCCAACGGTTTCCACTTAGGGTTAAAAAGTAGTTTCGTGCGTGCTATGGTTAAATTGCTTTGCTCCTGCTGATTGGCTAAGAAATCTCGTGCCTCCCGCTCAACCAATCAGCTAAAACAAAACTGTGACTTTCTCGCACGCGTTTTCCCTCCCTTAACGCTGGCTTCTGGTATAGTTGCTTCGACTTTTATGTGATTGGTCAAAGTGGTTTCTATTGCTTTTCACTACACCCAGTGGAATTCTGCTATAATCCACAAACTAACCAGTGCTTTGTGAATGGCTTTCCTTCTACAGGGTTAAAGATTATGCTAATCGTGTCGAGAGTAGTGTACCAATGAGGTCGACAACTTTAAAACCGAAAAGCAAGTACATCCCTAGGCGGGTAGGTGTCATTTGTTTCTCCTCCCTTCCCCTCCCTCCAAGTGGCTGATACATGACAGCAGGGACCAGGGCCGAGTTGTTCGAAGCAGTGTTAGTGCTAATCCGGGATAAATACCATGACAACCAATAGGATTTAATCGGGCTTAACCCAGGGTTAGCGCTAACCCGGCTTCGAACAACTCGGCCCACATGTGTAACCACCCCTTCCCCCACACACGCACTTCCTTCAAAACGTCCGCGGTGCTAACAAACCTTCCTCAGCACACGGTAATAAACTTGCCATTCAACCTATTTTCCGTTTTCCAGGGAGGGAGTGGGTTAAGGAAGGACTCTTTTGTCTTCATGCTAATGAGCCTTACTACAATCCTGGACAAAGTTGAGACATTTTTGATCTCTTCGTCAGTATCTAAAGAACTTATTTCCATCGGCTCAGTCGTATTATTGCGACTGCCCCCCTCCCAGAGGGTACTATCCCCCTCCCCCAAAAATGGGAAAAGTGCCAACTCTTTTTATCCAGGATTTTAGACTGGCTAGGCTGTGCAAAATTGTTGCTCAAAAATGAGGCTAGTAGATCCAGGAACCTTGACCACAGGCGTTTTTGAGAGACGGACGACAACCGGCGGTGAAGCGTTTTTTCTTTTAACCTGCATTGACGCAACCACTTCCGTACTGCTTAGCGTCTTTACTCGTATAGAGGCAATTTGCGAGAAAATGTTAGCGAATCCACTGCCCAAGAATTCGTTGGCGTGAGCTCGTGACCGAGCATCAATTTCTTCTCGCAGTATGGTTTACTTTTCTTTGATGACCTCGGAGGTGGCTTAGCAGGCCAATCCTTGCATAAAATTTACGAGGGCAGTGAGGGCATGGGAGAGTAGGCGGGGAACGAGGCGCTGCAAGGCGGCGTTTTCGTGCGACACGTTTCTTCTCGGTTTTGCGCCTCCATTCCGCTTCAAACAAGGCAGTTCCGAGGCAAATGGACTGTCGCCAGCCGGATCGGTTTGCCGCGGTAGTCTCCCAAGTCCTTGGATCAATTCCGGTTTTCTTGAAGGTAGCTTTAGGGTGATCTTTGTAGCGAAGGAGAGGGCGTCCTCTTGGGCGTGACCCAGTGGACAGCTCGCTGCAGAGAAGTTGTCGCGGCAGCCGAGCATCATTCATCGTAGCGACGTGCCCAGACCATCGGAGGCGATGCTTCACTATCATGGACTCAATACTAACAGTGTTGACTTGCTCGAGGACGGAGATGTTTGTGATATAGTCGTCCCATTTAATGTTGAAGATGGAGCGGAGCTTTCTTTGGTGGAATGGCTCAAGCTTCTTTAGGTCCTTCTGGCACAGCCGAAGAATGCCTGTGAAAGAATAATAAACGAACCTCTATCTTGAAAGAATGCCCCTGGGAATTTCACCCTTGAAAATGGCATCTTCGACACTCGCCTCAGGCCCGCGCATAGCTTGAACATTGCCGTCAGTTACTCTTTAAGATAGATCCGGCATGCACCGACGCAGCGCAATCCCTTGCGCTCGATGCGCGAGAGTACTCAAAATGGCGGTTGTTGATGCAAGCAGGAAGCGAGCGAGGCCAGGTGCCAAATAAAAGCATTCTGTTCTTTGTTTTTCAGAATAATAGGAAAGGACACATCAAAGATAAACTTAGTGTAATTCTAGGAAAGAGAGTTCATCGAGGAAAGAAGAAGAACAAAACCAAGAAGAGCGCTTGAAGGACTTACCACTTCGTGTAAAACGCAGTAGACATTCCCCGCACTCTGAGTTGCGTGAGAGAACATGTTCAGTTTCGTTCGTTCGTGATCTCGCTCATCACCAATTTGCAAATCAACTTGTTTTTAGTTAGGAAACTCTCGTCGTTGAACTTTTTGTAGTTTCAATTTTGCGGCCATCAAGACAGTCGCTATCTGCGCCACAAATGGATTTGAATTCGAGCTCTTTCTTCACAGCTCTGTAACCATGGAACGGTCTTCACTCGTGCGTCGGCTTCATTGACGGGGAATAAATCGATAGGTCGGGAAGTGTGCCACGTTATCGCAAGAGATGGAAACAAATAGAAGTCTGTACCGGTCAAGTTCACGGCGTCGGGGAAAAATTGCTACACCTTTTAAGGGCCGGTATTACGGTGTTTAAGTCGAGTTTTGGCCAAAACGTCGTTAAATTCAACGTTATCAATTCAAGATCTCAGTGTCCGAATTGTTTTTGCGTCACTAATTTACGCGATGTCAACGAATATACGCGTCGGAGTAAGTTGTAAACAATTGTATGTGAGTCACCGGTGCAGTTTGGAAAAACGTTGGCCCACATTTCAGGAAGTGGACACGTCCGTCGCTGAGCACATCACGGAATAGTTTCTACGCGCTTGAGGGGCCGTGTGAAGGAATTCCGGCAGTCACTAATCTAATGGGGTTCTTTGGATTTTCATTGATACTTTTCCTTTAAATTCTGCCAGTAATCAAAGAAGTAATGTATCAAACGCGAAAAAGAGTGTTTCATCAGATATCCAAACGCCGAGAAGCGAGTTGAAAGACGAGGCCGTGGGCTGACGAATTCGATCTGTTTGGAGAGAGGATGAACACACTTATTGCCTCTCAAAGGAATCAGTATTTTAAGGTGGCTGAACACAGTTTTTAAGTACTTATACTTCATCTACTGCAATATTTAGGCTGTTTTTGCATGAAAGCTCAAACGTGGTCACAAACAAGCGCTACCACAAAGGTTTATATTTTTGACAATTTGGGTGCTCTGCGGGCTGTTGCCATGGTAGGGCATCCAGATTAAAACAAGTGCTGAAGGATGTTTTTTTTTCCCTTCTCATTTATGCAAAATTCACTCGTTAGTTTTTTTGCATCATTTCCTTAGTTAAAAAAAGAACAGAAAATATAGTACGTGTAATAGCTGTTGTGATTGAATTTTAACAGGTGAACCTTTCATAATTTGCTGACTGTCGTTTTGTGTTTTTTTTTTCACAATTTTTTCTTTTAAATTTCAGATTTTTTTATGGACCATTCATTTGTCGTCTGAAGTATTCGTATTCCAAATGTCTCTAAAATCTAACGACGGGTTTGCGAGAAATTGGGAAAAACAGGCAATAGCCATCATTCTCAAGTGTTTGACAGCATTTCGTGCGCATGATTTTTGCAATCTCGTTCTAGGAGCCCACGTATCTTTTGGTCAGCGCCAAGGCAGGGAGCTTTGGAATAATCAATGATCAGATCTACATTGATTTGCTACTCGATTTATCAAACCGCTCATGCTTAAACCAATGGCAGTAGAATTGCGTGTAAACAAAATCAGAAAAGCTGAGCGCGAATTTTAAACGAATATGGCACAGAAAACTCCAGCTAAACTCGTAAACACAAAGATTTGTCACCCTTGAGTTCTAATGATCACCCCATTTCACTTCTCCCGAAATCGAACTTTGGTATATGAGTAACTTGCCAAAAC
Source organism: Astreopora myriophthalma (assembly GCA_014634185.1). Lineage (NCBI taxonomy): Eukaryota > Metazoa > Cnidaria > Anthozoa > Scleractinia > Acroporidae > Astreopora > Astreopora myriophthalma. Next base: position 670,283 of record BLFK01000003.1, read on the forward strand.
CGGTCGGTAAAACGGCTAAAACATCTCTTTTCACCATCACAACCGCTTTCAAAATTTGATATTACTGTTCTTTCAAAACCAAATTGGACTTTCCTAGCTTTTCGAGTGCGTATGGTGTGCGTTTGTGGAGCGCATCCACATCGAGTTTATCTCTGGACGCCATACTGTAAACCACGGTATGGGTGCGCCGTGTAATGCGCGCCATCTCTTGGCGCTGAGCAAAAGATACGTGGGCCCTGGGAACGAGATGGTGATTTTTGATGCCGTGGTTTACGTAATGGTAGCGAATTTACACCTCATTTGCCGAACCATCGCGAGCAAGAGAAAAAGTTTGTCTCCGTCGCCGCCATATTTGTTTTGTTTTTCAAAACTTTAAAATATGCCACTGACCGCGAAAAAACTGTGTTCAGCCACCTTTAAGGGAAATTTGAGTTTAAAGTTGCCGAAATTTAATGCTTATTTAGATCCCATATCCAAGCTTCCTTCACGGTGGTGCTTTCTTTTGTTTTGGACTTATGAATTATTCATAATTTGAGAAATTGTTTCGAGTTAGGCGGAAATAAGCTTTTAAAAAGGGGCGTAAGTTATCTATCTTGTTTTCGTTGGAGGATCGAAGACTTAAAGCTTTGAGCTATGTCACGGCAGTTATGTTTTTCGAGTTAAAACGATACAAAAGCAATATCTTATTTCTTTTACTTATGCTTTATATTTTCCTTCGAATTTAAGAGGAACATGTCAAATTAATTGTGGCACGAAGAGCCATCCATGACACGTTTTGGCTATATTTTGCGAAATCAGCTGTGACAACTTGAAAAAGTTGGCCCAACTTTTCGAGTTGCATTCAATTTCCATTCTTGCCATCCGTAAGAACGGAAGACAGTAACAAGTCTCGGTTCTGAATTCAGTACCAATGTAGCAGAAACAAACTGTGGCATTATCTTTGGGTTTCCTGTGATTTAAAGGCTCCACTTAGCATTCCAAAGTGAGTCCAAAATAGCATGATACAGCCCCTTTAAACATATTCCAGTTTAGTTGGTTAATGATTGTCTTAATTTAGGGACAGAAGGTTTTGCAAGTACCTAGACAACGATGTATGAATTCTAGTTAATTTGTTTTTATTAATTTAACGTTTTTAGTTAGGAACTTAACTTGTAATTAAATTTTGCGACAAGTTAATTTAGATTCCGATTGACAAAAACCCGGCACAAAGACAAAACTGATCGACCTTAACACTTCTCTTCAGAGGTTAGTTTAGGTAATAGAGTGGTTTTTAGTTAAGTCTCGCAAAACCAGTACCAATGTAGTTTCACAGATAATCACGTTTGCCGTTGGCCATAAACGCCTCGCTAAATCTCTCTGTTGGAGAAATTAAGAATCTTGTTTGCGGCCAGTGGCTAAGGGGAAACGGCAGGATGCTGCTTGTCGTAAAACCATGAAAACTCTGTTATTCTAGCGTATTTTTCTCTTTGTAGTATTTGTTCGATAGCTGTGACTAACAGGCTAGGGATAAACTGAAATTAAATAAATCTTTGATTTTTTGGTGAACAGGAAATTTCTGCCTAACGTTGGCCTTTGGCCGTAAACGAAAATCTTAATCCCTCTATTGTTTGTTTATGGCACGACCCAAGAAATTCACTGTTTATTTGTGATTTTCACATGTAGGCATTTCAATATAGGTAAAATACCTCTGCTATTAGCCAATCAAATTGCAGAAATTTCGCCGGTACTAGAGTAAACGAAACTAGCGTGCGAGGGAAGGTCATGAAAAAGAATCCAATAAAGTGAAAGGAAGCAGCACACTTGGCATCAAATTAATGCTTCTTTCTGTGTATTTGGCCGTGTTTTCGTATAAAACTATTAGGTATACATTTTCTCGTTCAACCATGTGTGAGTACCGTGAAGCGTTCGTGCTTTGATTGAAATAAAATTGAATTTCTGAGAAATGTTTAGTTTCTTCTTGTACTGCCACCACCACCACCACTACTACTAATAATATTAATTATAATATTAATAATAATGAAAACCCCAAGTGGCGGCGAGTCCGGGTATCGAAACCCGAGTGTCATTGGTAGGAGGCAAAGACTGAAAGAGCATCGCGCGTCCTTTTTGGTTTGTCGCGCGGCCGAATTTCTTCGCGCCGAGAATATGTTTTGCTTGCGTGTGCAGGTCAAATGTCTTTTTCATGCCATTTTTTTCCCAACCGTTTTGTCCAAGATTGTGGTTAATATAACTTTTTTAAGGCTGTCTGGCAATTGCTTGTATTGATCGTTCTCAACTAGAGTATTGCTAAGCCTGGTTCACACTCGCGACATAACGACATACCGGAAGGTCACGCGATGAGATCGAAAAAGCACCTTGCGTTGATCTTTTATGTCTCCAGTGTGAACAACACACCATGAGGACATACTAGGAACATAATAACATGAACATGATGACATAAGGGAAAAAAACTGATCTTTTTTTTGTTCTCGTAAGTGTGAACCAGGCTTTACAGTGCTTCTTGGGTATTGAACTTCATTTTTTGTGCAAATTAATTAATGAACCGACGTAAGTGCTGGTCGCGTGAGCAGACGCATGTTTTTCAGCCTTGTCGAAGTGTTCCTCAGTGGGAATAGCTGCCCAATTTTTAGAGACTGACCTTTGCTTGAAGTTGCCCGGTAGCATTTTCAAATTTTCCATATATTTGCCTGTAATTTTCTCCCACAATTTCCGCGGACTGACATTTCCCGGGTAGAAAATTACAGACAAGTGTATGGAAATATTGAAACGCTACCGGACAACGTCTAGCGAATGTTTGGCCCTAGAAATTGGTCAGTATAGTCATTTGCCCTGCACGTTCAGTTCGCAATTAATAATTTTGTCCGAGGTAACGTTTTACGAAAATTATTTGACGTCGCATCCCCATACAAACACTACCTGTACCTTTTTTTTACGCGTTGCCAACTCGTCAAGATGGCGGCTTAAGCCATGGTAAGGTCTATTCAGTTCGGTTCGAGTAATCACCATTTGCGAGAAACTGAAACGCGAGGCTCTTAATCCAAGGCAACCACAGCCAAGAGTGGATATATCCATTCTGTTTGATGATATGCTCCTTTTTTTAGTGACGTGCAAACAGCGAAGCAGATATTTTAAATTGATCCGCGTGCTAAATTTGTACTTTTTCATGAAAGTAATACTTCAAGTTGTCATCTTTCAATTGCAAGTTAAATTACAATGAAAACTTTAATAGCACGCGGGGATAATGATTGCTTTGTTCTTATCTGATATTTTCACTGCCGTGGACAGTCTAGTTTTCTTACCGAAATATTCAATAATAATAAAATTTAAGTTGCATAACTCGTGGTACGGCTTATCTGCGAGTGCGTTATACGCCAATTGATTGAGTTCGATTGTGTTCGGTTGCCGAACTCAATCGAACACAATCTAATGGATTGAGTACGATAAGGATCGATTTGTTCGATTGGTTCGGAAATCGTACTCACACAGATTTCGGTTCGATTTCGTTCGATTGCCGAACTCAATCGAACTTAATCGACGGATTGGGTTCGATTGAGTTCGATTGAGTTCGATTTCCGAACCCCGGGAGACAAGCATTGCCTAATAAGGCACGCGTAACAGCGCGTTGTACTTACGAAACCATACATGGCTTAAAAAGTCGCACAGGCTAGAGTAGGCAATGAACAAACTGGAAAGAAATTCTTTAGCATGAGTTTGTTTCGCAGCAGGGGGCTTAAATACCTGCCTAAAATGAAAACTTTTGTCTCTCCTGTTCTCTCTTCAATACTGAACAAATACCGTAACAAATGTGTACACGTGAACCGAACGTGAGTCAGATATAAACATTCGCCCGGTGTCTTGAAGATTAATAAAAATTACCGTTAAGAAATAAGCCCCCACAATAAAAAATAAAGTAAAAAAAGGAACAAATAATTTATTCCCTGATGAAAAAAATTTATTCTGGTACCCAGGATGAAATAATGGCTGATAAGTAGAACAATTTCATCAAGTGTTCGATCTCGTGAAGGAACTATTTTAGTCTTGTGACGTCACGAGCGCATGCTGTTGTGACAATTAATTATTACTGCTTTATTTGCGTTTTGATTAAAAAGCGGAGATTCGTAGAACGAAACGAAGACTAGGAAAGGAGATTTTTCAGCCGTTCGCGCAGTTTTTCGACTGACTTATCGTTATACTCAGTTTGAAAGAAGGGGAAAAAGCTTCCGAAGGTGAGGAATCGATGGAAAACGTTGCTAGTTTCCTTCTAGGGGATAAAAACATGCTAACGTCTGAGCGAAGCAGGTACGTTGCGTCACATCTTGTCTGGCATTACTCTTGATCTTTCGCTGGTCTTCAGAACTCGTAATTTTTCTTTGCGGTTTCGGTTTGTTGGTGTGTGCTGTGGAATAAACTAACTTTTTAGACTTTGAGAGAAATCCTGACTTTGCTTTCGAGAGAGACCTAGCGAACAGAGCCTTCATACTCAATCTTCTGTCGCTGTTTGTTCCTCAAACTATTTTGATTTCGATCCCGGCGAAAATCACGGTTCGATTTTATGTAGTTTTTCGATTTCATTTACATGCGTCAGAAAACGAATATCATCGCGTAGGCAGAGATTTTATCCCTTAGTATATTCACTCTTAAGAGGATCGAGTTGTTTAACTCTGAAATCTGAAATCTGAAAACTGCTGCAATCTGTTTATACGTCTTTATCAATGTTGCTTTGCATAGTGCTGTTCTTAATATTTTTTGTGGTAGAAATAAGAGATTATATTTCTTAACTCGGAGTCCTTCAGTCGGACAGGACGATGAGTACGCCATGCGTGCCAGATATATTTTGTTGACAATTTCCTATGACATTTCTAACCTTTGCAGACAACAACAACAAAAAAAATAAATAAAAAAGAAAAAAGAAAAAGAAAGTTCCAGTGTTGTTTCAAAACAGCTGGAAGTATACATCTGACGTCAATATTGAGCAATACGTAGAAGTAGATTTCTTTGATGTAAATGATCTTTGCTATATAAATAATACAGAAGGAAAATAACAGGGTACTGGCGGTAAACTTGAAGAAGCGTGCAAGCGCAGCATGCACACCAGCTGGACCGTAGCCAAGGCTATTGTTTACACGTAATCCTCCGTGCGACACTTGTCTTTGCGGCAAGTGCAATTAAAATCACCCCGATTTCCGAAAGGATCGCGCATGAGCGACAGTTTGATCTGAAGCGGGGTTCATTTTGTAATACTAGGGGTGTGAATTTTATTCCAGAAACATTGGAGGTAATAAATAATGATGACGTATAATAGTCAGTTCTGTCTTTTACTTGCGTAGAACGTTTCGCTTTTTTGCTGCTCATATTTGTAGATGTTAAAGTGAAATACTAAAACTGGCGGATATCAGTGTTTATTAAATGAAATTGAGTGGTATACCGAGTGGTAGCAAATCGATAAAAACGCTATCCCACTAGTGGCGATATCATTTTTATCCACACGTGTGATATCATTTTTGACCAATCAGCTCGCCGTATTTTAAAGAATACATGTAAAGCATCTTTTGTTGTATTGTGAGGATTTTATATAATAAAAAGAAAATTACATGGTTGCTTGGAGATACAAAATTTCTCTTCTCATGTTCAAAAATATTTCACTCCTTCGCTGCGCTCACTCGTGAAGTATTGTTCAACACTCGAAGAGAAATTTGGTATCTCCGCGCGGCCATGTAATATCCTCTTTTGGTTTTTAATTTTTCTTTCTTTTGCTTATGCTTATTCCAGTCGTTCCCATTTGTGAAATAAGCACAAGTGGGAGAGTAGCTCAAGCACAAGAAAGACAAAAGTTCCTTTTCTTGTGCTGCATGTGCTTATTTCACCCTCGCGCCCATTCCCACACGATTGCTCTTATGCCTCTGCTTATTGCTCGGTTGAAGTGGGGAGCAGGCTATATATTACACGTGTGATGACGAGTATGCGAAAGTTCCGCTAAAGATTCTTCGTTCGTGGTTATCGTTCAGCGTAGATCATCCTACCCTGCCCCATGGCAATTTTTAGGAAAGATCGAGGCGTGACCATACATAGCTGGGTGCGGTTTAGGATCCGTGGCACAGCAATAACAGTGTACGCTTTGAGTGGTGTTCAAACGCACCTTTTTTTGTATAACGTTCAATTTTAGGATTTTTCAAAAACGCTAAGAAATTGTAATAACCCTGCAAATGATTACTTTGTAAGGAACGTTTTTTTAAATATATATTTCATTTAAAGCTATTTGTTTGACTGGTTAAAGTTTTAGGGAGATGTCTACTGTTCATACAAATAAAGTAGCAACAAACGTAAAATGCATATCGGTTGTTTGGCTCGCTATTTTAATGTACAACTCTGAAACGAACGCTCATGAAGCAGGGTGTAGATTTTAAAAAACACAAAACTAACACTGTTTGCCCCTACCGTCACGTCCTAGTGTAACTTGAGAACAAAAAATTTACAACATCAAGTGCTGTTTTTCGAAGTTTCAAAGCTCTGTTTCAATGCTTGAATGTAAACAGCGATGGTCGGGCCTTCGGAACCACCCACGTAGATCTACGTGCTAGTCACGCAATCTTTCCCCAATTGCGTGACGAGCTTCTTCTGCATGCGCACTTAATTAGGTTAGGTGGTCGCCCGTGTTGAGGTTTTTAACTTTTTAAGTACATCAGGTTTTACATTTTTGTTTTCTCCTTCAGTTGCACAGAATACTTTGATGCTGCCGTAACACGCGCGTTTCACAAAACCAGATCATCCGTACGCATCCTGGACGCGGGTGCTGGACGAGGTTCCACCGCGTCATACCTGCGGTCTTTGGGTTACAACACCATTGACGCACTGACGGTTTCGAAAGAAAGGCTGGACAATGCAGAGCGAAGCGGTCTCTACCGAAACCTACTCTTTACAGCGTTAAAAGCGGAGTCAACTCTTTGTGCGACTGGTGCGTTTGACGCTGTGATTTGCGCGGACGGTGTTTTTCCGGACGAAGTTGATCCAGACGCTATCGATGAGATGCTGCGCCTTGTCAAGCCAGGTAAAGTTAGAAATGCTAGACTTTGAAATTGATCTCCCAATGAGCTCTATAGAAAATGGAATTACAAGTGTAATCGCAATAAACGAAATCCGGAGTCTTCGGAATCGTTGGTCTTCACCTGGTCGCAAGTCCTTCGATTCAGTGTGAAGTTCGATTCGGAATGCGCTTTCATCGCCCGTGAAAACTAGCCTTGAGCTTGCTGTCTGGAATACACCCCTGAGCCCCTCCCGGGTTGGGGGGGGGGGGGTCCTTGTTCCTTTGTTCCCTTTAAAAATTTGCTTGTGTTCCCTTGTTCCTGAAAATAATTCCAAACTTTTCCCCACTTTTTTGATCCCCAAAATGGTTTGTGTTCCCTTGTTCCCTGAGCTATTTTGTCTTTGTTCCCCTGTTTCCAAGTTTAAATTAGCCATGTTTCCTTTTTCCCCAAAACCTCTGGGAGGGACTCACCCCTCGCCTACCCGAGCTACCAGGGGCAGGCTAACGTTTTATACGTACAATTGTCTACAAAATGCGCGGCCGGTTTACACGGCAAACGGACTTGAATATTTCAGTGGCCGGGTCTGCTTTCTCGCTCCACGTACCAGGGTGGATAAGGTAGCTTTTTTGTCGAAATGATGTAGCAAGGATTCCGGTCTAAGAAATTGAAAGAAGCACGCTCAACCACAGTGCTGTCCGTGCCGTTGTTGTTATTGTCTAGGAACTCGTTTCTGCTCCTCAAATGCCGATCTGTCAGAAACAGGTGCAAATATTCCGGAGTGAAGATGGACGAAAGCGACTCTAATTCGATCGAAAAAAGTCGGAAAATTGCCCTTTTCTGTAATACAGAAAATGTTGAATATGGCAGCTTTGCCTGCAATGCATTCTGGTTGAGCGTGCTCCTTTGAAAGCTTGTAAGACATCTTAAAATTATCTTCACGAAGAGATAGCTTGGCCCGTGTGGCCGGCTATTGCACACACGCGCGTCTGACGTGCCTAAAGCCCAATCTGGTCCCCAGAGCCCGCTTTTCTTTTGGTCAGCACCAAGAACACGGACTCTGGCCAGTTCCAAAGCAGGGAGTTCGCAAATTACGGACTTAAGGCTCATCTACGCAGACTCAGAACTTTGAATCAATAGGCAGTTACACAATCTCGTACCCGGAGTTCTCAGGCTCTTTGGTCAGCGGGTTGTCACCAGGACTCTGTGATAATAGACGCCATTTTCCCACAAAATGTGGGACGGTTTCTTTTGAAGTTGCAAAGTAACAGCCATTCAAAACTGCGAATTTTTTCGATTATCCCAGAGTCTCTTTGAGCACCCACCCGCTGACCAAAGAGCCCGAGGACTCTCGGTACGAGATTGACGGTCACATGGACCGTCGGTGCGACTGCTCATCAATTGGCTGTGGCCAGAGTCGGTGCTGAACAAAAGAAAAGCGGGCTCTGGGAACGAGATTAACAAAACCCGAACTATCTCTTAGCCAGGTTGGCTTCCGGTCATGCGTATTAGCTAGTAACTGTCGATTTTCTCAAAGGTGGTATCGTCTGTTTCACGATGAACGCGGCCCAGTTCGACAGTGCACACAATAGCTACAGAATGAAATGCGATGAACTGGTTGCCAGCGGAAAGTGGAAGCTGGTATCACAAGGTATTACAACCCACCAGGAAGACAAGGAGAATAACAAGAAATACGACGAAAACCTCCCTGGAGACTGCTATGTTTTGATTTTCAAGGTCATAGATAATTACTAGACCACAACGTTTCTTCAGAAAGAGCACCGAAGATAGGTGCAAGATGTCCGCGACGTGTTTGATTCCCTGCTGTCCGGCGCCAAGCAGCGTGGTAACCAGATAATCTATTCATTTCTCAAGGAGTGCCTGTGAAGCCAAAGTTCCAAGCGGGAATCGAAATATTTCCCTTAATCGTTTGACTGTTCATGAAAATTAATATAATGTGAAAGGCTACCAAGATTTCTGGACAAGACCAAGACCATTTGTGGCGGGAAAGTATACCGATGCTATCCATTGTGATTGTTTGGTTAAGACCTGATCCAATCTGATTCTTGTGCTATTACGTCCAATTCGTTTTCCCTGGCGTTAGTGTGAACATGGTTCGTAGAGGGAGACTAACTATAGCTACATACGGCCAGATTGTTTGATATATTTTGCGCCGGAAAGAATTGTCATTTAGTTTCCATGTTTTCCCGCCAGGGAAATGAAGGTTCGCTTCATTGTTGAGATGTAAAGTATTTTTGTTGTTTATATACAGTGAGAAATTATAAATTACGACTAGAAACCATCTGGGACCTAGCGCTTTGCAAGGAGCGATCAATAATTGTACATATTACATTTATTTATCAGAGTAGAAAATGTACAATCGGTTTAGTTGAGCATTTTTTAGAGAGTGATGTTTTTAACGACCTTTTATCAGCTAGTAATTATAATTGCTGTGGATGTGATTCTGTGTTCGTGTTGAGGTACCTCATAAAACAGAGTCATACTATAAAACGAACTAAATCATAAGTTGTCTATCATTTTACGCATGGTCCGGAACAAGCTCCTGGGACCATCATCGACTTATGGGAGCGGTTGGAAAACCAAAATGCCTGGAAAACAGAGAAAATCTCGTGAGCGGTGGTGTCCCAATGTAATGTGTCTACGGGTTGAACTTTGAAAACCGGTTTGACCTAACATAAAAAAAAAAAAAAAACGGGCTCAACAGGAAATCTATATTTACCCATAACATATTCGGCACTTGATGCCACGGCAGCCATGTTGGAGGAGCAAAACCAAGAGATGGCGGCCATGCTTTCTGTAGTTTTATACGAATTATTTCTTTTGTGTGAGAGACGTGGCGAATTCTCAGATTATCAGATTATCGTAAGACTTTGATCACTTTGACACTGAATGAACTTCGTCTACTGAAGATCCCTAGTAAACGGGGCAAAGCAACATGGCTGCTAGCGCTGGTCAAACTTAAATTATGGTTTCGTAGTTTTATAGAATACGTTTGTTAATGTCGATTATACTTGTTTTTCTTGAAGAATGTTTGAATCTTTTACAAAGAGCCCTTTGGTCTGTTTTCATCACTTTTACTTCTTGTGCTTTGTTTTAGGTAATAAAAGAAGTAATTAAACAGTCTAGACTCTGAGTGGTTTTTGAAAACCAATAAGCCAAGCCATTTCCGAATTCGGTTCATCCTCTTCTTCAAAGCGAATCTAAGCTGTGAAAATGAGTTTTCATTCGTATGCAAAGTAATTGTCATCACAAAAATTTCGTACTTAGACTCGCTTTGAATGATAGGCTGGCATGAACTCGGAAATAGGCTATTGAACGTGAATAAACCATTGTTTCCCTCTTGTAGCTTGTGCCTTTTATTGTGCACGGATCGGTCACTGGTTGAGTGAAAAGGTACCTATCCAAAGCTCGGAGTCGGTTTCCTTAGCAACCGCCCAATCATCTCCCCGTCGTTCGGTTTCCCAGCGTTGCTACCGGGCACCAATCTCGTACCCAGAGTCCTCAGGCTCTTTGGTCAGCGGGTTGTCGCCAGGAGAGACTCTGGGATAATGAAAAAAAATAGAATTTTTTGATTGGCTGTTACTTAACAACTTCTAAAGAAACCGTCCCAGATTTTGTGGGAAAAATGGTGTCCATTATCCCAGAGTCTCTCCGGGCGCCCACCCGCTGACCAAAGAGCCGGAGGACTCTGGGTACGAGATTGACCGGGCACCAAAACACTGATACCGGCAACCCCCAGGGCCTACTCCAGCCAAGCACGTGTCCCGCGAGATAGTCAAACATTGAACTATGCAACAGGTAACAAAGAGTAGTTATTTTAAAAGCTGAACCGCATAAAATCAAAGAACTGCTAAAATTAACCAACCCTCGAGTGAACATCTTGGGCCTGTGTCCGTGATCAACTTTCTGCACCTAATTTGAGCCTGCGATGAGGTTTAAGGCAAACTACCTTTTACGCATGCGCATTGTCGTTACAAAGATGGCGGACGAATGTGTAACATTTTTATTTCGCTCTAGATCTTTGGCTTTGTGTATGTGATTCACCGCCTTTTTTTTATCTGGGTAATCAAAACAGAAAACCGGCTCAAACAGGAAGACCGAGAACCTGTCAAAACAAGATTACGCTGTGACATTCACTGCGTGACGTGAGACAAAAGATATTCTGCAGACAAAACAAAAAAAAAAAAAACTCGCACATGTCTCTGCCATTAGGTTCTTCTCCGCGTGTCCCTCGTGATTACCGGCAGTTTGACCAGAGTCCTTTGCCACAACCATTTCAGGGCGGCTCGGCAGCGGCAATGGCTCAAGCGGGTAAGAGATCTAGATTTTACTTCTCCAGTTATGTAAAATACAAGTTTAGGTTTAGATTCGATTTCGAATTCGTTAGTTTCATTTATGGACTCAAACCCTGACATTTCCTGATCACGTCCTCAAGTCTTTGCAAACATGATGCGTAACTGCTGAATACCCCGCCACTATTGTTAGAATTCAGCGGCGTTCTTTGAAGAACGACTCAGAAATTCAGAATACAGATGACCCTATTATTCAATGACATGCAGATCAGTGGCAGGGTATTCAGCAGTTAAGCTAAATTTCGTTATCCTTGAGTATCGTTTCTTCCTAGAATGATCTGTAGACTGAAATAATTATTGTTAGACAGGACGTTGTTATTGTGTTGCATAGGTCGAGCTTGTACGGTACCAGAAGAGTTAAAAGGAAGTAGATTGTTTTTAGGAGGTTTAATATCTGGTGATCACTGAACTCTTGTAAACACAGGTGACGCAGGCTCAGTTGGGTAAAGATTATAAGGATTTGTATGTGAATGCTGATAACAGAATAATGATTAAAAAAGATAATTGTATGCAAAAGTTCTCAATAGAAAAGCCATACTTTATTGTCCTGGTGATTTACATGCTTTCTGTATGGTTATTTGCCTGATTTAACATGAGTTAAGCAGTTTCTCAGCTTCCCCGGTTGTCACTTGTACCAAAGTAAAGGAAATGCTGGAAAGTAATTTCTAGCTTTCCTCACATCTTGCTGATAAAATAACACTTCTCCTACATCAGTCACGCTAAAACTCAGGCAATGGTTACATGGATAAATTTACTTCTGCTTCACCCAGGGTTCTCCCTAGTTTTCAGCACAACAGGTAAGGGACCTTTTCAAACTGGTAAAGCATTTGGTTAATGTTGGACGTTCTGCAAAGGATAAGCAACAATTTGAATGTTTGCAGGCGGTAATAAGTGCTCTTACAAGCGGTAAATTTTACCGGTTACCGCGTCATAAGGAGAACCCTGTTCACCACGTTTCAAGGTCCAGCAAGTATCCATGGTTGAACAACAGTGAGGAATATTCAAATAATTATTAAAAATCCTCAGAGGCTCACTTACAACGAATTTGGACATGGAAGGTACATGAATCATATTGCTAATAAAAGTTCTTTAGAGCCAGTCTGAATTTGGCTGGTTGAAGTGAGGTTGCTCCACATGTGGACTGTGTTTGGAAAAAAGGAAAAAAAAGAAAAGAAAAAAGGATCCTTTATAACAGCTTGTGTCTGCAATCAGTGTGTAGTATCTCTTCAGATGATATTGCCATGTGATCTTTGCGAGCACTGGAGATGAGGTGGTCTGGTAATGATAGCTCTACTAGGCAATGATTTGCTTTGTGGAACAAAGTATGGTTTCTTTCCTTTTTTGTATGGGGTAGAAAATGAAACAATGCTCAATAGTTTGTTTTTTCATGACCAAAAAAAAAATATAATAAAAAAAAAAATAAAATAAAATATGTATATATGTATGGAGGATATTACATGGCCACGTGGAGATACGAAATTTCTCTTCGAGTGTTGAAAAATGCATTAAGTCCAACGACGCGTAAGTGACCAGACAAGCTGAAACTGTAAAACTCCGCTGAAGAAGACATTAAAGTCAAAACCGGTCCGGAGAATGGCTTGTTTTGGTTGAGACGGCTGGATCAACACCCAACCATAAGTGTCCATCCTAAATTTCCACTGCGAAACTGCAAGGGAGGTTCCGTTAAAGGAGTTGAGAAGCAGGCAGGATCTAGACCCCCTCTCCTGGCAAGAGAAATTCTGTGCAAATTATATATATATTACTAACAAGGGGAACAAAAATAATATACTGACTGATGTTTTTTTGGTTACTTAATGGCTACATGTAAAAGCTGTGCTACAGCTGTAGTTCATTTGAGCAAGTGGAAATCCCAAGCAAGATGTAATAATAAAAATGTAATTAATTTAAAAAACCCTCCACTGGTTTGGTAATGAATATTCCTGTGGAAGGACACCATGTTTGCATAGCCTTGGTCAAGTGCACACACAGTTTGCTTTTCTGTTACGACTGTAAAGTCTTGTGCCTCATAATATTATTTAACAGATACTTGCTGTCATAACTGTTGCAGTGGTAACGGTGGATGTACTGTCAAAACATGACATGTCTCAACCTCCACCCCTACTAAAAGATAACTTTAAAAGGCAGGAAATAATCAATTATTGTTTACAATGAAATTTCTTCCAATGACTCTCTTCTTTGTCAAGGAGGGCATTTGTATGGGGAAAAAAAGAATTTTAGAATAGCTTGTTTTCACTCTCAAATTATTTTCTTAGGTGCCACCATCTTGAATAACTTAAGGCTCTGGGCCAAAATGATGCAACTGACTTTTGTGTTGTTTTTAGGGCATTTTGCAAAATGACAGCCTATTTCCACTGAATTAACAGCACTAAAATCACGAGGGGAACTTCCCCATGCTATATGCCAAAAATAAGAGCAGTGCGCTGAATAGAAGGCAACTAAAATTTTCCCTGTATTTTCTCCCTCTTTTGCCTGTCCCCCCCAGTACCTATTTATTTTAAGATTTTCCTTTGATATTTTCTTCACACCACGTGTGATAAGTAATTCCATAACTTAACCACTGTTTTTTGCAAAAACTTTGGCCACAATTTTGCAAAATGACCAAACACACTTCAAACGTCACCTACCTGACTGTAATGATTATTTCCTGCCTTTTAGAGTAATAATTTTTTGGGAGTGGAGGTTGCCTTTAATGTTGCCTTCATTGCAAATAGAGTTTGGGTGCTCACTGACCTGCAGGCTGGTACTGGCTGACCCAAACCCAGGTTGGAAGAACTCTCCATAAGCTTGCCCTACTGCAACCCATAAGCCCTGCCTGCCAAACACAGTAAAACCATGAGCACATGCAAAGGCACACGCATAACTACACTTGGACAACGGATCACCACTTGAACTGCCTAAAGCCCTGCAAACCAGCCTAGAACAGTAAACAACACCTGCACCTGCCAGAATGCTACAATACTGTTTCGTTGTTCACGGTCTTTTGACACCATCGGTTTCAAACACAGGCTTATCACAGTTCCATTTTATTCAGTAGCATACGTGAGAAGGAGTGCGTTCGAAATCTAAGAAATATAGACGTCCTCATAAGTAATAATTTCAAAGCAGAAACAAGGTCTTAAATATCAAATGTATAGTTACCCGGTGGCTTCTCGATGTGCCTCCGCTTACAATGAAAATGTTCACAATCTAACGAGCTACTGTGACGTAAGCCATTGTAACTTTAGAATCTTCATATTACAGTGATTAAGTCATTAGCGTTAGTCTCGAACGACACACTCCCCCGCTCAAAAAAAAATACAGATTTTGAGTTAATGATCAGAGTCAACAATCGATCAGTTTGATTTGTCTCTATTGTCCTCTTCTGGCAGTGATACTATAAGACGGTGGACAGCTCGTTCAACTGTGACATAACCTCTCCCATCGTATTGAGTCACAGGTTCACCTGGCTTGGGATTCTTGTACTGTACCTCTACTTTACGAACTTTTCCGTCTTTCCCTGGGTAAATTTTTGCCACTCTACTAAGTTTCCACTGTCCCCTGATTTGGTTTGAGTCTTGCATCAAGACGATGTCTCCAACAATCATATTGCGTTGCGCAGTGTGCCATTTTTGTCTAATAGTAAGGCTGGGAAAGTAATCTCTTCTCCATGTTTTCCAAAAGCTGTTAACGATGCCTTGAATGAAAGCAAATCGATGTTGTGGGTTGGATGTAAATTTGAAAGGTCCACTGAGCACTCTAGCAGTTGATCTTCCTAGTAAAAGGTCGTTGGGACATAAATATGTCCATCATCGGGTGATGTTGGATGTCTGCCAATGGGTCTTTCATTTATCAAATTTGCGATCTCAAATAAAACTGTCTGTAGTTCTGAAAAGGTCAGAATGCTTTCATGGATGGCTG
>BLFK01000003.1:690592-698910 GCA_014634185.1 Astreopora myriophthalma
TGCCAGAAAAATTGTATGAACAGCTACATGTATCTTGTTTCTATTTCTATCTAGAAACTTAAACCAGAGAGAAGCGGTAAGCTGCACAGGCACTCAAAGTAAATTGTTTGCCCTTCATTTTCTTTCAGGCAACTGATATTCGTATACCCAAGCCACCAAAACCTCCAGAGAAACCACTCATGCCTTACATGAGGTACAGTAGAAAGGTAAAGGTGACTTGCTTATTGAATTTTACAGCTGCTATTCTATGTAGATCTACTGGTATGCTCCTGCCGGTTGCTCCAATGCGCTGTGTCCGTGAGTATTGAAGCACTAAAAATTGATGGATTTTTAGTGCTTCAATTGATTGATGCAAAATTATGTTTGATCCGTTGCTGGTTGACCGATGCGGGTGATGTCATGTTGAGGTGTCCACAACAGAATATCAGTCACTAATTCTTGGTTAACTCTCCAGGGCCCAGTTGTTCAAAGCCCGATTAAGCTAGCCCTGGGTTAGAGTGAACTTTCATTCCAGTTTATTTACCAATTCACAAAGATTTTCCCGGAAGATTTTTGCTTGTCACTTGTGACTTACACTTTTCTTCCGCTTTAGTCTAAAACCACTTTTTGAGAGTGTTTTCAGAGGGAGAAATCAAAACGTCGGTTACTTTTTAATCGAGGGTTAGCGTTAATCGGCTTTCGAACAACCGGGCCCAGCAGTGCTTGGAGAGTTCTTGCAAGTTCTCTAATGTACAGTATGATAATAATTATTATCTGAGATGACTGCCAGGGAGACTGTATCTGTATCCCAGTATTTTTGTGCAGCAATTTCGTGTCCCTGGGGCTTTGGAAATTGAGTAAAACAGCCGCTTTCCATGTATTCGAGGACAGCAATCTGATGGACTCAAATGGCTATAGAATGTTAAAAACTTTTTTGATGATTTTCTTTTATTATCCTGTTTATTAATATAATACAGGTCTGGGATCAAGTTAAGGTTCAAAATTCTGAGTTGAAGTTATGGGAAATTGGAAGGATCATTGGGCAGATGTGGAGAGACTTGAGCGACCAAGAAAAACAGGTGCATTGTTAGCTGAATAGGTGCATTGTCAGCATGAAGTCTTACCCTTCCCTTCCCTGCTAGCCTTCTCATCCTTCATCGTCGACCGATCGAATTCTCCAGATGTGATTTAAATTCGATGGAGATATGCTTTTATTCACTGCTTACAGGGCTTTCAATAGAAGCTGGCTACTGCCGGAGCTCTGGCGGCTGTGAATTAATAGGGAGCTTACGAAACGACGGCGCCGACGGCAATGACGACGCTACAAAACAATAGGTTTAGTGAGCAGAAACAATGACCGTCCGCACTCATTTTGGTACATTTCTTTGCCGTCATCTCCTAAATAACGACGTGAAATGACCAAATTTAAGGTTTTGTGGAGGACGTTAGCGTGTGACCCTGTATTTTCAGTTCTCTCCCCATTCTTCTAACCCGCTCATACCAGTTTAATTCCTCGACAGTTACCACACATTTTAAATGCGGAACGACATGAAACAGGTTGCGTAGTTATACGAATAACGCGAAGTAGCATTTTTAAATGACGTCCTCGTGGCCTTCGTCGTCGTCGTCGTTTCGTAATAGGGAACTTAAGCAACGACGACGTCGACGACAACGAGAACGCCACAAAACAAAAGGTTTAATGAGCAAAAACAATGGCTGGGCACGTTCTGCACGTGCTTTTAACATTTGGGTAAATTTCCTTGCCGATCTCGGCTGAACAACGACGTGAAAAGACCAAATTTGAAGCTCTGTGTAGGACGCGAGTGCAAGACGATAAATTTTCCATTCTTTGTCTTAACTTTAACGGTGTTCATGCCAATTCTGTTCCTGAACAGTTAGTAATAATTGTTTTACACACGGAAAGAGTTAGAATAAGCGCGAAGTGATTACAATAACGCTAATTTATGTTTTCACGTGACATTTTCGTAGCCGTCGCCGTTGTCCTTGCTTAAGCTTCCTACTTAGTCTCCCTGTTGAGTCACCGACTAACTCTCCACGGTCACCTACTATCACATGGGTAACACCTACTACAAATCGTAACTATTGAAAGCCCTGTCATTAAAGTGCTGCTCTGATAACAAAATCAGTTCCTTTCCTTCGGATTTTGAAACTGTTTTTCAAACACTTGATAGCGGAAGCTTTACCTGTAAGCCTTAATTTGGAGAGGACTGCTCTTTACTTTAAATGGAATTTCCTGATGTATTGGTCCGCCATTTAATCATTGGGTGTTGTGCAAAATAATGCTCTTTCGAAATATGAAGAAAAAACAGGAGTTAATTTTTTAAATCTTAGTAGTACATTATAGGGCTTGAAATGTAACCCAATTTCTGTGATGTGAAAAGCAGGGACTTATCGCTAGTGGTCGTTCTGAGCACCAAGCCATCTGTCAAGTACGTGTTATCATTATTTTGTTTGGATTGTAGGAACACATAGATGAATATGAAATTGAAAAGGTAAGTAAATGAGAGATGCTTCTAACAATCTGCGAAGTGGTTAAGCATGCAGGACACTTGTACACATTGATAGAAACTTACCATTGACGGGTGCATAACCCTATCAGGAAGAAAGGTCTATGTGTTTAAACGTGCAGTCTGTATATAAAAGTATTATATCTTTTTAAGGGTCATTACAGCATAATTGTATATTTTCCACAATTTCCTACTGTGTGCATTGACATGTTTTTTTTTTAATTTTTGTTTTTGGTTTGTCTTTGTTCTTGTAGCAAGAGTATAATGAAGCGATGAAAGCTTACCACAACTCTCCAGCTTACCAAGCATGGATTGTGGCAAAAGGAAGAGGTGTGAACATCCATGTTGACAGTAACCTTATTCCTTCGCCATTTTGCTTGTTTTAAGACTGCTACGAAATTAAGTTACTTGTCCGACGGTGTTACACGATGTTGTGTTGTGACTCTGGTCATGGGGGGTTACTGCTCCTGAGATGATTTGGCTTCCATGTTTGCTGCAATGCCGGAGTTGATTCTTTCAGACTTTGACTTTCTGCATCAATTTAGCATATTGAAAATGAGCAGGGGACAATTAACAGATATGAAAAATCGATTAAATTGAAAAATTGAGCCTGTCAACGGATAGAGCGTCCAAAGATTAGTATTTTCCCCAAATGTGAGTGTTGTTGCTTCAGACTCAACCATATATTACACTACTGAAAATCTGTAATTTAGATATTTGTGTGGACGGAGGGAATTGGGATAGAGGGAAGGAATTGGGCTAGAGAGCAGGGGAGGGTTTCTCTTTGTCCTCCGCTTCATTCCTCTTCGTTTTCACGGCTTCGCAGCTTGCTCGCGTGCTGTCCAACAAAGCCACCAACTACGCAAGGTTCGCTTTTCAGTCTATTCAAAACCAATAGATATCCACCATTGCAGTCACCTGTACAGTCCTTGTCTTGATACGAAAGTGTTGACAAGTAATAAAGTAGATGTAGATGTACAGGTTTTTTTTTTGCGTCGGGGAGTTTAGGCAACAACGACGGCAAAGCCGACGAAAAAGGCCCTTCAAAAAAGTAATGATAATAGAAATTTGCGCTGTCGTAGGCAAGTAGCGATTATTCCATTTCGCCCGCGTTGTCAGTGCAGTGTAGGCGAAGTATCCCATCTCAAAATTGGTTTCAGCGATAAAGTTAAGATGGAGAATGAAACATTCACTCTCATGTTCTCACCACACTCCGTAAGAGGTTGTAGTCGGTCATTTCACGTTGTTGTTTTGCAGAGGAAGGCAAGGAAATGTACTAAAATATAGAAAGCGTGTGAAGGGCATGCAGAGGTACTGTTTGGGTATTAGGGACTTAAAGATCTAGGACGGCAACGTCAGCGGCAACGCCACTTAACAATAGGCTTTAATCAGCAAAACAATGGCTCTGCACGTGCGTTTTGAAGTTTTGAACATTTCTTTCCCGTTCTCTGCCAATCAACAACGCCAGATGACCAAATCTCAAGTTGCAAGGAAAACGCGAGCGCACAACGGATAATTTGTTTGAACACCGTTCCTCCCAATTCAGTTCCTAGATAGTTCGGATAGTTTGTAGAAGTTGAACGAACTGGAATATTCAAGAAAAACTTTGAAAAGCGTAAAGTGGTAATTTTAAATCACGTTTTCGTTGGACCTCGCTGTTGTGAATTTTAGAGTCCATACGCCTTATTCCAAAATGGCCGCTGTTTTAACATTCTTTTGTTTTTATTCAAATTAGCCCTTTTTGTCTCGTTCTTAGGCCCAGAATTCAAAAGAATATTTTACCTTGAACGAGGCCAAAAGGGCTAATTTGAATAAAAGCAAAAGAATGTTGAAATGGCAGCCATTTTGGAATAAGGCGTATATTGTCTTGTAGCGTTGCCGTTGCCATGGTCGTTGCTTAAACTCCTCAATAAGCCTCGTTACAAGAGTTATTGAGCCCAGTCCTTCTGACTGAGAGGGAAGAAGCCTCCAACTGATAACCTTGTGTAATCGGTTTTTCAGTAGGATTTTGACGAGTGTCCTGTTGCTCAGTGGTAGAGCATCCGAATTAGTATTCGGGAGGTCATCGGAAGGATCGACTCCTGTTGGGGGCATTCGGACTTTTTTCCGAGTATGCCCGAGTCAATACCGATGAATTCATCATTTTCGGATTTTGATTGTTTGTTACAGCACAAGCTGCTTTGCAGGAACAGCAGGCCATGGAGAGAGCCATGATTGGCTCAGCCGTTACTTTTGGGGTGAGATCTCAGTGGACACGTATCAGTGTCTTGTACTTCCACATTTAGCGCAAACTTTGAAGGAGTTTAATGCTTCAAGAAAGCTCAATGCAAGTGTCAGCATATTTAACTGTTAAGGAGAAGACAACATTGCTTCTTGATTGACCGGCTGTTATTTTGTCACCGTGTTAACACCTCGTGCAGCTGGGTGGGGCAGCATATTGACTCTGACATTGGCTGCCGGTCGTCCCCGAAAGTCGACGTCAGAAATTTGTGCACAAGTAGCGAAACATGTGGTTACACTCGGCAGCTAGGAAGTGGAATTAACAAAGAAAGAAAGGACCTGAACAAAACGCCAGCGGGGCCTTTTGAGCAGTTCTCTTCTTCCCTCTCGAGTCGTGTGAGAGACCGAACGCATCACCTTTTTTTTGCATACTATGATTCAACCCCTGTCACTGTCTTAGACAATTCGGAACCACTCGAAGGACTGATGCGCTTTTGTAGTCAAAGGGACCGTAAGACTCCAAGTAAGAATAGCAGTGTGTCCCAGTGCAAAAATGTCATCGTGTTTAACTGTCAAGGACACAATATCAATTCTTATTTGACCGGCTGTTACCCCTTTAAGCCCCGAGGGGTCCCCAGTGACGAATAGAATGGCGTTCCCACTTGAGGAAGCGAGAGGACCAAACGTATCGCGTTTCTGTTGCATATTCAAACCCGCTCAATGCCAAAAACAACTTTACTCTATCCGTTCGGAACCGCTCGTTCCATACCTTATCTCTGCATTGTGTGTTCGCAAACAAAGAAGCGCTTAAGTTTCGATGTCTTTTATTTTGGTTACAGAAATTAGATGATGCCAGATTTGGAATTCAACCTGTGGATGATGATGACGGTAATTATGACAGCAACAGCGTTACTCTAAACGCAGTACTTTTTGAGTTAATCTAAGCCGACAACACACTAAGCGATTTTGTTCGCCTTTCAGCAGGTACGGGCATACCTGGCGATTTTACACGCCAATCGCCGCGAATTTCCACTGTACTTTTGTTTTCAGGCGTCTCACACAATAAGAATGACCATTGTCCGCCATTTTTAATCAGTCACGTGATAGAATCGTATGGTCTTATTGGCAACCTCGTTCTCAGGGTCTTTCATCTCCCCACCCCTCGCTCTCTCTGGGGTGGAGAGATGAAAGACCCTAGAAACGAGGTTGTCTTATTGGCTGATTCGTTCAGCGATCGGCGTATAAAATCGCCTAGTGTGTCGGGGGTTTCAAGGGTGTATTCTTGTGGGACTGTAGAGCGTTTTCACACGACGTCACGGTGGTTTTCCAAAACAGAGAAAGGGCGGCCATGTTGGTGTACCGAAAGAATCCTCCGGGTATTGAACTCGATTTTTATGCAAATAATTTCTTTTGTTTTAATAAGCCAATATGGCTTCTGGTCACCTGAGTGAAAACGCTCTATTCCGGAATAAGAAAAGTTTACCTGTTCTTTCGGGACGTACTCCGTTTTCGGAATGGACGGAATAACATGCTATTTAATCTGCTCCCGGTAGCAGAATGAACGGAGTGAACAGAATACGGTTTCCTCGGATTGTACAAAATACTTGTGTTTTGGGGGAGATTTTGGCGCCAAAATCGTGCGCGGCCTCAAGAATGTATCCACACTATTTGGACTGTTAGTTCTCAGGTGACCTTCGCAATTACCATTTCGTTTTCGGAATAGACACCATTTCAAATATGACGTCATGATACGTGATCTCGCGAAATGGATGACAAGCAATCAAAAGAAAGAGCACGCGTCTGAAGGTCGAAGCTCGTTATGGTTCAAACCGTTTTTACGGAGAAAGGGACAGGTTATTTTTGCATAACTGCAATTGTCACCAGATCAAACGCTGAAAAGCAAGCTTTTCTTTTGGAAAACCTTATTCTAGTTATTTTGGAAAAGCCTATTCTAGTTATTCTGTTAATCCTAAAACGGAATAGGAATAGAACAGTTCCAAAAAAAAAATGCATCCTAAGAATTCGTTAAGGTTTCCCGACACTGAGCTCGTCTGGGGCTCTTAGTTCGCCTGGTAGGCACAGATGATGCATAACAAAAGGAAACAAATTGTGTTTACTTGGTTGGAGAATCAGCGGGTATTCTTCATTGTTTTGTTTTTGTTTTTGCAGACGAGGACGACTCTTTCTCAGTTAAGCACATATCAGCGGCTCGTTTTCATCGAAATCACAAGTTAATGGCGGAAATCTTTAGTGATACGGTTGTTAGGGATGTGCGCACCGGTGAGACATTTAACATTTATAATGGGCAGGGCCGAGTTGCTCGAAGCACGGTTAGCGCTAACCATCGTTTAAGTCTTATCAAAATCTATAGGTTGTCATGGTATTTATCCCTGGTTAGCGCTAACCTTGCTTCGAACTGAATTCGGCCCTGAGCGAAAGGATAACTTTGTCGAGCAGGATCAACGCAATGAGAGTCGTTCAGAAAAGCTAACTCTCGATGTTAAGTGAATCGATAAAGTGGCTTTCAATTGCTTGTCGTGAGTTATGGAATTACTGGCACCAATCAGGACAGACGCAGATCATGAAACGAGCCAATCATAACGGGAAGCAAGTACATGCAGCAGATGCCAAGCGCGGGAAGGCGCCGGCGTGCAAGCCACGATTGGTTTTGACATTGCCTCTGATTGGCTGAGAATGTGGTGCAAGATATTTTGGCCAATGACGAAGTTACGCAAAACCAAAGTAAACGCGAAAGTTTCGACACTCAGTTGAAAATCTCGCTGCGGTAAATTGCCATCGCAGAGATCCAATTGCTTCTTCGATTTCGACGGAGCGTCATACAACCACAACCAAAGTAACTATGGAACGAATCCCTTTCTGAAGGAAATACAGCCTTCAGCCAATCACAGGTTAAACTGATTTATCCAGGCGAATCATGTGAAACTTGAAAAACGTCGGGCCGAATTTTTTCAAGATTACCTGAGGTCAATCCTTTTCAGTCTTGTCCCTTTTCTTGCCCATCCATTCACCGCTTTGGCTTTGTTGTATTTATTTTGTGTCGTGCCGCAGTTGTAAGTGGTTAATTGAATGTTTTATTTTATTTTATTTTATTTTATGGGCGTCTGATGTGTCATGAAATTGTCGAAAATTGCGTGACATGGCCCTTTCAACTGGGTGATCTCAGGAAATTTGTAGTCAACATGAGCCATGGCGAGTGCGGTACGCTCTTGCGTTTGTTCTTATTCTCAACTGCCGTTTTTTGTAATAGCCGAGCACTGTTTTTTTTTCCTTCATTGCAGTTGTGACCAAGTCCCGGTTAGGAGTGTTAAAGCGCCAAGTGCAATCACTGATAGCCCACCAGGTAAACTGGCGCCTCGCGCCTCGCGCAATTCGTCGCGCCCCACATATCCAAGCGTGCGAGAAAGCGCTCTCTGTATTGGAACTCTGGGATGTCACGTGATCGTGCGAGGACGAGGAGAGAGGACGAATATATCAAAAGGAGAGCTGTGCTTTGTTTCAAGTTTAAATTAAAGTTGAGTTTTCACTGAGCTGATCCCTTCGTCGTTGGTCTACGTTTCGCGGAGGGGGGGG